>OY015312.1:76805800-76863300 GCA_955612985.1 Cheilosia scutellata
AAAAAAATAAAATCCCAAATTATAGCAAAAAAAAATGTTTTTCAAAAATAAGCCAGCACCCCATTTTGATAAAAGTACATTTCTTTTACAAAATTCATGCACTACACCAAGAGTTCTGGTGTTTTTTGAACAAAAGCAAAAAAGTTATAGAACAGTGAAAATTTTCAAAAATTGCGAAAAATTTTTTTCGGAGTTCCGAAGAGTTCTGATTAGAGTTCTGGAAAGTGTTCAAGAAACTCAACAAAAAAGCCTTATAAAATAATCTTCTAAACCCAAACACAAAAAAGTTAGAGCCAATTGAAAAATTGCAATTTTTTTTTCGGAGTTCCGAAGAGTTCTGATTAGAGTTCTGGAAAGTACTTTCGGAACTCAACAAAAAATCCTTATAAAACAATCTTCTAAACCCAAACACAAAAAAGTTAGACAACATTAAAAATTTCAAAATGTAGTTCCAGTGAGTTCTCATGAGTTCAGGTTACAGTTCCGAAAAGTGCTCCAAAAACTCTACAATACTCTCATATAACAAAATCGTCTAGATCAAAATCCAAAAAAGTTAGAAGCAAAAGTTGCAAAATTTAACCAAAAAAAATTATTTTTTTTCGGAGTTCCGAAGAGTTCTGATTAGAGTTCTGGAAAGTGCTCAAGAAACTCAACAAAAAACCCTTATAAAATAATCTTCTAAACCCAAACACAAAAAAGTTAGAGCCAATTGAAAAATTGCAAAATTTTTTTTTTCGGAGTTCCGAAGAGTTCTGATTAGAGTTCTGGAAAGTACTTTCGGAACTCAACAAACAATCCTTATAAAACAATCTTCTAAACCCAAACACAAAAAAGTTAGACAACATTAAAAATTTCAAAATGTAGTTCCAGTGAGTTCTCATGAGTTCTGGTTACAGTTCCGAAAAGTGCTCCAAAAACTCTACAATACTCTCATATAACAAAATCGTCTAAATCAAAATCCAAAAAAGTTAGAAGCAAAAGTTGCATTTAAAGGTTTTAAAAGCACAGTTCGCATTACAACTCTTTTGTGTTTTAGGAAAACTTAGAAAAAAAAAACGATTACAACGATCGAATTTTTCTGCTTCGAATAATCACAATATAATTCTCTATGCATAAGGCTATCGTACTACTAATCAAATAATTTGTCGCTCTTCTCTAAAATTGTCAAAAAGTGAAGAGCTTATAACGAGATACTTCATAAAGCTTCTAAAAACCCAAACATTGCAAAAGCATTGTGACAAGTTATCATAAACAATAGCAATTAAAGAGCCAAATTATTTTTATTGCTAGCTACTATCCCAATACCGAATTGCATTATTCTTTAGCGAAATCACTGCAAAGAAAAAATATTTATTCTCATATTTCAGATTGAAAGATTAGTGGTAAGTGCAAGAGTTCAATAATGCAATTCGGTATTGGAATAGTAGCTAGCAATAAAAATAATTTGGCTCCTTAATTGCTATTGTTTATGATAACTTGTCACAATGCTTTTGCAATGTTTGGGTTTTTAGAAGCTTTATGAAGTATCTCGTTATAAGCTCTTCACTTTTTGACAATTTTAGAGAAGAGCGACAAATTATTTGATTAGTAGTACGATAGCCTTATGCATAGAGAATTATATTGTGATTATTCGAAGCAGAAAAATTCGATCGTTGTAATCGTTTTTTTTTTCTAAGTTTTCCTAAAACACAAAAGAGTTGTAATGCGAACTGTGCTTTTAAAACCTTTAAATGCAACTTTTGCTTCTAACTTTTTTGGATTTTGATTTAGACGATTTTGTTATATGAGAGTATTGTAGAGTTTTTGGAGCACTTTTCGGAACTGTAACCAGAACTCATGAGAACTCACTGGAACTACATTTTGAAATTTTTAATGTTGTCTAACTTTTTTGTGTTTGGGTTTAGAAGATTGTTTTATAAGGATTTTTTGTTGAGTTCCGAAAGTACTTTCCAGAACTCTAATCAGAACTCTTCGGAACTCCGAAAAAAAAAATTTGCAATTTTTCAATTGGCTCTAACTTTTTTGTGTTTCGGTTTAGAAGATTATTTTATAAGGGTTTTTTGTTGAGTTTCTTGAGCACTTTCCAGAACTCTAATCAGAACTCTTCGGAACTCCGAAAAAAAAATAATTTTTTTGGTTAAATTTTGCAACTTTTGCTTCTAACTTTTTTGGATTTTGATTTAGACGATTTTGTTATATGAGAGTATTGTAGAGTTTTTGGAGCACTTTTCGGAACTGTAACCAGAACTCATGAGAACTCACTGGAACTACATTTTGAAATTTTTAATGTTGTCTAACTTTTTTGTGTTTGGGTTTAGAAGATTGTTTTATAAGGATTGTTTGTTGAGTTCCGAAAGTACTTTCCAGAACTCTAATCAGAACTCTTCGGAACTCCGAAAAAAAAAATTTTGCAATTTTTCAATTGGCTCTAACTTTTTTGTGTTTGGGTTTAGAAGATTATTTTATAAGGCTTTTTTGTTGAGTTTCTTGAACACTTTCCAGAACTCTAATCAGAACTCTTCGGAACTCCGAAAAAAATGTTTCGCAATTTTTGAAAATTTTCACTGTTCTATAACTTTTTTGCTTTTGTTAAAAAAAAAAATTCTTGTTTAGGGAACTCCAGAACTCTTGGTGTAGTGCATGAATTTTGTAAAAAAAATTTACTTTTATCAAAATGGGGTGCTAGCTTATTTTTGAAAAACATTTTTTTTTTTGCTATAATTTGGGATTTTATTTTTTTAAACTATCAGGAACTCCAGAACTATGTTAATTCTACACAAAAAAAAAAAAGAAAAATTCAAAATTTTTGTAAATGGGGTGCATTGTGAACTTAGCACCCCACATTAAAAAAAATAAAAAATAAATACTAAATGAACAGAACTTTTCAAAATTTTTATCAGGAACTCTAGAACTCTTGTCCAGCTATCCAGAACTCTAAACAAATATATACTTTTCAAACTTTGGGGTGCTAAGTTCACGCACCCGGTGGTGCTGCCATTATAGTAAATAAATGTATCAAATCTGATCAGTTATTTAAAAATAAATTCTTGGACTTGGACCTTAACTGTTTCTGTTAAATTGACCTTAACTGATTCTTCGTGCGTTTGTACTGTTGCTGTTTACATTCCCTCTGGGTCATCTCCGTTAGCGTACGAAAGGTACTCTTGTGCTCTTGTCCAGATTGCGAATCTTGTTGGTTATGATAAACTTTTTATATTTGGTGATTTTAATCTAATCTATACAAATTAGTATGCGGATCCAGAATCGCCTTCCTTATAATCCATCAGAACTCGGACCTTTGCATGGCAAGCTATTTTTAGAAAATGTATTGAGTGTGGGCCTCTACCAAATTAATGGATTATATAATGAACACCAACGCTTCCTTGATCGAATATTTACTGACTGTCCTGATATATGTAGTGTTGTTCCTTGTTCCCGCTGACGAATGGCTACTTCCGAAAGTACCTCACCATAGTGCAATATGTTGTACAAAAATTCTTGACCTTAAAATGACTGCAACTAAATCAAATTTAACAACAAAATATATACCGGATTTTAAGAGAATTGACAAAAATAAGATCTAAAATTTTTGCTGATGAGCAACATGGATTTTGTCCCAAAAAATCAACTGTAACTAATTTAATATAATTTACTTCCCATGTCAATGAAGGCATGGTGAATGGGTTACAAACAGATGTTTTTTATGCTGATTTTAGTAAAGCATTTGACAAAGTTAATCATGTTATCCTGTTAAGAAAACTTGAATTTTATGGATTCCCGCAATGGATCTTGAAATGGATTGGCTCATATCTATGTGATCGTACGCAAAATTTGAAATTAAATTACTGTTTGTCTAAACATATTGTCGTCTGTTCCACTCCTGTTCCTGTTATTTATCAACGATTTATGTCCTCTTATTACATACTCAAAGATTTTATTATTTGCGGATGACTGTAAGCTGATCTATTCATATGGTAGCCGGCAAGGTTATATATTTTTACAGCATGACATTAGCCGTTTTTTATTATCAGCGTGATCTGATCCGGATCAGATCATGAAAATAAAACAAACTGGATTATTGATTGAGTTGTGGCAACAAACATATAAAATCCAATAACAATTATGACAAATTTCGTATTGCCACCAGCCATCTTGCAGCCACACGGTACAATGTGACGTCACAATGCGATGATTTCTCCATTGCACTTGAAATTTGAAATTGAAATTTCTTTATTAAGACTTCATATATGACAGTAGTTATAAAAGGTATACAATTTTTTTTTTGTTTCGTTTTTGTGGAAAAGAGAGGCTGTAAAGTATGGCCATCTCATATGTTTACATTATACGTGGTATATGATTAAGTGCCCACATGGCTTCAGTTTTTCTTTATTATGAATTTATAAAGGAGATATAATGCTCTTGCTTTCGGAGCGTTGTACATTTTCTTTGACTTCGTGTCTATCACAAGTGTTAACTTAATCTAACTTAAAACTAACTTAAAACTAATGCGCGGATTAAAACCGATACAGGGTAGCGAGATTACCACTTTAAGATAAGTTTATTTCTTTTAGATAGTGGTAGGTGTATGAAATGAGTGTGAGATTTGACAATTAATAATTGATATTTTTGATCGTTTATTCACTCTTTTGTTTCTTTTGATTTACTTCAAATATTTAGTTGTGTATGTTTTTTTAATTTTTTCAAATTTTCCTTTCCAGCATTAAAGATGCGGGGGGAAAGCGAGTGGAAGAACAAAAGTTAATGAGAGTATACGAAGGTTAACCATAGAGGATGGTTCCAGTGAAGGTGTATTTTAATATTTATACAAAATGATTTATAAACTATGTAGAAATCTTGTCTCCAATAAAACGATTATTCAAAGTATGAGTGTGATCTAATCATGATTTTAATATTTTAACTTTAAATTTAGTTGTTAGTGTTGCGAGATGGTTTTCGGAGAATTAGCCCCTATTTTGGCCGCGGGCAGTTCTATTATAAAATTCATTGCGCGGTCCATCAGGAGTAATTGAAAAATTTTCAGACACGATACCGACCGGGGACGGGTAAATTGAATCGTTCCACGATATGTTTACTTGAGAAGAATATACTTCTTTTAAAAGATCATTGTCGATATGTGGAAGTTAATGTATCGTTTTTTTCATTAAAGAAAGCGAATAGTTAATGAGGGGAGTAACCTTTGAGTCGTTGTATATATAGGCATTGGAGAGTCGCTTATTTCTGGTCTCATAGTTTCGGTTGATGCACATTCTTAGGATTTTCCTTTCGAAAATCTCAAGTGCGTTTGCTGTAGTCGGTGAGATTGAGAACCAAATTGGGAAAGCATTATATAAGGACCGGTCTAATTAGGGTTTTATAGAAGAGTAATTTGGTCTTTTTACTCAAGCTGTTGTGCCTTAAAAAGGGCATGAGCATGTTAGCTATTTTTTGGGCTCTCAATTTATTTGCTCTAGCGTGGTTATTAAATTTGAAAAGTTTATCAAAATTGACGCCCAGATACTTAAGTTTGTTTTTGAAATGTATGACGGTACCGTCAACGTCAATACTTAGGTTTCTACTCTCTCTTACTGCACCCTCCATGCCCTTGCAACTGGCATTTCTTATGCAGATGCCCTCGGATTTTGCCATATTGATGTTAATTCCCCATTTTTTATAAAAATCATTGATAACGACTAGGTGTTCCTTAAGCTGCCTTAACGCTACAAGGGAAAATTCTGCACTTGCGTATGCGAATGTATCGTCGGCGTAGAGTAAGGCTTGGGAAGAAATATTGCCATTCACAAAGTTGGTATGTGGAAAGTCTGACATGAAAATGTTATAAAGGCGAGGACCCAGTATGGATCCTTGCGGGACTCCGCTCTCCGACGGGCAATTAGGTGATTGGGTATCCTGAATCTTAATATGGAAGAATCTATCTGATAAGAAACTGTTTAGGATGTTAACGATGAAAGGTGGGTAGTCCATGCGGACCATCTTAAAAAGAAGCCCATCCCTCCAGACACTATCGAATGCTTTTTCAATGTCTAAGGAGCAGGCGACCGTACATTTCTTTTCTCTTAGGTTAAGAGTGGCATCGTTGTGTAATTTTAGAAGAGCGTGAACGGTGGAGTGCTCCTTTCGGAAGCCAAATTGGAAATCTGGGATAAATTCAATATTCCTATCGATATACGCGTCTAACTTCACGATTATAATTCTTTCAAGTAGTTTGCCCACGTTTGACAGAAGGGAGATGGGTCTGAAGTTATTTATGGAATAGTTTCCTGCTTTTTTAAGGATTGTAAACAGTCTAGCCAACTTCCATTCCTTCGGAAAATATCCATTGTTTATACAGTTGTTGTAGATGATAGAAAGATATCCAATAGCCGCGTCGGAGAGTTTCTTTCTTCGGGACAAGTTCTGAGGCAATAAGAAGGAGTCTTTGCCCTATATACTTCTTTAAAGTAATTAGATAAAGCCTCTGTCCGCTCAGCTTCCCCAGTTATCACTGTATCATCGATAATAATTTTATCCCCCGCAGTATTCTTTTTTTTACCCATGAACCTAAATGCTTCTTTAAATGCCCCTGGACCCGGAACGATCTTAGAGAGTCGCTCAGAGAATTGTTTGTTCAACCAAATGTTTATTTTTTCTTTAATGATAGTTTTCAGAAGCCCTATGCGGGTCGACAGGTGTTTGTACTCTTGGGATAGTCTATTGCAATTTCTATGAAAGATTTTTTTAAGTCGTTTTTGCCATTGGTGTTTTGTTCTAAAAAGATACACTATATCTGCAGGTAGATTATTATATTTTTTTGTGCTAATTGGAGTTGTACTCGAGTGGGAGTTCATGGTGAAGTTGACGTCTGAGTTGAATGCCGAGATAAATTGGTCGATTTCATTATTGGAAAGACACTGGTCGGAGGGGGGAAAGTGGCAGGACAGTCTAGCGTCTAGGTCGCTTCTGAAAACTTCCCAATTTACATTTTTAAAAGATTTGGAACAAATGGTTTCCACCAGTGGAATCTCGACATCTCCTATGTCAATCCTAAGCAGCAAAGGAAAATGGTCCGAGAAGGTGGACAAGGTCTGGATATAAAAATTGGGGTCTAGTCTATTGACCATGTGATTGGAGATCAAAAACTGATCCAGGAAGGATCCACTACTGGGAAATGTCGGGCTGTTGGATGTCAAATTAATAAGAAATGGATTGCTGTTATGTAACCAATTTTCAAATACTCTTCCATTATTATTGAGGAAGGAGTCCCCCCATCCCGGACTACGAACATTGAAGTCTCCACCAATAAAAGCACCGTCGAAAGCGTTACTTAAAGTGTCAATTTTGCATAACTCCTGCAAAAGAACCGAAGAAGAGGCATTCGAAGGAATGTAGATAGTACCAAATAGGAACATTTTTCTATTGCCGTTCTGATTTATTTTAATTGAGATGAATAAGCAAGGGAAAGCGGGATTGGGGAGGTCAACGAAGTCAAAACGAATGTTGGATTTTATCACAATTGCTACCCCTTGATTGCGATCTTTGCGTAGGATTTTGTATGAGTCTAGCTCCACATGATGTTTGCTAAGGTGTGTTTCCTGGATAAAGGCAATTAAACAGTTACTGGCAAGGAGAGTTTTTATAAGTTCGACTCTCCTGCTGTGACTTACTAAGGACTGAATGTTGAATGTTATAAGATTTAAAATCATTATTTGTCATTTAACAAAATTTGGTTGAGAAGGTCTAAATAGGCCAATCTCTTTTGCTGGATAGAACCAGAGTCGTGTATGTTCTTCATGAACAGTTCTATCTTTACAAGAAGGTCAGATACACCCACCCCGAAAAGTTGATTTGAAAGATCGAAGAATTGTTTTAACGTGTTGTTATTAGATTTGTTTGTTAAAGTAGGAAGGCCAGGGTCAGCGCTTTTAAAAAGGCTGGCAAATGTCGCTTTAGCATTGGCTTTTGCATTAGAAGGAATGTGGTTAAGAACCATATTTTGATTTTTTTGAAGAGCTCTCCTCTCAATTTGTCTTTTTCTCTTGTCGAATTCTTTGTATACCGGGCAACCACGGTAGTTAGCCGGGTGATCACTGCCACAGTTTCTGCACGATGCCTTCGAATCGGGACCCTTCGTTAAAGGGCAGCCCCCGGGAAGGTGATCGTTATTGCATTTTACACAACAATAATCGCGTGCACAGTTTTTGGCGAGATGCCCAAAAGCTTGGCAACGTCTGCATTGCATTGGTCCCTTGTTGCCCTTCGGCTTTTCCCATTTAACCTTGGTGTGGCAAATGTATTTGATTTTGGTGATTTCCCTTTCTGATACGCCAGGGCGAAGTCTCACCAAAAACAAATCGTACTTTAAGTTATCCCTCTTAGAGGTTAACGTTTCAAACCGTGAGACCTTTTCGACCGTTTCCGGGATAAGGCACTGCAGTTCCTCCAGAATAACCTCTTCCGCAAACTCAGAGGTTAATCCCCTCAGGATTAAATTGACCGTGCGATTTTCGGCTAAAGTGAAGGAATAGGCTTGCACCCCCTTAGTTTCTTTAAATTTTTCGATAAGCTCCTGATGGACCGCGCTGTTGTCAACGAAAAGTTTGCTTCTACCATCCCGTAAATTAACAACTTTAAATTTAAAATTATGTATTTCGGCTCTGACTTTAAAGTCCGCGATAAATTTATATATGTTCAAATTAGAAAAAATTATTGGAGGACAAAATGTTCTACTTACAATGCTTTTAAAATTGCTACCCCTGTCCTGAGTGTAGGTTCCTTCGCTGTCGTTGACGTCTACTTTTGCTCTGTTGATCTCGGTGTTGTCGCTGTAACTGGTGCTGCTGTTCTGTTTGGTGTTACGCTTGTTGCTGTTGTTGTTGCTGCTGCTGGTGCTGTTACTGCTGCTGCTCTGGTAGCTGTTGCTCGGATTGATGTTGTTGGCATTTTTGTTGAGGTTGCACGTGTTCGTTTCCTCTGAGTTGGTGTTGTTATCGATTGCGATGATGTGTTCAAATGCTCTGTGAGAACGTTTGTTGCTAGTGATACGCAGTGTATCTCGGAGCGACATGTCTCCGAGGATATGGAACCGATTCTCGTTTCTGCTGGAAGAGCTAGCTGAGTGAAAACTCTCAACCGGGTTAATTGTTTTGGGGCTGCATCGGTGCTTCTTACTTGGAGCACTGAATTCTTCGGCGATGTCAAATTGTGCGAGTTCGCTGAACGAATTCCATTCTGCGCTTGGCGTGGTTTCGTCGCCAGGTGGTCTTTTATTCGTCGTCCCTTGTTGCGGCTCTGCGACTGATGATGGTGGTTTTTTACTGGGGGGAGACATTATTAATGCCTTCCCCTTGGTCGTTGGATTATTTTGTTGGCTAGACCTCATCCACGGGGCCAATTAATGTCTTCTCGGCATGGCGAGGCGGAAAATCGTGTCTTTTGACATGCGGTGGTTGGATTTTTAATCCGCGAAAATACCACTCGTAACGTGGCATCCACCGATGGGAACGTTTTTGCTGCTCAACTTTAATTGCACTATTGAGATGTGTATTATATTTCACATCAATAATTAAAATTTGAGTGAATTTTACGCTAACCAAAAAAATTTTTTTTTTTTTACCACGATGCTAACCTCAAAATAGGTCTTGTCAGCTTGGCTGCTAAATTCAAAGTCTCCATCGCACTTGCTCATATTTGAGTTTGACATTTCGCTTGTTGTGTCGGGGTGTTACCATATGGATACAAATCTGCATACATTTAGCATTGAATATTTTTTTTGGGGAAACTATGTTCAAATGTTAAGTTCAAATATGCATTATAATTAACCGTGTTGTACTGTTAATATTTCCATTTATATTTCTATCCTATATAGCGAAACAAAACATCTCGAAAGTCGGAGTAGTAACTTATTCGAATTTGGAAAAAATGCTAATTGATTTTTTGTGTTGTTAATTGTGGTTCACATTTTGGTCTGGCAACATTACTGTGTGTCTATAATTTACAGGGACAGCAACCTTTAGTGAATGAAATAAACAACGCCACGAAACAACAACGAGAAATAGTTGAATTAATTTTCAGATCATATTTCGTGATCTCAATGAAAAGCAGGATCACATGTTGTTGTTGTAAGTGCATGTAAATCGATGACATATATGGATCATAGCTGATAATAAAAAACGGCTATTGATACTATGCAGGAATGAAACTATATGCAGCTTATACCCAATTCACAATGGCGCTTTGCCGCTTGCGTGCGTTGACAGGCGTTTTAGAAACTTTACCGTACTTTATGTCAACGCGCGCAAGCCGCACTTTTCCAAAACTAAATGGCGCTTCAGAGCGTTGGCGCGTTGAGAGATTATAGTAGGAGAGATTGAAAGTTCTGTTTGGTTTATGTTGCGTACGTACGTTATGTACGAATTCGGAGCAGAATGCAACTACTCCTTTTTGCGTTTGTTATTTTAATGCACGAATTAAGAGGAAATTTGTTCAAAATAGTAAAAAAAATAAAATGCATAAATAAATATCAATAAAATTTATTTTCACTTTTAATGTCGTGGAATATTTTTGTGGAAGAATTGCCTGTGCATTCAATGTACACAGGTGCATGCCTTCACATGAAAGGCGTTTCAGGGGAGAAAATATGGGTAAATTACATCGAAAATCCCTTCCCTTAAAATTGTGAATTGATTCCTAATACTTCTTGTAAAACGATTTAAGTGAGCAATATTACCAAATGGACAGCATTTATCTGAGCTGTGGAAAGAAGTTCAGTCACTTAAACTGAGAAGTGCAATTTTGTTAAAAACTTGGTTTGGCTATTTAAAAAAAAACTCCTATTAATAAATTCTCAAATATTGATACCGACGATTTACTTGATTTTTCAATTTATATTTATATTTTATTTCAATTATACATATGTATACATCTGGTGGTATGCTGGACATTCGGACGATTGCGATCGCAGGTACTGCTTATTCTCGTCGCTCGCTGGGTTTTTACCACATCCGGTCAGCCATCGGACAATGCATATTGAAAGGATTTTATGACCTAATAGGGGTAATTTTTTTGCTATATTTCCGCGAAGATCTTCGCTGTCTTGTCCAGACATTTTTTATGTTCCTATGTACGGACTTCAAACCCTACCAGCCGATTGAGTTCGAATCTATAGGGAATCTTCGATATCTATTGGCCAGAGAATTCCCGTGAAGTTGGGTCAAAGTCGGACAAAGGTGCGCATATTCATGTGCATTGTCCCGATGGACAATAAAAAATATATCTAAGCAATGCAATTCATTGGCACGAGCAAACCTGGGCGGGTAAACCAAGTAATAAAATAATACCTATCATTTGCACATCGCAGGAAATTAGATTTACCCTCAACTAGAAAAAAAAACTATAAATATTCTAAACAAAAATGTTTATCCCGTTAATAAATTGTATGAAGAATAGAGTAGTTTCAGACAAAATTGAAATATCAAAAGCGTGTACATAACATGTGTGCACATATTTTTTTTATCAACAATCTAAAGAAATCACTAGTAGCATTACAACAAAAATAATATTCGTCATTTCCACACAGTAATATAATTAATTTGTATTGAAAAAACCTCATAGGCTACTAAAAACGAGTAGGTACGTATATACCTAAGTGAATCCATGCAACTCCAACAATGAACGGCATATGCTCTAACATTTTAAATATTATCAAATCGAACAAACCAAACCGAAAGAAAACGTCAAAGCCACTGAAAGTAGAAAGTTGCTCTACTTGGGCGCCGCGTTGAACTTTACGATATTTACGATCACAACGAGACCCGAAGCCTGAAGCCGCATTCTGGCTTGCACCATATGAAAGCATTGGTTCTACTCTATCTGTCAACGCACGCACGCCGCAAAGCGCCATTGTGGCTTGGGCATTACTCTTAAGAAGTGTAAAAGCATGACCTTCACGAGACGCCAAAATCCAACTGCGCCAATTTATTTTATTAATGAGGAAGCTGTTGAAAGTGTTGATTGCTTTAATGATCTTGGTGTGGTCTTTGACAGAAAGCTCAACTTCAACCTCCATTTGGATTCCATTGTGAGCAAGGCAAGAAGCCGATTGGGACTTATAAAACGCTTCTCAAAGGAATTTAAGGATCCCTATGTAACCAAAATTCTATACTGTTCTCTCGTCCGACCTGTTTTGGAATACTGTAGTCCTGTTTGGTGTCCGTCCTACGAATCTGGAATTTCAAGAATAGAAAGTATTCAAAAGCAGTTTCTTCTTTTTGCATTACGTGATCTGCTTTGGAACCCCGAAAGTCGTCTTCCTCCCTACATAAGTCGATTAAAGTTGCTGAATCTGCAGACTTTGGGAAAACGAAGAGAGATATCCAATGTTATACTCCTGTTTTGCGTTCTGACTGGTAACGTCAACTCCACATATGTTCTCAATTTAGTAAACATCAATACCAGACCGAGGACAACAAGGAACCCAATTTTTTTATACCAAAGGACATCTCGATGTAACTATGAGAGTAATGGCTCCATAAATAACCTAACGAGGGATTTCAATAAGTACAATCATGTGATTGATTTCAATATCTCAAAATTTAATTTAAAAAAAATATTGAAAGAATTGTAAAACAGCATATTCTAATTATTAGCTTCTCAAAACTGATTAACTGTGACATTTATGTATATTAGTTAAATAAATAATTAAATAAATAAAAAATAAATAAATAATGAAGGTCACCCAAATAAACCTTAACCACTGTGCGGCAGCACAGGATTTGCTGGCACAAACAACAAGGAAACAAAGAGTAGATATTGCCCTAATTAGCGAACCCTACAAATCTCTGAATGGTTGGAGCTGGACAGAAGACAGATCAAAGACGGCAGCGATATGGACCCGTGGAAACCACGCTATACAAAAAATCGGTAGGACGATGGACTACTTCGCATCCGCTAGGATTAATGACATCTACTTCTACAGTTGCTACGCACTCCCCAGTATTACACAAGGGGAATATGAGAAGCTCCTGGACGACATTGTAGCGAACGCTCGATGATTATTGTTGGTGATCTCAACGCATGGGCTACAGAATGGGGCAGCAGGACTACGAATGCAAGGGGGCGAGCTCTCCTTGCAGCTTTCGCAATACTGAACGTAAATTTGGCGAACAATGGTGCAAAAAACACATTCCGGAAAGCGGGCAAGGGGTCATAGATATCACCTTTATGAGTAACTCACTCCTGCACACAACGAAATGGCGAGTAAGCGACCAATATACACACAGCGACCACCAGGCGATCGTATATGTAATGAACAAGGATAAGTCCAGGCAGCGCCCTAAGCTTACAGGACCAAAGTGAAAAGACACGTACTTCGACAAAGATGCGTTCGAAGAAATGATGAATATATTATATACATTAAGCAGCAAAGAAGCGGAGACCTTGGCCCAACAACTGATGAAGGAAATCACCACAGCGTGCGATGCAGCAATGCCTAGAAGGTCAACTAGTAAAAGGGGTGGACCTTGTTACTGGTGGAACGACGAAATCAGAACGCTTAGAGCAACGTGTCTTAAGGCCCGACGCAGATCCCAGCGATCCAGGGGAAGGCCAGAATTCCAAGAACGATTAGCTATCTTCAGGCTAGCAAGTCTCGGAAATGCCATTAAGGGCGGCAAGGCGAGATGTTTTAAGGAACTCTGCGACGGAGCAGACCTAGACCCCTGGTCTTATTGTGGATTGTGATAAAAAACCTGAAGGGCAGTAAGTCCCAACAAATATCCTGCCCGACAATGCTGAGGAAAATAGTAGAGCACCTATTCCCACATAGGTCGTCTACTTCGATAATCACCATAAGGGAGATTAGCCAAGAACGCATCCCTGCAATCACCACGAAGGAACTAACCGATGCATGCAGGAATATAGGCGACAACAAAGCGGCCAAGAACGCATCCCTGCAATCACCACGAAGGAACTAACCGATGCATGCAGGAATATAGGCGACAACAAAGCGGTTGTGACGCTGGACGTTAAAAATGCCTTTAACTCGGCGAACTGGTCATGCATTACGAAGTCGCTGGCCAGAATGAAAGCGCCGGTGTACTTGCGGAGCATAGTTGCAAATTACATTACCGATAGAAAGTTAAGGTATCAGACTGACAATAGGGTTAAGTACTATAACGTTACCGCGGGTGTACTACAAGGCTCTGTTCTTGGACCTCTCCTGTGGAATATAATGTATGACGGAGTCCTGCGACTAACGCTGCCTCAAAGAGTTTAGGTGATAGGTTTTGCTGACGATATCGCCGTGGTAACGGTGGCCAAACACATTCACAAGATAGAGTCCACTCCGGTCATCCGTAGTGCCAGTTGCCAAAATCAAAAAACAGGGGCCCTGAAAACAAACGAAACAAGGGGAAAGCTCTTGTAAGCATACAGGCTCTGCGCAACACGAACAATAAGGGATTTCGAACAATCTCGGATGAAGCAGCTTTCGATTTGGTGAAGGTATTTCCAGACGAAGAAGAAGATACGGAGCACGCAATGTGTTGTGAGCCAGGGTCGAGCCACAGGGGCAGCTTCGGCTCAGCTCGACGGATGGGGGTGTTCTTGTCCCCTCATCATGTACCACTTGCTCAACAAACTTTTATCCATGCCAAAAGCAGAAGAAAATAAAAAAAAAAGAAGAAAGTTACTCTAACCAGACATCAGACGGACGGGAGTATAATTAAATAAACTAAAAAGAAATGAAGCAAAGGAAAACGTTCAAGGACTTCTGCCAGTACCCTACAGAAAGAACGGGAAGGTCACGCGAAGCTAAACCTAACTAACCTAAACTAGACCTAAGCTAACCTAAGAGTAAAACTACATCCTAAGCTAATCCTACTATAACTTACAACTAAACTCCAACTTTACCCTAAACGCTCTTTCTGTTCCCACGGTCTCTATAGGGTAAAGATTCGCAACGAATCCGAGACATGCCAGATGTTGTTGGCAAGGGATGGCCAACCCACCCTGTGTGTATGAAAACACCAAATGCCACCACTCTGGCCGATACTTCGAGTGGTAGCCCCTAAACTAAACTAAACTATTGGCACTTCACAAAGCAATTCAAATTCAAATAATGTTTTTTTTTGTTGTAAGCAATAACGCTTTTCACTGGAACACCATTTGGAACACACTTAGTTGGCAGATCCAAGGGCACTTTAAAATCCCTGCGGTGGCGGAGCACCTATAATCTGCTGCCTTTAGTTGTTGTCGTTCTTGTTCGATGTTAGTGGGCGCTTAGTCTTTGTCTTTCATGTATGTTGTTGTATTGGAGTCTTCTTTCCTTTGTCTGGGTCCTACTGTTAAGTCCTTTTGGACAAAAGTTTCCAGAACAGGATAATTCCAGCCGAAATTGATTTTGGAGCGGCTGTTGCGGGCGATTTGTGGTACTTAGGGGCGTTTGAGTTGCGGTGCTTTTCTACTCGTTGTCTAACGGCTATAGCGCTAGAGGAGCATCGTCTCCAACGTTCAACGGGACAGCAACACCGAGCCGTAAGTAGCCAACAAAAATTGTTGAGGTTGACGATCAATCCGGTCACGGGGACTGCTGGATTTGACCGCACTAAACCTATATTAGAGATCGATACACTCATATATATTTCCCTTTTCGTTTGAAGATAAACTTTACATACATGCAATAAAGATATGTCAGCCAATTATCCGCCCTCCTCAACTCGCTTTTTCTTCTCGAAGTAGCCAAGTAAGACCCACTAAGAATCGTATATCTATAAATCATCACGATTAAAATACCTACACATATTCGTATCAATCTTCCAAATTTTCATCCAAACATTTTTTTTTTGTTTTTTTTTTTTTCTTTGTGCTACTACTGTAGCCTACACTGCTTCAACAGAAAAACCGAAATCGCAAATTTGTTAATAATACGAGGGCATCGACCGCTCACTGTAAAAATTTGCGATAAGTGCAGGCTCGCCGGTTACAGAATTGAGTCTTCCCTTTTGTTTCCCCTCCCTTTGTTCATTTAAGTTACGCCTCAAGTCTATTTCTAATCTCTTCTCATCTCTGTTTATTTTTCTTTTCTTATTTCGGATTTTCTTATCATGTACCTTGATTTTCTTAATCCTCTCTTTGAAATTGCAACGACTACTTTCTACAGCTACCTTGGAAGGAAAACGATCCACGGAGGGGTTTTCTTTTTCTTTTAATCTATTTTTTTTATTTGGTCATCGTTTCTCTTAGTCATTACTCTCTTAACATAAAACATATTCATAAATCACCAATAGGGTATTTCGCGAAGCTATCCCTTTCAGAAGTGTGCTTTCTGTCAAAAAAACTTGTATAGCGCGAACCAATTCACTTGGCCAACCGTCGGTTGCGCAGAGAGAGGATTTAAGAGAATATACACGACACAAAAACAAAATACACAGAAACCTGCGCAGTAGAATGGCCAAGTGAATTGGTTCGCGATATAGGAAAGCAAACGAAATTTTACATGGCGGGAGATAGGTTTTGCCCATTTTATTTGTGAAAAGTTTATAATAAAGTGCCAAATACAAATTGAAAACATTGCAGTCTTGAAATTTAGAGTTTCTTAAAAGTGTTTACAAAAGTTCAATAAATAAATTTGTAGAGATTGTTTCAAAAAATCCAAAATTAATTTAAACCCTATCTCCCGCCATATAAAATTTCGTTTGTTTTCCTACAAGTTTTTTTAGCTGTCACTTTGTTTTTTTTTTTCTCATTTGACACTGACGTTGTCGCGAACTACCCTATTATACTTAACTTATGACAACTACGATAAAAGAAAGTTACATACGATACATACATAATATATTCAGCCGCTCATTATATTGAACGGAATGGAATCGGAACACAACACAGCATTGAGTGGAAATCGACAAACATAAAAATCACACAAAAAAATGCAGCAAGAAGGCAAGTGACACGATCAAGGTAATTATCAAATAATCGTGTGTTTATAATCTGTAAAATTAATATTTAAATAATTAGCTTTTCAGGTAGATACATGGACATGGACATCTACGCATTTGGACATTTGGATATTCCATTAGTCAGGTAAGTCTAATTCTTTATTGCAGTTTTGTCATTTGGACTATTTGGAGCATATACATATGTAATTACTAGCAATGCCCGCGGCTCCGCTCGCGCGAGTTACGTCATGTAGCTATAGATATATGTACCTTCGTATCAAGCTGAAGCCTCAACAACAGCAGCAAACTAACAGCACCACAAAGTGACAAACAACTTCAGGGTCACTGCCATAGCAGCATCCATGTAAAACGCCGCATATCTACAACAAGTGCAAAGCTGAAGCCTCAACAACAGCAGCGTCACAACAGCAGCTTTTTAGCGACAGCACAATAACAATAGAAAAACAACTTCAGGGTCACAACCATAGCAGCATCTATTTAAAACGCCGCACAACAAGTGTACCTACTTCTGCAGTCTGGTCTGAGAGCAACATCAGCCAAGTATGTTGCTGTTGCTCGCAATCACAACCGCGATAACCACTCTCTGTTCTTCGGTGTTGCGAAGCATCAATTGGAGAAAACTAGGTACATAGTTTGGTTTATTTTTTTATTTAGGTACATAATTTCTGTTATAAGTTTTCTTAGTTTGGTTTAATGTAAAAATAAGTCAGTCTTAAGTTGGGTTTTGTCTAATAAACATCCTTATAACGATTAAGTTGTATTTCGTTTTAATTGGTTCATTACCAAGTACTTAACTGGCGCAGTCGGTAGGATTTGAGTCTGGATTTGCATATATAAGTGAATATTTAGTAGCTTTTATAAAATATCTGGATTCTATACACACCTCGAAGGTTTATCGAAGTGATGGATTAAATTGTTCAGACTAAGAACCTACAACGTTGGATTTCACCTGTTTAGTGATAAAGACTATAATAATTAAAAACTATCAGAAACTATAAGTGCAAGTGCATAGTTAAAATTAAAAAAGAGTAATAACAAAATATATACCTATAGTGTAGAATTAAAATTTAAAATAGTGATAGATAAGTTTTGGAATTAAAATAAATATATAATAATAATAATATAGATATAAGTTACTTAAATTAATTTTTGCCAAAATTAAGAGTAAATAATTTGTTAATGGTAAGTCTTATCTTATAAGTTTATTTTTGGGTTATGCCTCCAGTTTTCAAATATAATAAAGAAAGTGTAGTTAATAATTCCGCTTTTGTTAATACAGTTAATTTCTCTACAGTTAATAAAATAGACGCGCATTCTAATATCGTGCTAAATATGCAACCTGCTATTAATTCCGTTATTGCTTTGGATGTATTTAATTCACTGAGAATACCGGATGCCGTTAAGGACTTACCATTATTTGATGGTAACCCGTGTTTATTATTTGATTTCATTAGCAATGTTGAGGAAATTTTGGCCCTGATGCCACAAGTTAGTGGTACTTCTTATGGCAGTATTATTTTGCGTGCAATTCGAAATAAAGTTATCGGGCCGGCAAATGAAGTACTGAATATGTACGGTACGCCCATAGACTGGAACGAAATTAGGAACAATTTAGTGCTTCATTATGCCGATAAGAGAAATGAAACTAGCCTCATTCGTGACTTGCATTTGCTCAGACAGAATCATGACAAAGTAGAATCACTTTATGCTAAAGTAGTTCAAATATTTTCCACAATTATGAACCATGTTAGATCGCATGAAAGCACGGAAAACGTTGTTGAAGCAAAAAGAATACTCTATCAAGAGACATGTCTTAATGTTTTTCTCTCTGGATTGAAAGAGCCTCTAGGCTCAACAATTAGAGCAATGAGACCCACCAAACTATCCGAAGCCCTAAATTTCTGCTTAGAAGAACAAAATCGTTTCTATTTTCATAGTCCACAACATTTTCAAACGATCTCAACCCCTCAACATCGTCAAATTGTTCCACAACATTTTCAGAGAACTCTGCTGTAAAAGTGTATAGTTCAACTTTCATATAGCTCTTTAAATCTTCAACTTTAAAAATTTATTAACGTATAAACAAATCTTAAAAGTGCACTCACTGGAAGTTCTTTTATTGTTTGTTAACTAATTATAAAATTATATAAAGGAAAGCAGGTAAAGATAGTGTTTAAGCTGAAAAATCTATAGCTAATACCGCAAGACTGATGATTGTCACATGACCGACAACAAAAGAAAAATTTGCCTAACTTCGCCAGAAGAAAGAACAAGTAGTACATCATCAAATAATAACAGATCGTTCAAAATTTTTAAATCGAATCGAAAAATGTCTATGACACAATCAGATCTGCAACAAATCAAGGCCATTGTCGATGGTTCTCTCCAGGTAGCCATAGCTAACCTGGCAACTAAAGACGATTTCAACAAAATAAACCAGGAGCTTGATCATCTGCGACCTCAAAACCAGGAATTATCCAAACAAATTCACGAGTTTGAAAAACGTTGCTGTGCTCTTGAAGAGGAACTCGAATTTCAAAGCCGCGAGATACGTGGAAAAAATCTAATATTTTCGATACCAAACGACACCGTCAATCCACAGGGAAAGATTGAAGCCATAACCCAACTTTTGCTGAATAACGAAGCACCCCAAATGTCGTTGGCTGTCAAACTCAGTGAAAACAATAGTATAATTAAACTTAAACTCAACACGGGATCTAACGAGACCGCAGTAAAAATGCTTAAAAATGCTTATAAATTAAAAGGTACTGGTGCCTTCATTCAGCGCGATCGGAGCAGGCAATCACAACTTAAAGACCGCATCCTACTTGGCTATCGAAAAGTGATCAAAGCATGCAATCCAGCCGAAAAAATAATGATTAAGAACAATACACTTATAGTTCGAGATAAAACATTTTATTTATCAAAGAATAACACACTAAAACATCAAAACAAAAATGGTGAAGCAGAATTGCAAAGGATGTTTGGTAGTTTGAACTTTGGAGCTGTAACTTCTGTCAGTGAAAGTATGCTGTCAAACAGACGTCAGAATGCAAGGAATGTACCAGATGAACTTGTTTCACTAGAGACGGTACATGAAAACCAAAATTGTAATAGATTAACTAATAATTGAGATTCAGAAGCCGTCAGCCAAAATAATAATAGTAGTTACTTAAAAATTTTATCATACAATATTTCAGGATTAAATAATAAACTTTTATTTGCAAATTTTTTTAACTATGTTAAGAATTTCGAAATATTTTTTTTGTTTGAAACCCATGTTATAAAGGAAAATTTTAGTAAATTTGAAAAGTATTTTAGTGGGTTTAAACTTATGTGGGGTGAAGCAATTAAGACTTCTTTCAAAGGGCGCGCCAGTGGAGGCAGTCTTTATGGGATACGAACATCACTATTAAATAAGTACGTGTTTGACGAATACGAAGGAACAACATTTGTAAATTGTCTGAAAGAGATGAATATGTGTATTGTACCGTACTATATAAATTGTAACAAATGGGTTAATGATTTTGAAAAATTATATAATACAATGCAACTCCTAGCTAACAAGAGCGTTTTACTGATTGGTGACTGGAACGCAAGAATTGGCAATTCACAAACTACAATTTCACAAAATATATCAAACCCTGCGATTTCTTACGACAGAAATTCAACAGACACCATTTGCAATAAAAACGGATTGGATTTGCTACAGTTGCTTCAAATGTATGATTGCATAATTCTGAATGGATGTACGGAAGGAGATAAGGAAGGACTATACACCTTCGTCGGAGGTCAGGGAAATTCCGTCATCGACTTTTGTGCTGGGAATAACGTCTGGATTGACCGGATCAATAAATTTGAAGTTGAATGTATGACCTTCTCAGATCACATGCCTATTGTTGTGGAACTCTCATGCGAACCTTCATCCACAGAATTAAACCTCCAACTGCTACCTCGTCTTTGCTGGAGAAACGAACGAAAAGTTTCTTACCAACGTGATTTGGACGATTTCTTATTAAAAAACGACTTGATAACAGAATCCACAGAAGCTCTATCTGAACAGCTCACAAATTGTATTCGTAATTCTGCATCAAACAAAATTACAAGTCAAAACTCATCTTACAAACAAAAGTGGTTTGATAAGGATTGCTTGAAAGCACGTACAAAATCTTTTGCTCTTCTGCGAGCAATGCGAACTGCAAATAATCATCATCTAAGGATTTGGTATATCGAGGCTAACAAACATTACAAAAAGCTGTGTCTCCAGAAGAAAACTGAATATGAAAACCAACAAGCATTAAGATTAGGACAAACTAAAAGCTCGAAGGAGTTCTGGAAGAGCGCAAGGGAGATCAATGGAATAAATTATAAGATCGGATTAGGCATATCTGCGGAAGACCTTTCAGTACACTTTAGACGCCTTCTTTCCAACGAATTTAATGTAATGTTCTCCTATGCCGAACCGTTAGCTGTTGATGAAAAATTGGATGCTGATATATCAAATGAGGAAATACAAGCCGTGATTTTAAACGCGAAAAATGGAAAGGCTCCAGGCGAAGACGGTATCCCTTACGAGTTTTTTAAAAATGCAACACCTACTTTTACCAACAACCTGCAAACTCTGTTCAATAAAGTTTTTGTCACTGCGGACATCCCCTCCTCATTCAAGAAGTCGGTAATTTTTCCTATACACAAAAAAGGACCTTTAGACGTTGTGGAAAATTACAGAGGAATTTCCTTTATGAATGTCATAGCAAAAATATTCTGCGGTGTTCTTGTAGGGAGACTGGAAAAGTGGGTTGAACGGAAAAATATTCTGTCTGACTTTCAAGCTGGATTTAGAAGGAATTATTCCACGATCGATCAGATATTTACTCTCTCATCCATTGTCAAAGCTTTTCATGCCAGGAACAAAAAAGTGTATTCATTTTTTGTAGATTTTAAAGCGGCCTTTGACCTGGTTAACAGAAATGCTCTCTTCTACAAGCTCTCACAACTTGGCATATCATCCAAATTTATTAGAGTGATCAAAGAAATGTACACGGATACAAAAGCAGCAGTTTGGGATGGTACAACATATTCAGAATGGTTTGGAACAAATACTGGTGTGAAACAAGGTTGTCTGCTCAGTGCATTGTTGTTTTCTTTGTTTATAAACGACATAGTTGATGTTCTTCCCGGAGGAGTAAGAATTGCAAATTCTACCATTAATGTTTTGTTGTACGCTGATGACCTCGTCATACTCTCCGAATCACCGGAACATATGCAATTAATGATTAATCGCTTATCATGTTACTGTAAGGAATGGGGGTTGATAATTAATACAGAGAAGTCGAAAATGATGGTCTTTGCGCGATCACCAAGAGTTCATATTGAAAGGCAATGGAAATACGATGGACATCTTCTAGAAACAGCTAAAGAGGTTAAATATTTAGGAGTGAAACTGAATTCATCTTTAAATTTCAACAAACACCTAACCGAAAAGGCCAAAAACTCTCAAAGCTTGCTTAACTTTACATGTGTTGTGTTCTCAAACAAAAAAATTAGTTTATCGGCAAAATATAAGGTATTTAATTCAGTTGTTAAATCAACTCTTTGCTATGCTTCTCAAGTTTGGGGGGCATACGAACATGAAGAAATCGAAAAATTCCATAGGAATTTTATAAAAAAACTCTTCAATCTACCCCAAAATACGCCTAGTTACGCTATATACTTGGAAACTGGACTACCGAAGTTCCTGACGAACACACTTAAGTCACAAGCTGACTTCATAATCAAGATATGCAACTATTATGAAGATTCCAGACTCGCGAAAAAATTGCTATTGTATGAGCTGAGGAATAAGGACTGGTGGTATGAAAGATGGCAAACTATTGGTAACGCGTGTGGAGAATCGTTACATATTGATATGAACAACCTACGTAATTTGAAAGACCAACTTTACCGCATTATTGAGAGAAATGAAGACTCTATTCGAGATGAGTTCATCATAAAGGCTCGTGAATCCGAAAGCAGGCTTTTATATAGACAACTTAACTTTAATTTAAACAGTAGAATCTACTTCAACGACTCACTAAGTTATGATGAAATATCCTTAATATTCAAAGCAAGGTGTGAGCTTCTTCCCTTGAATGGTAACCCTTATAATGGAAGCTTCGATCAATTCTGTACGCTCTGTAACCTGAAATCCAAAGAAGATTGTTTCCACATCATAAGTATATGCCCAATATTTAGATCGCAAAGGCTTATTCTCTTCGGAAAACAGACATTAACTATGCAGGAAACTATCCAAGTTCTAAACGAGTTCGACTGGAAAACCCTAAGCAATTTTTTAAAATCAGTTTATAAGTATAGAATGTTACTAATATCAGAATACGTTTTAATCTTTTTTCTTTTATCTGTCGAAAATTTAATTTAATTTATATTTTTTTTATATTTTAATATGATATTTATAAATTTGCCAACCAGGCTGACGGCTTAGCCATAGCTCTTAAATTCATTTTTGTATACTATGTTTATGTTGAAATGTAAATAAATGAATCACTTACTTACTTACTTACTTACTATAAGTGAATATTTAGTAGCTTTTATAAAATATCTGGATTCTATACACACCTCGAAGGTTTATCGAAGTGATGGATTAAATTGTTCATACTAAGAACCTACAACGTTGGATTTCACCTGTTTAGTGATAAAGACTATAATAATAAAAAACTATCAGAAACTATAAGTGCAAGTGCATAGTTAAAATTAAAAAAGAGTAATAACAAAATATATACCTATAGTGTAGAATTAAAATTTAAAATAGTGATAGATAAGTTTTGGAATTAAAATAAATATATAATAATAATATAGATATAAGTTACTTAAATTAATTTTTGCCAAAATTAAGAGTAAATAATTTGTTAATGGTAAGTCTTATCTTATAAGTTTATTTTTGGGTTATGCCTCCAGTTTTCAAATATAATAAAGAAAGTGTAGTTAATAATTCCGCTTTTGTTAATACAGTTAATTTCTCTACAGTTAATAAAATAGACGCGCATTCTAATATCGTTTTAAATATGCAACCTGCTATTAATTCCGTTATTGCTTTGGATGTATTTAATTCACTGAGAATACCAGATGCCGTTAAGGACTTACCATTATTTGATGGTAACCCGTGTTTATTATTTGATTTCATTAGCAATGTTGAGGAAATTTTGGCCCTGATGCCACAAGTTAGTGGTACTTCTTATGGCAGTATTATTTTGCGTGCAATTCGAAATAAAGTTATCGGGCCGGCAAATGAAGTACTGAATATGTACGGTACGCCCATAGACTGGAACGAAATTAATAACAATTTAGTGCTTCATTATGCCGATACGAGAAATGAAACTAGCCTCATTCGTGACTTGCATTTGCTCAGACAGAATCATGACAAAGTAGAATCACTTTATGCTAAAGTAGTTCAAATATTTTCCACAATTATGAACCATGTTAGATCGCATGAAAGCACGGAAAACGTTGTTGAAGCAAAAAGAATACTCTATCAAGAGACATGTCTTAATGTTTTTCTCTCTGGATTGAAAGAGCCTCTAGGCTCAACAATTAGAGAAATGAGACCCACCAAACTAGCCGAAGCCCTAAATTTCTGCTTAGAAGAACAAAATCGTTTCTATTTTCATAGTCCACAACATTTTCAAACGATCTCAACCCCTCAACATCGTCAAATTGTTCCACAACATTTTCAGAGAACTCCACAAATTAGGTATAACCAAAGACCACAGTTTTCTTACTCACAACCAGCCCTTAGAAATCCGCAATATTCTCCTGTTTATATCAATCCACATCCAGTTCCTAGAAATTTTATCCCTTCAAATTCACAGTACAGACCGATTAGACCAAACCAAAATAATAATCAATTTTATAATCCTCATTTTCCAAACAACATACCAATTCAAGGACATAGATATACACCACCTGAGCCTATGGATGTATCTAGTGGCCACACTAACAGGCAATCAGGTAATCAACAATTGCTTAATGTTGAATCAAACGATTTCCATAACAGCTTTCAGTTCAATTCCGATTCTCAGTATGGTTACTATCCTCAGGACTTCGAATATTTCCAAAACTTGGATTTACCAAGCACTTCAAATCAACAACATGCTGCTGAGGTCGATGATACAAATTTTCCTTTGCTTGCCTCGCAAACCCCATCGGATACTTAGATACCAATAGTTTCAGCTCTAATATTTTACCCTATGTAATTATACATAGCTTCAATAATACTGTAAGGTAACACATACAGAAACAAGAATAACGAGTGTAAAAGAGAGACAGACGAGCGATATCTCCAAGAGGAGAAAAAATGTATCCCCCAGTTAATGGGCTGCCGGCTGTAGGTAGATTGACTGAGTAGTAGTTGTTATACCAAACCGCGCGGTCGCAATATTTAATTGAGTATCCATAGAATTGTAACGATAAATGTATAACGAGTGTAATTTAAACTAATTGAATAACGAGCGTGTTAATAAATGTAAAACAGTTTGTAAAACCCTAGATATATAAGTATACTTTAATAATAAACCGTGATATTATATTGTAATAAAAAGAGTGTTTTGCGTTTTGAATTATACCTAAATACATTTCTTGGCATAATAACATCCTCACAATTCTCAGAAGTGGGATTGTACCTGTAAAAGTACATCTAATAATAATAAAACATTCAGTGCGCATTTAATCCCTTCGCTTCGTTCACAAATTTTCCACCACAAAATAAACGGTACAGTGCGCAGACAAAAAAAAAAAAAAACGTGTTCCTCGTGTGCGTGTGTGTATCCCAGACGTGCAAGCACAGACGTGCATCGAAAATAACATAAAAAGAGTGTCCCTTCCGCCCCCCCCATACCTGAACGTTGTGCACTGTTGTGCAAAAAAGAAAACAAACGAGTGGTCTGTTACACGAGTCATAGTGGTACAACGAAAAAAAATATAAAGAGTTGACGAGTGAGTACATACAACGGGATGATGTCTGAGGTAGAAAAATTTAAAAAATACACAGCTGCGCAGCTGAAAAAGTGGTTGGAAGAAGTAGGAGAGAAGACAACAGGCAATAAAAGTGAATTGCTGCTGCGCTTGCTGTCGATACCGGCGGAGGTAAGAGGGAATTTCCCAAACACATCGAAGACTGCTGAAGAGTGAAACGAGAACGAGAGTGCAAATAACAATAATGCCGATATTAGTTTATTAGACGACGAAAGCAACTGTTGCATTGGTGAAGACGACGACGAGGAGAGTATTGAAGAAACTAGCAAACGAGACGGTCAAATGGAAGGATCAAGGAAAACCAACGCTAAGGAGTGGACGCCTATGAACAAGGAGCTTGAGTTGATGAAGCGAGAATTGGAGCTGCAGAAAAAAGAAAGTGAGTTGGAAAAGCTGAAGAGGGAAAATGAGTGGCTGAGACAAGAAAATATTATGATGAAACGCCAAGCTGAGGAGCGGACTACGACTGGAGGAGTGACAGCGGACGCAGTAAGTCTAGTGGTAGTGAGAGACTTACTGCCAGAATTTACCGGCTCGGGCGACAACTTCGAGCATTGGGTGCGTCAGCTGAAAAATATCTTCACTAGCTACAGACTGGACGAGAACAACAAAAGGGCGCTGATCTCGGGCAAGCTAAAGGGCAGGGCCCTGAAGTGGTTACACAGTCGGGCTGACATGGTAACGATTCCGATCAACACACTACTGGACGAAATGGGTACCCTTTTCCAGGATAGAGAGAGTCACCTGACGATAAAGAGGCAGTTCGAGCAGAGGACCTGGAAGCCTAGTGAGAGCTTCCAAGAATACTACCACGACAAGGTCATCCTGGCGAATAATACAATGATCAAGGACGAAGGGGAGTTACTCGAATATCTAATCGAGGGAATTCCTACAGTGATCATGCGACACCAGGCGAGGATGCAGCGCTTCGCCAGGAAGGAAGACCTGCTGAATGCGTTTGTAGGTGTGCGTCTGCAGAAGGAAGTAGACCGTCGTCCCAGCAGGCCGATACCTAGTACTTCGAAGCAGGCGGTAGCAGAGACTGAGCCGTCAAGAGTAACTCGCTGCTACAACTGCAACGCCGTGGGACATTACGCTAATGAGTGTAGAAAACCAAAACGAGAGATGGGCGCATGCCACGTATGTGCCGAGATGGGGCATTATGCTGCGGCCTGCCCGAAGAGGAGACCACCAACAAAACGAGTGATGATGATCGATGAAGAGGAGTCTGATGATTATGTAAGCTATTTTAATTTTATTTTTAAGAATTTGAATATCAACTATAAAACATATTTAGGAACTATACTAGATACCGGCAGCCCCATATCACTCGTCTGTCAACAGTATGTGCCAGCGGCGTTAATTTATAATAATGAGAGTCAATGTAATTTTTGCGGTATAAATAAAAGCCCTCTAAATATAGTTGGCAAAATAGATTGTTGCGTTCTTTATAAGGAAGAGGAAATAGTTTTGGAAATGTTTGTTGTAGGTAACGAGACGGCGCAATTGCCAGTGATTCTCGGAAGAGATTTTATGAAGAAAGCTAAGCTGAAATTAATGAAAATGGAAAGTATAAGAAAACAAAAGAGAGAACTGAAGATAATAAATGAAGAATGTAGTAGGCTAATGAACATTGAAATTGATGACGAAGACATAATGATTGATAATGTAAACTTAAACTTCAAGGTTAAAGAAAAATTTAATGAAATGTTCAGAAAACATTACTTGTGCTGCGGTCGTCCCCTTTTTCCTAAGACCCGATATGAGATGAAATTGAGATTAACTGATGCAAGGCCCTACCATTGCTCCCCGAGAAGGTTATCCTACTTTGAAAAAGAAAAATTGCAGGTTATTTTAGATGAGTTGGTTCAGTCGGGAGTTATAAGACCGAGTAAGTCGGAGTATGCATCAGCAATCGTGTTGGTGAAAAAGAAGTCAGGGGATATAAGGTTGTGCATCGACTACCGGGTCCTTAACAAGGTCACACTTAAGGACAACTACCCGATTCCGCTTATAGACGATCTGGGGCCTGTAACACAAAACTACAAGTCTACAGGTCTACAGTTACTTGTAGGAATATATTAGTTTCACAAGTGTAGATTATTTCTGTAACACAAAAAAAAAACTTTACAGTTGTACGAAATAAAAATTTCCCTCGACTTGTAGACTCTCTGTACAAGTGTTCATATAAGCAAGCGAACGCATTAAAATGAATAAAAATCTGTTGGAAAAAAATTGCCGTGCTTGTAAAAACCCATGAAAATAAAAAAAAATGCTATTTAAGTATTATTTAATTTTCCGATGCATTTTCCGATGTAAAATGAAATAATGGAAGGGAGTATCTACCAAAACCTAAATATTGTTCAGCAAAATAAAGGGTGGGCGTACATGCTAGACGTTTTTTGTTTTTGACAGAATTGTCGAAAAACTGCAGTTGTAAGAACGATACAAAGTCTTATTAGACAAAGTCTTTAACTACTTCGAAGTTATTGTGACGTTTTGCCAGAGTCGTCGATGTTGAGAGTCTTAATAATAGCATAATATGTACATATTTCGATTTGTCCTCATTAACAGTAAGAATAAAAATTTTACTTTAGTAAGAATGATAAGCTGACTTCCGCATAATTACATCCGCAGCAATAGGGATTCTAATTGCGCAACAATGAACATTTAACTCGCAAAGCCAAAAAGAAGTAAAGGGTGATTTATTTAAATGTCACACCAGATAATAAAATCTCCACCAGCAAAATTCATTTTATGTGTTTTATTTAAAATCGTTATAACTTTTAAAATTGTTTGCTGCATTTTCCGAAGACTTAAAAATTTTTCGAACGATGTTCCATTAAAATTGACAATATTTATTCAGTAAAATAATAAAAATCTTAATGAATGGAAAATTAATGTCCTTTCTTAAAAAAATTGTCTCTAAAATTTGTTACTTTTTAACACCATAGGTATTATTCAAGCAGCAATGCATTTCCCTAAACAGAGAACATAAATCTAGAAACATTGACGTTTGAAACTCTTTTTCCGGTTAAAAGAACGGATATAATCACGATGAAAAAATTTATTGAAATAATCCATTAAAAACATTTAATATTCATGCCTAATTAAAGCCTCTACAAGTCTTGAATCACATGTAAGATTTCATCTACTAGTCTACAAGTCTGATTTATTTTTTTTTTTACACTTGTAGTTCTGAGTTACGGAAACAGGATAAACACGAAATTTCCCACTTGTATTATTTGTCCGCTACACTTGTAGAAGTGCCAGTCGACTAGTATTTTCGTGTTACAGAAATGTGATACACTTGTATAAAATCACTTGTACTACAGGTACTTGTAGTATGTGTTACAGGCCCCTGCTTGACCGTCTGGTGAACAAAAGTGTGTTTTCACTACTCGATCTAAAGAGTGCGTTTTATCATATTCAGATGAGCGAAGAATCGGTCAAATATACTTCCTTCGTGACCCCGTTGGGGCAATATGAGTTCTTGAAAATGCCTTTTGGGCTGAGGAATGCGCCGTCGGCGTTTCAACGTTACATTAATGAGGTTTTTGATGACTTATTACGAGAGGGAAAGATAGCGATATACTTGGACGATATTATGGTTGCGACGGAAAACGTTGAAGAACATCTAAGTATTTTGAAAGAGATTTTCGATAGACTAGTAGAAAATAAATTGGAGTTGAGATTAGATAAGTGCCGATTTCTAGAGTCTGAAGTACGATACCTTGGGTATACTGTTTCTAAGGAAGGAATAAAGCCAGATGAAAAGGGTATTGAATCGGTAAAGAATTTTCCTTTGCCGCAGAACGTGAGGGCAGTGCAGAGTTTTCTGGGGCTCTGCTCCTATTTTAGGCGGTTTGTTAAGGGCTTCTCGCTTCTAGCCGAGCCCCTTTACAGACTAACACGTAAGGACGCGAAATTTAAATTTGTCGAAGAAGAAGTACAGTGTTTCGAGGTTTTGAAATCAAAACTGGTTCAAACACCTATACTAGCGATTTTCGACACACGAGTCGAAGCAGAGCTTCATTGCGATGCTAGCTCCCTCGGCTTCGGGGCAATACTGATGCAAAGGAAATCTGACGGGAAGTTCCACCCGGTATTCTATTTCTCGAAACGAACTACAGAGTTGGAGTCAAAGTATCACAGCTTCGAGCTGGAAACTCTGGCCATAATCTATGCGTTGAAAAGATTTAGGATATATCTCCAGGGTATGAAGTTTAGGATAGTAACTGATTGTAATTCCATTATGTTGACGTTGAACAAAAGAGAGATAAACCCAAGGATCGCTAGGTGGGCACTTGAGTTGCAGAATTATGATTTCACGTTGGAACATCGAAATGGGACTAAGATGCAACATGTAGATGCACTTAGCCGGATGACGAGCGTATTAGTACTAGAGGAAAATACTTTCGAGCAGAACTTATCGATATGTCAGAATAAAGATGAGAGTATACAGAAGATTAGAGAACGGTTAGAAAGGGAGGAAAGTGGTATGTATGAAATGCGAAACGGGTTAGTATATAGAAAGACAGGAGACAAGATAGCTTTTTATGTGCCACGAAGTATGGAAAGAAACGTAATACAGAAGTGTCATGATGAAATGGGCCACACGGCCACACGGGTTGTGAAAAAGTTTTGAGTGCTATGAAGAGTGCGTATTGGTTTCCGGAAATGAAAAGTAAAATCAAAACTCACATTAGCAATTGTTTGAAATGTATAGTCTTTTCATCGAAAGCAGGAAAGCATGAGGGTATGTTACACAACATACCCAAAGGAGATATACCATTTGAAACAATACACATTGACCATTTCGGACCTGTGTCAATCAGGAATGCCAAGAAAAAGTATGTTTTCTTGGTGATAGATGCTTTTTCTAAATTCACTAGACTGTACGCCGTTCGATCAACGGGTACAGGAGAAGTTTTAAGTAGTCTGAAGGATTACTTTAAATCATATAGTAGACCGACAGTGGTAGTATCTGACAGAGGAAGCGCCTTCACTTCTAAAGATTTTGAGAGTTTTGTCAATGACCGTAACGTAAAACATGTGAAAATAGCAACTGGCTCTCCTCAGGCGAACGGGCAAGTGGAGAGGGTTAACAGGAGCATGGCTCCTATGATAGCTAAGTTGACGAGTGCTGGGACTGTTTCGTCCCTTGATCAGGTATTACCAGAGATTGAGTTCGCGTTGAACAATACGGTTCACAAAAGTACCGGCATGTGTGCCAGTCAGTTGCTATTTGGGGTTCGACAGAAGGTTGACCATTTAAGGGAAAAACTAGAGGAGATTGATGGGTGCACTAATGAGAGGAATTTAATAGAAATGAGGAAAAAAGCTGTGAATAATATGATGAAAAGTCAGGCCTACAATAAGGCATTAAAGGATCGTAATCGGACACATAAGGAGTATAGAGTGGGTGACTATGTCATGGTTAGGAATTTCATAAGTACACCCGGTGCGTGTAGAAAGATCTAATCTAAAGATCGCGCCAAAGTATAAGGGCCCCTACGTAGTTAAGAAAGTTCTACCAAACGATAGGTATTTGATTAAAGATGTCGATAATTTGCAATTAAGTCAGGTACCTTATACGGGAGTGTGGGGAGTGGCGAACATGAAGTCTTGGGCTAATGAAAGTTTGTCGGTCAATCGGGACGATTGCATGTCAGGACGGCCGAATTGTAAGGTAACACATACAGAAACAAGAATAACGAGTGTAAAAGAGAGACAGACGAGCGATATCTCCAAGAGGAGAAAAAATGTATCCCCCAGTTAATGGGCTGCCGGCTGTAGGTAGATTGACTGAGTAGTAGTTGTTATACCAAACCGCGCGGTCGCAATATTTAATTGAGTATCCATAGAATTGTAACGATAAATGTATAACGAGTGTAATTTAAACTAATTGAATAACGAGCGTGTTAATAAATGTAAAACAGTTTGTAAAACCCTAGATATATAAGTATACTTTAATAATAAACCGTGATATTATATTGTAAAAAAAAGAGTGTTTTGCGTTTTGAATTATACCTAAATACATTTCTTGGCATAATAACATCCTCACAATACCAACTTAAAATTTCTGATAGATACCGGCAGTAATAGATCCTTCGTAAGTCCTGGTGTGGCTAAACATTTTAAAGCAATACAAATAGACCCAATTGAAATAAAAACAATATTCAGCACTCAAATTGTCAACCAACATAATAATTCTACCAGGTCTGTCTGAGTTTAAAACAAAAAAAGACTTATCATTCCTAATTTTTAAGTTCCACAACTACTTCGATGGGTTAATTGGGATTGATATACTGAGAGATCTTGGGATTATTATTGATATTAAAAACGCCATCTTAAAACTCGAGAATATCACGATTCCATTGAGTTTTAAACCAAACTTAATGTCCAGAACGTTTGTTATTCCAGGATCTACGAAGGCTATTTGTTTGTTACCTGTCGATGTCGAATTTGGTAGTGTGTTTGTAAAACCTATACAAATAATAAAACCTAACCTAATGATATCAGAGGGGCTATATATTGCCAAAAATTGGTACTCATATATAGAGGTAGTTAACAACTCTGACTTACAACAAACCTTCATTGTTGAACAACCGATCCGAGCTGAAAAAACCGATACTTATTTTGAAATTCACAATTTTTCCATTGAAAATGACCAAGTCCTAGCAAAGCATCAGCTTAATGAGAAAATCCGAACAAATCACCTGAATAAGGAAGAAGAAAGGGCAATAAGGCATTTATGCTACGAGTACTACGACATTTTCTTTAGTGAAGGACAGAACTTAACGTTCTCCAATGAAATTAAGCATGACATAAAAACAACCGACGATATTCCTATTTACTGCAGATCATATCGATATCCCTACGTGCATAAAGAAGAAGTACACAGACAAATTAATGAATTGCTCAGTCAAGGTATCATTCGTCCTAGCTTTTCTCCGTGGTCTTCCCCTATTTGGATTGTTCCAAAAAAAAGAGATGCGAGTGGGAAAGATAAATGGAGGTTGGTAATTGATTACCGAAAATTGAATGATAAAACTGTTGAATTTGTATCAAAAAAAAGTAAACACGCTCCAATGTTTTACAAATTATAATTCAACTTTAATTCAGAAATGGAGAATGATTAACAAACTAATTATTACAATAGAAAGGAAAAAGGTTAGGCCAACCGCGTGTGCGTGATGAAGGATTGAGACAGACAAGATAGTGACAGATGTCAGCTATAAGTCATCTCTAGTTAAAATGACAATCAAAAAGTGTTGCCGTAATCACAAAGTTGCCTTGGTTACAACAGTTACCCCTTCACTTAGTTTTGAGCAAATCTTAGTCGCTTATTACGCAACCTCTCAGAACGTCTCGGTGTTGAAGAACTCGGCGATGTTTCAGGAATGATGAGCTCCGCTGATGGCTGGGGTGATGGTGGTGTTTGATTTGTTGCAAGTCCAGGCATATGGTGGTCTGGTTGGTTTCGTAGTGGTGATGACGATGGATTAAGAGTCAAGTTCGGCGAAGTGCCAGTGAGGTCAATGTTTGGTGGGCTTCTCGCTGGATTCAACAAGACGTCAGAGTCATCTAGAGCAAGGGATGGATTGCTCGCTGCAGTCGCTCTGAAATTTGAAAAACGATTAGCAAAAGGACTCAAACTACTTGCCTCTGGTGTCCCCTCAGGATCTTTGCAGCCGAACGATTGTTTTGTGTTGTTCGGAGTTCGATTTCGTATTTGATTTTGATGCCGACGCCAGCTACCTTTGCTTGTTTCTACTAAGTACATCCTGCTTCCCAGGGTTTGCTCTATGATGCCCTTCAACCACTTCGTCCTCTGTAGATACTGCCTCACGAAAACCGGTTGCCCTGGACAGAACTTTGATGCCCTTAACGACTCCTGCTTTGGTGTTTCAGGAATCATAGCGGATAGTAAACTGCGAGAACGACGCCCGTGCAACTTCTCAGCAGGAGAGACTCCGTTTTCGTCTGGAGAACAGCGATATGTTGACAGGAATATAGATAATGCTTCATCACCTTTGGGAGTGTCCTGCAAAATTTTGAGGAGAGCGGTTTTAAATGTTCGCACCATCCTTTCCGCGGCCCCATTGGATTCCGGATTGAATGGAGCGGATCGGATGTGACGAATGGAGTTGAGATCACAAAACCTTTTAAATTCTTCCGAAGAAAACTGAGTGCCGTTGTCGGATACCAATGTCTTGGGCAATCCTTCTAAGGAAAATATGGATCGCAAGGCATTGATAGTCGCCTTTGAGGTTGTTGAAGACATTCGGACTACAAAGGGAAACTTCGACTTTGAGTCCACTAATATCAGCCAAGAAGAGCCTTGAAAAGGTCCCGCATAGTCTACATGCAAACGTTCCCCGACACCGTCAGTGATTGGCCAACTGGTATATTCCTTAGGAGGATTACTAGCACTTAACTGACATGTAGTACACTTCTTAATAGCTTCTGAAAGTTCTTCATCGATTTTTGGCCACCAGCAAAAACGGCGGGCTAATTGCATTGTTCGTGTTATTCCCCAATGTCCGTCATGCAAAAGCCTTAACACCTTATCCTGCAGATTTGCTGGTACCACTACTCTCGGATTTTCGCATTGATAAATCAGCACCCCAGCAGTGGTGCACAGGCTTAATCTCCTTCGAAAATAAGGTAATAAACCACTTTCTGCTGCGGGCAACTGCTTTGGCCATCCATCGTGCACATACTGAAATACCTTTGCTAGTAACTCATCTTTTTTCGATTCTTTGGCAATGCTGGCTGCGTTGATAGGAAAATCGTCCACGACGGCTGAATACACCTGCTCTAGATGACGACAAGATTCCTCTGCCTTGTCAAAATCGTCGTCCGGTCCCACAGGCAAACGAGAGAGGCAATCGGCGTTTCCATGCTGTTTGGTTGGGCGGTACCGAATCGTGTAGTTATACCCCATTAGCGTGATAGCCCAACGCTGCAGGCGATGAATTGTCATTTGCGGCAATTTTTTATTTGGGTGAAATATCGACACTAACGGTTGGTGATCGGTTATCAGCTCAAATTTGCGACCAAATAGATACTGGTGGAACTATTTAACCCCGTATATGATGGATAATGCCTCTTTCTCTATCTGACTATATTTCTTCTGAGTGTCATCTAGTGTCTTGGAGGCGAATGCGATGGGCCTTTCAGTTGAGTCCGGGTAAATGTGAGAAATAACGGCTCCGATCCCGTGTCCTGAGGCATCCGTGGCCAGGGTGATTGGCAAATCATCGCGGAAATGAACTAGCTTAGAGACGCTCGCAATACGGTCTTTGAACTGCTGAAAAGCTTTCTGCTGCTCATTTCCCCAGACGAACGGCTCGTTGAACGCCCGTAATTTGTTCAGAGGTGAAGCTAACTGGGAAAAATTTTCGATAAAAGAGTTGTAATAATTTATCTTACCGATGAAAGCTTCCAACTCCTTTAGGTTTCTCGGTTGAGGTAAACTTTGAATGGCTTTGATTCGAGACTCCGACGGTCGAATCCCTGCTTCATCGATAATGTGGCCCAAGTACTCAATTTCGGCTTTAGCAAAACGGCACTTGTCCAATTTGCAGCGTAACCCATGTCGCTCCAAACGCTCCAGAAAAATGCTGAGATTTTGAATGTGTTCCTGGTTTGTTTTACCAGAGATGATGACATCATCGAGGTATGACACGCAGAATTTCAAGTCCGAAGTAAGCTGCTCCATATAGCGTTGAAAAATGCCTGTTGAACTGGATGTACCAAAAGGAAGGCGCTGGTACTCAAACAGTCCAAATTCTGTGTTCACTACACACATTTTTTTTGATTCGTCGTCGAGTGGAATTTGCCCCATGCACTGGCTGAACTGTTTTCGCCTCTTGTTTGCCGTCTCCCCCGGCTCTTTGATCGCCGTCGAGATTGAGCCTGGATATTTCCTTTTTTTGGCTGCTTAGACAAACACACGCTTTTAATATGACCTCGACGTTTGCATATGTCGCAAACGGAGTCAATGTGTTTGCAATCGTTTCGCTCATGGTGGACAAAACACCCGGGACACGACCGTCTAGCTGGAAAAACATTCGACTTACTTGGCTGGGTTCTCAGTTGATGAACGTCACTTGCATTGGCTGCTGTGGAAGTGCTGCTTCCGTTTATGATCTCAGACGCGGCTTTGGTCGACTCGTACGACGTCACGATCTCCTCCAACTCCTCCAACGTGGGATTTTTCTTTTGGGTGGCGGCGATTCTCACCGACTCATGGGGAGTGTAGAAAGTAACCATATCTCGGATCATGAAATCTGCGTACGACTCATTGCAGCCCTCCTTCGCACATACGAACACGCAATCTCTTGCTAGTCCACGTAGCTCAGCTATCCAGTCCGCATATGTCTGGCCGGGCATCATCTTTTGACGTAAAAATTTGCATCTCGATGCCAAAATGTGCAATTTGGTTCGAAAATGCTTTGTGAGCTTTTCTGTTAGGTCTTTATAAGAATGAATACTCACATTTTCCACTTGAAAAAGCTTCCGGAGTATGTCGTTTAGATGACTGCCGCACGTAGAAAGAAAATGCGCTTTCCGCAACGTATCGTCTGTTACAGCATTCGCCGCAAAATGCTGCTCCAACTGAAAAAGATAACTTTCCCAGATCTGTTTTTCCACATCGAACATGCGAAAAGGAGGAATTGCTGCCGGTTTCACTGTCTCCGCCGTAGTTTTCATCAACCGCTCTACCAGTTCTGCATTCGACTTGAACATTTTTTCCATCCACGTTTGCTGTCTTCAAATCATCTCCTGTAATGCTTCGTCCATATTTCCAAAAAAACCTCGTCGCCAAATTGTTGAATTTGTATCAAAAAAAAGTAAACACGCTCCAATGTTTTACAAATTATAATTCAACTTTAATTCAGAAATGGAGAATGATTAACAAACTAATTATTACAATAGAAAGGAAAAAGGTTAGGCCAACCGCATGTGCGTGATGAAGGATTGAGACAGACAAGATAGTGACAGATGTCAGCTATAAGTCATCTCTAGTTAAAATGACAATCAAAAAGTGTTGCCGTAATCACAAAGTTGCCTTGGTTACAACAAAAACCATTGACGACCGTTATCCTATTCCTAACATAACTGAAATTTTAGACAAATTAGGAAGGAGCATGTACTTTAGCACTCTCGATCTTGCTTCTGGGTTTCACCAGGTTGAAATAAAAGCTGAGGATATCCCAAAGACTGCGTTTTCCGTAGAAAATGGCCATTATGAGTTTCTACGAATGCCTTTTGGGCTAAAAAACGCGCCATCAACTTTCCAAAGAGTTATGGATAATGTGCTGAGAGATATTCAAGGCAAAATCTGTTTAGTTTACATGGATGATATAATAGTGTATTCCACCTCACTACAAGAACACATAGAAAATGTAAGTGCTGTTTTCCAAAAACTAAAAGAACCTAACTTGAAAATACAGATCGATAAATCTGAATTCCTTCGCAAAGAGGTATCGTTTCTCGGACATGTTATTACACCACATGGAATTAAACCAAACCCTGAGAAGATAAATGCAGTTCAGAATTTTCCAATACCAAAGACACCAAGACAAATTAAATCCTTCCTTGGCCTTCTCGGCTATTACAGGAAATTTATTAAGGATTTCGCTAATCTCACAAAACCTTAGATATCGTATCTATGCAAAATAATATTGATTATTCTGAAAATGTATCTACAATTCATTCAGGAGAGGAAAATTTGAATGATGGTGTTCCCATATCCGAACGCCCACTCAATCAGTTCTCCAACCAGATTATTATCCGACAAAATCCCTCTAAACCAGAAATATCGTCTAAAATGCAAATTCTTTTCAAACGAAAAAGAGATTTACCATAGAGCATGCCAATCCTAGAGAGGAAACTGTTATAATTTCAATTCTTAAAGACTATCTAAATACAAAGAGACTTACGGCTATTCTAACTGATGATGATACTTTTCGGGCTGTCCAAACGGTTTACTCAAAATTTTTCCATCGCTCACGTATCAAATTAGTTAGATCAACTATCTTGCTTAAGGATATCACAGATAGAGATGAGCAGGAGAAATTAGTCAGGGATTACCATGAAAACTCACATCATCGTGGTATAACAGAAAGTTTAGAGCATTTAAAAAGAGATTTTTATTTTCCTTGTATGAAACATATTATTTCAAAAATAATTTCTAATTGCGATACTTGTCGTCAATATAGGTAAATATGACCGGAATACAGAACCCCTGAAATTTGAGCTGACTGAAACTCCATCAAGACCACTTGAAATCATTCATATTGATATTTACTCTATCCACAAAGAAAATGTTCTTACTATAGTCGACAAATTTAGTAAGTTTGCAAGTGCATATTTATTAACTGCAAGAACAAGTGTCAATATAATCAAGTCCTTGCGTAATTATTTTTCCCATCACGGAGTTCCAAAAAAGATAGTATCTGACAACGGCAGCGAGTTTATTTCTACCCTGTTCAAAGAATTTCTCGAGCTTTACGAAATTAGTTTCCATACCATATGTGCGAAAACGTCTACTGGAAACTCTCCTGTCGAGCGGTTTCATTCTACGCTCACAGAACTCATTCGCATAATAAAAGTACAGAGAAAAGAAGAACATATTGGCGAAATCGTTGACGATGCTGTATTGACATACAATAATTCCATCCATTCGACAACGAAGCTTACTCCTTTCGAGCTTCTTTCAGGACATCTGCATTCAAACCAATCATTTCCATCTAACTCAAATTTTAAGACAGAACAAGAATATCTCCGTAACCATAAGGAAAACTATGAACACTTAGTAAAAATCGCTCATGATCGAAGTTTCAGTAAAAAACAAAGCTATATAAGCAAACGTAATCAATCGCGCAAAGATCCTCCAAGTTATAGTCCGGATGAGGTTATTTTTGAAAAGGATGATAGACGAAACAAACTTGCACCTAGGTTTAACGATCATATTGTAAAAACAGACAATAAAGTGACTTTTGAAACTAACAAACGCAAGGTACATAAGCAAAAAATTCGAAAGAAGGGTAAAGTAGTATACTGTCGTAATTAGTAACCACCTCAAATAAATAAGTAATTATAAATATCAGTAAATGAAAAATATGCACACATTTATAATATAGTAACTCCAAAGCATAATTGAGTTCCAGTTTTGGTTTTGTTTTGTGTTTGTTCATTAACATTAGGATATTGGATATTTTTTTTTAGTAAAGGTAAAAACAATATTGTACATATAGGTATCTAAATATTATATTAAGTTGGTAATAGTATATAAAAAAAAAAAAAAAAAAACAATTATGTAATTATAAACTATGCCCTTTGCCTCACTTATCACTTATACATGAACTTCACCGCATCGTCATCAGTTCATACTTCGGCGGGAAGAGTTACGTCATGTAGCTATAGATATATGTACCTTCGTATCAAGCTGAAGCCTCAACAACAGCAGCAAACTAACAGCACCACAAAGTGACAAACAACTTCAGGGTCACTACCATAGCAACATCCATGTAAAACGCCGCATATCTACAACAAGTCATTGTATATAGACACTATAGTACTATCACTTCGCATTTATGCACTAGCGCCACCAACCACTTCCAAGACCAACTACTCACATCGAACATGGTAGTTGTCTTTGATTATTTGAAACGAAATTATTCTTTTCTTATTCGTCTCATTGACAACATGCAGATGAAAGAGAAAGAACCATTATTATTTCTGTTGTCTTTTATTCTCCACCGATAGCATAATGGTTGTGGTGGAAGTGGAATATAAGTTAATAATTCAACGCGACGTTTAATTAAAAAAAAGTTATTTTATGAGGAACTACCTCTTTATTGATATCAAACTTAGAACTAAATTCACATCGATACTGGCACATTTATTTATTAATTATTTTTGCCTATTAAGCTACTTGCATCATTCCATTGTATTCAGGTCAATTTCCTGGAAATTTGTCTGGAGTGTGTAAATTGCAGTGCAGTCGAGATTCTTGGAATTCGACTGTGGGAGCTCGTGTGTTAACTTATACAAAGGAAAATAAAGTGAATGATCGGGTACTTTTCGCATATACCTATACTCGTAGGTAGTTAGTAGTGGTGGTGTGTAGGTTAGGCGAAGTGTACTTTTAGCGTGACGAGTGTGAATGAATGAGTGATGAGAATGAGATGACGATTGGAATTGTTGTTTTGTAGGAAAATATGAAATCGCTGATTCTTTACAATATTTTGTATTTCTTCGATTTATGGGCAGCAGTGATGGTGTCATGATGTGGCTTTTGGACTTAGGTGTCAAGGGTAGGTTATGATGATCTGAAAGTTATGGGGTGGGTGAGCATGTGAAGTGCATGGTAGGATTAGTAGGTGTACTAGTGGGGAAGTTTGGTTGAATCTTAAGAAATAAAATCACGTAGTACCTAGAACGATCCCATTTTTCAATTTTCTCATAATGTAGGTATGTAGTATGCAAAAGATATTGTTTAAAGTCCAAATTTATATCTTTTAATTATGAAATATATTAAGATGATAGTTAGTTAATTAGTTAGAGTGGCTCTCGGTGGCTTGTGCGTATCACTGCGATTTAGGGAGCCCTTCCTTTACTGAATACTCATGTAAACCATTTGCTGCCGGTTATAAATCTAAGAATGTTAGCGGCGCTCGCTGGTATTACCTAGATCACTGAGATCATTGAGGAAATAGTTTCTTAAGTGGTCCTTTCTCAGATTGGCTAGTGCACGGCAACTGCAAAGAAAGTAGTGACGGACTCGTCCTCCTCTTCATCTCTGCAGCTTCTGCATCAGAAGTCGTTGTATGTCAGACCGAGCCTTTGCGGCGTATCTGCCTAATATGCAGTGCCCAGAGAGGACATTAACGACTTTCGAGATTCTGGATCTGTGGATTTTAAGTCGAAGAAGAAGCTCTTTTGATCTTTTTGTTTCCAGAGCTGGCCAGGTGAGCCCAGCAGTATCGCAGTATCCTGAATGTTTTCATCTGAACCCTGCTCTGCTTGCTGCGTCCGCGTGAATTATTTGTTTAGCGTAGGAAAGTGATACATACACGTTGTGCAGACTTATACTATCCAAGCCAGAGGAGCCTAGCCTTGCTTGCGCTGTGCAGCTATCTAGTTAAGAGATACGCCGCAGTCATCTACCGCCTTAGATCTTATTTCGGTGGATATAAGGGATTTGATTGCAGCTTGGCTATCAATATTTATGACGATATCTCTTTGAGATATCGAATTATTCACTAGCCACGCTGTAGCTTGACGAATAGCAGTTTTGCATTGCAGTTTTTCGGAAGACAGAAGTAGAAGCCCAGTTTCAGGTCTTCTGAAAAGACAGCGGCGCCAACTCCCGATAGTGTCTTGGAACCGTTTGTAAATATTGATAGTGATTTGTTGTGTAGGACATTTTGTGAATCCCATTGATTCCTGTCCGGTATTTCATGGGTGAAGCCTTTTTCGGAGTTGATTTTCGTAGTACCTAATAGGCAAGGGGATCGTCTGTAGAAAGATGTTGGCGTATCCATTCGGTTTCCCTCTCCAGTGCTTCCCCTTCCTTAATCTAATTGCCACGTTTGTGGAATATTCTTTACTGACGAAGTATGTTGTGCATGGTTTGTGGAGCGGCGGTTGGAGATGTCCTTAGTGCGCCCGTGGTGCACAAGCATGCCAAGCGCTTAGCCTTCTGTAAGACCTTTAGATTGGAACTTTTGTTCCCACCACACAACGATGGCGTATTGAATAATCAGTCTTATAACCGCAGTATAAAGCCGATGCATTATATTGGGTTGAAGGACCCCATCTAGTGCCGATAGCCCTTTTACAGGAGTATTGAGCCACTAGGGATTTCCTAGCTCGTCAATGAACACAGCTTATGAATTTAGGGTTAAGAACTATATTGCATAACAATGGAGATATCACTCCACCTTGGGAATGCCTCGGTGCACCTCTTTTTCGACAGCGAAATATGGATTATAAATAGTATGTAGGAAATTAACGAATATTTAGAAACTTGTTCCTACGAAATTAAGTAAACTGGTGTTTGTTTTAAATAACTAAGTCATCAACGCACAGCCCATAACGGATAATCTAAGCCCGTTTTCTAACAACTGATCAACGATCACACGAAAGTGAGGGAAAATAAAAATCAAAGGGAATAAGATATGTAAGAGAATTTGTTAATGACTTTAACATAGATGCACTAAACCAATTATTTGGTAATTCCTATAAGGGAGAATAGACAATTATGACAAACATTAGGTATACTAAATACCTAGCTGGTTCGGGATTTCTTACAATTATACCCTCTACGTCCTTATATAGGGTTAGGTATTGAGCGAACTCAAGAAAAGCGAATTGCTCAGATTTATCTCCAGACCAGAGATGGCAGCATTAGGCAGATAACCCCAAATAACGTAAGCAAGGCTATTAGTAATACTATATGAAAATCAAACTTAGAACTTCTTCTAAATACATACATGAAATACCTACTTTTATTTTTATGCGGAATAAATCCCGTGAATATGTATGCATTTATCTACTCTTCAGATTGAATTCGCTAGTTGTTTTATCGAAATGATTATATTTTTGTCTTCAGCAAAATGCAAGTCAATGTTCCAAATTTTAAAAACTTTTGCTCCCATGACTGTCGAAGAAAAGCGTTTGAAATTTATTTTTTTCTTTTGCATTGTCTAATTTGCCCAAACTTCACAGCAACTTCAAAGACTAACTATCCAAATGTCTAGCTTCTAGACTTTTTTCGACTTTTGCGAGACTAGAGCATAACTATTGATTTTTACATAGAGATAAATGTAGTAGATATAATAGTTAGCAGCTCGTTGTACTTATACAGACATAAAATGTTTCTACATTATTTACCTACTCCATAAAGTAGACACATATAATATTTTTGAATCAAATAAAAAAAGAGTCATTTAAATCGATGCATATTTGACAAATATATAGGCATAATAGTGAGAGTCTAATATACCTATATGCCCAATCCTCAAATCTTCTGCAGTGACAGAAAGAAAGCCAAATTCAGTTTTTATTCAATTTGTCTTCTCCCAACTGATCACCCCTTGCATCGTCCCCCTCTCATAACACACAAATCCTACACCATCGCACCATCGTATTCTACACTATGCTATTGCTATGCTCATAATATTGCATCTCCTTTCCTTCGTTCCTCCCTTCTATAAGAAAACAAAACCAAATGCAGTTCCCTACCTTGTTACATCACATCAGAAATAATTGTGTACTGCGGAATGGGAAAGGCGATATGAATGAAGAAAAAGAGAAGAGGCAGACCAGTTTGACTTTATTTTGTTTCTTTTGGTTTTCTCTATACACATTTCCCCAATGCTCGGAGTTGGCACTGGCAGTGTACAAACTAAATCAACTGACGCGCCACCTGGATCGTCGAAGACGCGTAATTCAATGCGACGGGATGATAGTACTATAGTCAGCGTTCCCTCCCGTGCTACTATTGTACTCATTTGCTCATTTTGAGTACATTTTTATGAACTGAGTACGGATACTACTTTGAAGCTGTCGCGTACTACTATTTCATAACATATAAACATAATTCATTTTTATTTTTTCTGAAATACATAATATTTTTGTTTCCTAAACCTGACACTTGAGGAGTACTTAATTACCTACTTATAAGGACCTTTTTACTTTCCCATACAATTTAAGTCTGAACTGTATGATTAAAAAGTGCCCAATTATAACACAAAATCATAAAACGTTTTGTAAGAGAACAAAAATTGACTTCATATAGTGAGAGATTTGTTTTCATTAAAAATTGTTGAAATGTGCGCATAATACAATAATAGTACGAATAAGAACAATGGACATTATGGTGCAATTAAAACTGTTAGCTACGTAATTCTAATATTATTATGTACCTACTTTTTTTTAAAGAAGATGTGTAACTTACTCAATAAATATTATTTACTAATGGAGCTAGAATGATCAAGCACTGACGCACCGAGTAGAGTAAACTCCGTTACATAAAACTTTCAGGAATATGAGGATTTCTTCGATTTTCAACTATTTATTTGAAACGAAGTTGACTCTGTATACACTGGAACTAAGTCAAAGCTTCAGCAAAGTCCAAGAATTGACTGGTGAATCTGCCACTGCCTTTTTGATGTATTTTCATACTATTGGGGAGGTATGTTCTATGTTTGCACAATTTTTGCAATGCTTTTCATATTTTGCAATTTTTCAATAATTTTTAAAGAAAACTGTGAAAAATGGTTTTATTTTCATACAAATTTATTTGATGTTTAACAAATCAGATATAATTCGCTATGCAAAACAACATACATAAGTACATAAAGGAAAACTAACTACGTCTTTATTTATTTTTGAATTTGTAAAAGTAAGAAAACAATTTATATTGGGAAATTAAAGTCGAATTTTCTAGAAATGAATGTTAAGAAAATACCATAAGTCACATTGGTCGGAATTATAGCTCTTTGAACAACGTCCCTAATACATTATTAGTCTTAAAAGTTATTGTTTGAATATACGAATTCTAACGGCTTGGAAAAAACAGCTCAGTTTATTTATGATATTTTTTAACTAAAGAATGTAGTCTCAAAAACAAAAAAACTACAAATAAGCAATTTATGGAAAAACAAATCATACTATAAAAAAATATAACATCACATTTAGGCACTACTTTTATCAAATTTGTCTGTCAAACTCAGCATGGCCACATGGTGTTATTTCGTCAATAGATTACTGATTGCGGAAATTGATAGAAACTCAAATTTTGACCACTTTTATACTTATAACTGGAAAGTAAACTATAGTTTAGGTGCATTGTATACCTTGGAAGCCATTTGAGTACTATTTTCCACCGAGATGAGAACTCTGCTCAACCAAAAGGGAGGGAACGCTGACTATAGTGTCTATATACAATGAACAAGTGCAAAGCTGAAGCCTCAACAACAGCAGCATCACAACAGCAGCATCACAACAGCAACTTTTTAGCGACAACACAATAACAATAGAAAAACAACTTCAGGGTCACAACCATAGCAACATCTATTTAAAACGCCGCACAACAAGTGTACCTACTTCTGCAGTCTGGCCTAGAGCTGTGTCAATCGTTCAAATTCAATGATCGAATCGTTCAAGTATTGGTTGAAAAAATGATTCGGTCATTTCAATCAATCATTCAATCAAGATGGGAGTATTGTATTGCTCCATTCCATTCCAATACAATCATAAACCCCAATCATCATTCGTTCAATTTAGTTTCGGTAGAGACCGCTTCAAAACATGTTTATCTAAAGACAGAGACAATAACAAAAAGAGATGAAACGATTGTTCCATTTCGAAAAAAATCGCCTCAATTGAAGATTTCTTAGACGTTTTTTAATCCATTGACATCGTAGCCATCCTTTGATGGAATTTGTTACTTTATGTCTTGATAGAAAGAAGACGAACCATATTTTGGGATATATGCTATATTTATTTCGAAATGTCACCAGAAAGCCCTAAAATCTTAATTTTTCCAAGCGAAAAAAAGCACTCAATTTTTTAATATTTTAGGGCTTTCTGGTGACATTTCGAAATAAATATAGCATACATCCCAAAATATGGTTCGTCTTCTTTCTATCAAGACATAAAGTAAAAAATTCCATCAAAGGATGGCTACGATGCCAGTGGATTAACAAACGTCCAAGAAATCTTCAAATCAAGCGATTTATTTTTTGCTCTCCGAAATAGCCAATAGCGATGGAAGTGCATTTACTGACGATGACGAGATAAATGAACCAGCCAGTCAGATGCGCAATAAAAGTATTGACTCTGTGAATGATTGATTTGGCGCTTGTGTTGTTTCGTTCTTTACTCGGTACCGTCAACTGCCCTAACTGCTAACTTTGACCGGGTCCCCTAACATTGACAGCGCCTCCAGCGCCCAAATGAACCGAACAAACCCATTTTTCTCCACCCGTGCCATCTGTTGATTAATAGGGAAACAATTTTCTGAAGAGAAAAATGGGTTTGTTCGGTTCATTTGGGCACTAGAGGCGCTGTCAAAAGTATTGACTCTGTGAACGATTGATTTTTTGATTGTGTTGTTTCGTTCTTTCTTTACTGGCTAACCGAGATAAATGAACCAGTCACAACAAAAGTATTGATTCCATGAACGATTGACTTTAGGTTATGTGATTGCAATCACCAATACTTTATTGTGATCGGGTCAAAAAGAACGAATCAATCACGATTGACACAGCTCTAGTCTGGCCTGAGAGCAACATCAGCCAAGTATGTATGTTGCTGTTGGTCGCAATCACAACCGCGATAACCACTCTCTGTTCTTCGGTGTTGCGAAGCATCAATTGGAGAAAACTAGGTACATAGTTTGGTTTATTTTTTTATTTAGGTACATAATTTCTGTCAGTTTTCTTAGTTTGGTTTAATGTAAAAATAAGTCAGTCTTAAGTTGGGTTTAATAAACATCCTTATAACGATTAAGTTGTATTTCGTTTTAATTGGTTCATTACCAAGTACTTAACTCGCACCGGTTTCTTTTCTTTTAAATAAAACAAACATTTGAGTTATCATTGTACGTGTGTTTATATGTTTTCCTCTTTTTTTGCGAACATGCAACATATAACTTAGCTGTCGGAGGTCAACTCCGGCAATGGAGGAGTTGTTCCAAAGATAGCCCCTTACCTCCGTTTCCCCTTCCCCCATACTCTCCCTAAGTAACCTATGGATCTGGAGGATGTAGCCCTTAGAATGTTGTAAGAACTTTATTTTTCAAATCGGCCAAATCGTTCCAGAGTTAGTGCCTATCTCTACCACACCTTCCCCTCCCCCGTCACTAACTTAGTCCTTACGTAACCTGTACTGATCCAAACGGTGTCACCATAACAACGGTGAAAGAATTTCTAAAACCGCCCTAGTAGTTCGAGAGATACCCTTTTACATCCCCCCCTTTATTTTTACACCTCTACCACTACAATAAAACCTAAATGGGCATTAAATCTATAAATGAGAAATATAAAATACATCATAGTTTAACAAAAAACTAATAAAGCATGACTAACACTTTTTTCGGGATAAACATTGAAAACAGGTTAATCATATTTTTTGCGTTGTGCTGTGCCATTATTTAATTGAATTGTGATTAGAAATCAACCAGCATGCAAAATTTCAAAGTCCTAATCTTAAGTCAATGGTCATAATATTTCACATAAATGAAATACAACACTTCCCAAAGCTGCTGATCTCAAATATAATGTACGAATGTATGTACGATTATGCATACGCATCACAAACTACTTATATGTAGTTAAGTACAGATACGATTTCACAATCATATTCGCAAATAGCCCACACATGTAGATACATATCATCCGAGGATGATAAATCCATTTCGATGCACAAGCACAATAAAGATAAACAAAGAACAGATCGATTACACATTCGGCTTATTAAATAAGCAACAAACGGAGATATCATCTGAAGATGATAAATTATGACGAAACATAATTAGGATATAAATAGGGACAAGAAATGTATTTTCAGTTAGTCTTAAGTCAGTCTCAACCAAGTGTAGAACTTTACACAATAAAGGTATAGTTTGCCCACAAAAAAAAAATTTTTTTTTTTAAATAAAAGTTAATTTTATTTTACTGGCGCCCGAGCAGGGACCGGTGTTTTTGAATAAGTTATCAGTAGCTTCCCCCACCAGTGGAAAGGGGTTACTGTTTAAAATAACTTAAAACAAAGCTAAAAGATCAAAGTGCAAAGTAGTGAAAATATAAAAGTAGCGAAATTCTGCGCAAAAGTGATAAGGAGGAATCTGAGCCATTAGTAGGGTGAATTTAATGCAGAAATGCAATTAACTTCAGCTCTCCAAAGGGAGCTTACTGTTCTGGGTTGGATATTATCAGTATACACTTTTCTAAAACTTGTAAAATGGAGAGCTAATGAAACGCGTCTTTTTTGGCTTGGGTTGTAAAAACGTTATAAATTTATTTACTTAAACATATATCAAAAACTCTCGAAACTTCTTACATTATGTGTTGAATTGACAATTATTTACATTAAAATTGACATTAATTGACAGATTACAAACTAACCACAAAGTGTGGAATTCAAATTGCATGACATTGCCATATATAGGTTATTTTAATAGATTCAACTAAATTGAATTGAATAATAATTATAATAAATATTTGTATTTCGCCAACACTTACACCTTTCCGAGCAGCGGCTCAAAATAAATTAGATTTAATACCAACTGTAAACATTCCCGAAGTAGAAGTATTGGCAAGACCAGCAAATGAAACGGACTTGCTCCAAAAAGCAAAATCCCTGACCCCGTAAAAGAAATTAGAACCTTTGACGGTAATCCAACAACATATTCTTCATGGATAAAATCCGTGGAAAACGTATTACATGATTACAAAATCATCAAAACTAAACCACTTTATAGAGCAATAATAAGGTCCATAAGACAAAAGGTTATAGAAGAAGCAGACACAGCTTTAGTAGCATACAACATTTCAGACGAAGATTGGTTAGTAATTAAGAGGTGCTTATCTCTCCACTATGCTGACAAAAGAGATGTATGAACATTGGAGTATCAATTATATTCTCTTTATCAAGGAAATAAAACGATCGACGAATTTTTCGGTGAAGTCAATCACCAACTAACTCTTATTATTACAGTAAACGACGCTTATAAGAAACTCCAAAATGGCACAATTTTTGTTTCTTATAAGCGCGTGTTTCTTATATCCTAAGCACGGATATAAAAAAAAAGTTTCTTATAAGAAAACACGGATATAAGAAACAGAAGTTTCTTATAAAAAATGTTCTTTCAGAAAGAAAACGTTCATCTATTTTCTTGGTATTTTTGAACGTTATTTTTGGTAAACTCTTCTTCTTTCTCTTTGACAAATTGCAAGTTCTGAAAAAGGGCCGTTATGTATTTTTTACACTTTATTTCAGTATTCGCTGAAATAAAAATAGGTAACATTTTTGCGCCACTTGAATAGAACATGCATTTAGTTTGACCATTATCTTTGGCACGTCGTGTACTCATATTTTTCTTTGATCGAATTTGTATTTTAATTTCGACTATTTAATTTAAATAATAAAATGGGTGGAGAAAATCCTTAACCGAGACGGAGGGGAGAGTACGATAACTACGGCCCCACATTTTTCCAGTGGACGATAGAAAAGCGGACATAGGGGGTGTGCTATTCAAGTGGCGCGGAGTGTTTAAGTTGCGTTTTAATTAAAATATTATTTCGTGACATTTTTTTTCAATTCTTTACTTCAATTTCACAAATGAACACAAGCACAACTGAACTGACATTTATGGCTTTTCAGAGTTCAGAAATGCATTTCGTATTTCGGTGTTCATTCACATTTAAGGAACATTTAAACAGGGCTTTTTTTGTGTCATACAAAAGTTTCTTATACACATCATATTTCAGAGGAAAACTGAGATTTGGTGTTGTAAAGACAATTCATTATATCAGTGTTTTTCTTATAAGCGTGTTTCATATAAGCGTCATTTACTGTAATAAGATTCAATCTGAATGTCTAGAATGAATAGAAATAGAGCATTAGATACCTCTATAAGAGGCCTGAACGGCGATCTTTCAAAACTCATTGCTATCAAAAACCCAAGTTCTCTTTCAGAAGCATACTCTTCATGCTTAGAATTATAGAACATGAATTACAGAGTCAGTCACCGTAGAGCTTTTGTATGCGCAAGACGTCTCGAATTGACTTTACAATAATAACTTCCAAAATTCCTAAACGTGATAGATCACCCGAGACCGAGGACAATCGTTTGTCCTCGGATAAAAAAATTTGTGTTACAATGACGAACAAAAATAATAATAATGTGCGTGGCCGGAAAGATCTTGGTAGAAATAACTACTACAGTCCTTTACAGTGCCTTCCAGATAGTGATACAGATGATGACAATATGGACGATATAATCGCGAATAATGTCGCATCAAAAAAAGTGCACATCATACCGCCTATCAAATTGCTACAAAAATCACCTGAATATATTCACAAACTAATGCATTCCCTTAAGATTGTTGACTATTGCATAAAAAAGATATCAATCGGCATTAAAATCATTTGTGAATCCATTGTTTCGTTTAACTCCGTCATTGCTAAACTCAAAGAAGAGAAATGTCAATTTTTCTCCCACGAACTTAAAAGTGAAAAAGCGTTTAAAGTTTTTTTGTACGGTATTGGTGATATAGACACGAAATCGCTAAAAGAAGAACTAATTAAATTAAAGTTGAAATGTGTCGACGTTAAGAAAATAACCAAACAGTACGAACGCTACACCGATAACTTCTATCTAATTTCACTAGAGAATGGTTCAATTAGGTTCTTTGATTTAAAGAAGAACTATCGGGCAATTATGCATACGCAAGTAAACTGGGGTCTACAAAGAAAACTCCGTGGTAAGCTGACTCAATGTCATAACTGTCAGATGTATGGCCATGGCGAACGAAATTGCAACATAAAAACTTACTGTGGTCATTGCGCTGGCCCACATAAGACTGCGGAGTGTAATGAATCCAATGTCATAAAATGTGCAAATTGCAAAGAATCCCATAAAGCTACCGATCCAACGTGCATCAGCAGAATTGCATATCAGGAGTTGAAAGAGAAATCTGCAGGGAAAAAGTCCAATGCTTTGAACGCTTCTTCTCATTCTCAAAAACTTTCGCAAGCTCATACTAGTCATGCGCACAACCAACATCATGTTGTCTCATTTCATTCCGTAAATGATTTTCCCTCGCTTCCACCCCCACGACACCAGCGATCAGTTCCGGCGAAGAGCGGTGCTACATGTGCACCCAGTTCCAGTAATCATAATCCGCTAACACATAATAATTGGGAGAACCACTCGCTCACTGCTTCTCATGCTGCCGCCAGCGATAATATTAGTTTTAATAACACTACTAGCAACATTCCAGGCAACATCCCAATAAACGCTCCCAGCAACATCTCTAATGATGATTCTACTCTTTTCACCATCGATGAGTTAAACCATTGTATATAGACACTATAGTACTATGATCCCGTCGCATTGAATTACGCGTCTTCGACGATCCAGGTGGCGCGTCAGTTGATTTAGTTTGTACACTGCCAACTTCGAGCATTGGAGAAATGTGTATAGAGAAAACCAAAAGAAACAAAATAAAGTCAAATTGGTATGCCTCTTCTCTTTCTTCATTCATATCGCCTTTCCCATTCCGCAGTACACAATTATTTCTGATGTGATGTAACAGGGTAGGGAACTGCATTTGGAAAGGAAAGGAGATGCAATATTATGGGCAAGGTAAATCAATAGCATGGTGTAGATGTAGAATACGATGGTGCGATGGTGTAGGATTTGTGTGTTATGAGAGGGGGACGATGCAAGGGGTGATCAGTTGGGAGTGACAAATTGAATAAAAACTGAATTTGGCTATCTTTCTGTCATTGCAGAAGATTTGAGGATTGGGCATAAAATAATGTAGACTCTCACTATTATGTCTATATTTTTGTCAAATATGCATCGATTTAAGTGATTCTTTTTTTAATTGATTCAAAAATATTATGTGTCTACTTTATGGAGTAGGTATATAATGTAGATACTTTTTATGTCTGTACAACGAGCTGCTAACTATTGAATCTACTACATTTATCTCTATATAAAAATCAATTGGTGGCCGAAAAATCGAAAAAAAAACTGAATTTCCATTTTGTATGGGAATTAAACCACCAATGATCGCAAAACTCGAAAGTCACCGAACCGATTGAGCTCAAATTTCCAAGCAGTCTTTGAAGTTGCTGTGAAGTTTGGGCAAATTAGACAATGCAAAAGAAAAAAATAAATTTCAAACGCTTTTCTTCGACAGTCATGGGAGCAAAAGTTTTTAAAATTTGGAACATTGACATGCATTTTGCTGAAGAGTAAATAAATGCATACATATTCACGGGATTTATTCCGCATAAATATAAAAGTATGTATTTCATGTATGTATTTAGAAAAAGTTCTAAGTTTGATTTTCATATAGTATTAGTATTACTAGCAGCCTTGCTTGCGTTATTTGGGGTTACCTGCCTAATGCTGCCATCTCTGGTCTGGAGATAAATCTGAGCAATTCGCTTTTCTTGAGTTCGCTCAATACCAAGCCCTTTATAAGGACGTAGAGGGTATAATTGTAAGAAATCCGGAACCAGCTAGGTATTTAGTATACCTAATGTTTGACATAATTCTCTATTCTCCTATTCTCCCTTATAGGAATTACCAAATGATTGGTTTAGTGCATCTATGTTAAAGTCATTAACAAATTCTCTTACATATCTTATTCCCTTTGATTTTTATTTTCCCTCACTTTCGTGTGATCGTTGATCAGTTGTTGGAAAACGGGCTTAGATTATCCGTTGTTGGCTGTGCGTTGATGACTTAGTTATTTAAAACAAACACCAGCTTACTTAATTTCATAACAAGTTTCTAAATATTCGTTAATTTCCTACATACTATAATCCATATTTCAAATTTATAGGGATGAGTAGGTTGATTGCTGCAATAGCACTCAGCGTAGCACTGCGAACTGCGTATAGCTGCTCAACTATCATCTTAATATGGTTATGGTGGTTTTCATCCCAAAAGTAGTCCTCTTCCTTCTGGACACTGGACAGAAAGATTTTATGGAGCGCAAATATTGCCGAACGAGCTAGGAAATCCCTAGTGGCTCAATACTCCTGTAAAAGGGCTATCGGCACTAGATAGGGTCTTTCAACCCAATATAATGCATCGGCTTTATACTGCGGTTATAAGACTGATTATTCAATACGGCATCGTTGTGTGGTGGGAACAAAAGTTCCAATCTAAAGGTCTTACAGAAGGCTAAGCGCTTGGCATGCTTGTGCACCACGGCCGCACTAAGGACATCTCCAACCGCCGCTCCACAAACCATGCACAACATACTTCGTCAGTAAAGAATATTCCACAAACGTGGCGATTAGATTAAGGAAGGGGAAACACTGGAGAGGGAAACCGAATGGATACGCCAACATCTTTCTACAGACGATCCCCTTGCCTATTAGGTACTACCGATTAACTGCCTACGAAAATCAACTTCGAAAAAGGCTTCACCCATGAAATACCGGACAGGAATCAATGGGATTCACAAAATGTCCTACACAACAAATCACTATCAATATTTACAAACGGTTCCAAGACACTAGCGGGAGTTGGCGCCGCTGTCTTTTCAGAAGACCTGAAACTGGGCCTCTCCTTCTGTCTTCCGAAAAACTGCAGTGCAAGCTACAGCGTGGCTAGTGATTAATTCGATATCTCAAAGAGATAAATATTGATAGCCAAGCTGCAATCAAATCCACCGAAATAAGATCTAAGGCGGTAGATGACTGCGGCGTATCTCTTAACTAGATAGCTGCACAGCGCTACGTAGCAAGGCTAGGCTCCTCTGGCGTGGATAGTATAAGTCTGCACAACGTGTATGTATCACTTTCCTACGTTAAACAAATAATTCACGGACGCAGCAAGCAGATAGGGATGCCAGACGTCCCGCTCAGTGCGGGACTGTCCCGCTTTGAGGCCTTTGTTCCGCAAGTGTCCCGTAATGAAAATTGTCCCGCAAAATGTCCCGCAATGAAAATTTGTCCCGTAAAATGCCCCGCCTTTCAATTTGTCGCCCTATTATCACTTCATTTTTGTATATAAATCGTTAGTTTGTACTATTCCTTTATAGAATTAATTTTTGTTTATATTTTTATATAAAAATGGTTTTGTCAATACAAAGACTGGTAAAAAAATATCTTAATATAAAATGTTTATTATTATTTATATTAAGATATGTTCCTTCTTGAATTTTACTTTTTAAACATGTACCTTATCGGGAAAATCCGAAAACTAAAAACGTTGTAAACACTCGGCGCCACTTGAATAACACACCCCGTATGTCTTTTCTATCGCCCTGGTCCCAAACCAAGCATGCTAGACACTTATTTTTTTTTTTTTTAATTAAAATTCATTTAATTGTTGTCATTTGAAGATTTAAAACTAAAGCTTTAAGTATTAACAAACCATTATTAACTAAAAACCGGCAAAATGTGGGTCCTAATTTTGCTCAACTTGAACACTTAACTCTGCTTCATTTTAACTCAAACATTTACTTAAATTTAAGGTAATTGGAGTATTTTAGATTAAAAAAAAAATTAATTGTGTTTCGAGCCACCTTTCTGCTCCAAAATGCACACCTCCCCGATTTGGAAGGGATGCATACAAATTGGCCAATAATTTTGCGAAATCGAGCTCGAAGCTAATTTGATGACTTGGGTTAGTTTATATTATATCGAATATTGTTATCCCGATCCATAGATTTGACGTGTCAACCATCCCCAAATATTTTCGATGATATTCAAATCCGGTTTGTAGGCCGGTCAGCTTAATAGCCCCACATTTTGGCTATACGTTTTGATATACGTTTTAACAAACACCGGGTTGTTGGCGCATTATCATGTTGATAAATCCAAGGCAGAGGTCCAAAAAGGTTATGAAAGTATGGAAGGCCTCTTTCAATATGCCATTGCAAGACAACGGATTCATTGTGGTTGACAAAAATTGTAATTTGCAGGTGCCATAACATAATACGAAACGGCCCCCACACCTTCAACTCTGCTATGCAGCCGGTCCTCTCTTTGGGGAGGTTATGGAAATAGTCCGGGGCTTCCAAACTGAATTCTTTTGAGAAGACCACATAATGCTTCTCTAAGTCCAGGTCATACGAGCGGGACAAAAACGGAAGCGTATAGCGCTTTTCAAATCAGGTTAAGGGGTGACTTCTTCTTGATTTTTTGTCTTTTTATATGCTTAGCATTCCAAGTAACACAACACACAGTTGTGAGACTTGTGTAAAATGTACAAATATGAATTAAAATACTTTTAATTACTTAACCAAATATTACTTATATCAACAAATAAAATGTAAACTAAAATAAAAACGTATTTTTCACTTCAAATGCAAAAATGTCCCGCCAGCTAATTTTTCAGATCTGGCATCCCTACAAGCAGAGCAGGGTTCAGGTGGAAACATTTAGGATACTGCGATACTGCTAGGCTCACCTGGCCAGCTCTGGAAACAAAAAGATCAAAAGAGCTTCTTCTTCGACTTAAAAGATCCAGGATCTCGAAAGTCGTTAATGTCCTCTCCGGGCACTGTATATTAGGCAGATACACCGCAAAGGCTCGGTCTGCCATACAACGACTTCTGATGCAGAAGCTGCAGAGATGAAGAGGATGACGAGTCCGTCACTCACTTTCCTTGCAGTTGCCCTGCACTGGCCAATCTGAGAAAGGACCACTTAAGAAACTATTTTCTCAATGATCTCAGTGATCTAGAGGTGCGCCGCTAACATTCTTAGTTTTATAACCGGTAGCAAACTAGCAAATGGTTTACATGAGTAGCCAGTAAAGGAAACATTCAGAAAGGTGATATGCACAAGCGGCCGACTAACGGCCTAAGTGTTTCTCTCACCGAGAGCCACTCTAACTAATTAACTAACTATCATCTTAATATATTTCATAATTAATAGATATACGACTTCTTAATTAATAGATACAAATTTGGACTTTAAACAATATCTTTTTCATACTACATACCTACATTATGAGAAAATTGAAAAATGGGATCGTTCTAGGTACGTGATTTTATTTCCTAAGATTCAACCAAACTTCATCATCATAACCTACCCTTGACACCTAAGTCCAAAAGCCACTCCATGACACCATCATTGCTGCCCATAAATCGAAGAAATACAAAATATTGTAAAGAATCTGCGATTTCATATTTTCCTACAAAACAACAATTCCAATCGTCATCTCATCACTCATTCATCACACTCGTCACGCTAAAAGTACACTTCGCCTAACCTACACACCACCACTACTAACTACATACGAGTATAGGTATATGCGAAAAGTACCCGATCATTCACTTTATTTTCCTTTGTATATTCCACTTCCACCACAACCATTATGCTATCGGTGGAGAATAAAAGACAACAGAAATAATAATGGTTCTTTCTCTTTCATCTGCATGTTGTCAATGAGACGAATAAGAAAAGAATAATTTCGTTTCAAATAATCAAAGACAACTACCATGTTCGATGTGAGTAGTTGGTCTTGGAAGTGGTTGGTGGCGCTAGTGCATAAATGCGAAGTGATAGTACTATAGTGTCTATATACAATGGTTAAACACTCTAGCGATGGAAATGATAACATTATTATCGTCTTGTAAAACCAAAAATTATCAATTTAAAGTAATCGCACATTTAGCAAGTAAGTTCTTGTATAGTAAAAATAAGTAATATGACTGACAACTACATAAAAATTGTAAATTGGAATGCCAGAGGGATTCGAAACAAAACTATAGAGTTCATGAACTTTTTAAATAGTAGCAACATTGACGTTGCTTTTGTGACTGAAACTGGTCTAAAACTAGGAATGAATCTATCAACACCAGAATACAAATGCTACCGAAACGATCGACTGGGTCGAAGAGGTGGAGGTGTTGCGATACTTATTAGAAGGTCAATTCAGCATTCGCCTTTACCTATCATAAACACACGTTATGTGGAAAATGTCGGTATTAAAATTATGTTGAAAAACCAAAAAGAAATTAAGGTATTTTGCGTCTACTTTCCTGGGGGAGCTACAACAGCTGTAAAGAGATTAGGTTTTAAAAATGATTTAAGAAAAATACTATCCATGAACGATGATTTCCTAATTGCTGGTGATATAAATTGTCGTCATAGGGATTGGGGCTGTATTAGAGCAAATGCTTGGGGAAATATACTTTCTAGTCTATCTGTTATGTTGCCAATTTCTGTTCTGTTTCCTCCAAGTCCCACATATTTTCCAGCTAGTTCTCGTGGTAGTCCTTCTGTCCTTGACCTATTTATTACCAATGTGCCTAGTCTAATTACTCAACCATTATGCTTAAATGAATTAAGCTCTGACCACAACCCGGTAGTTTGTCGGCTGCTTTGGTCGGGTGAAAAAAGAGTGCAATATATACAAAACTTTAAAAATGCGAACTGGGGACGTTTCCGCTCTGAAATCAAAGATAGGTTGCGTGACAATCCAATGAATATTGATAATATCCTGTGCAAGGACGACATTGATTCTATTGTCAACACTTTTTCCGCAAACATTCTAAACTCTGCTGAACAATCTATCCCAAAAATACCTATTCAGTTTCGCACCAATAAACTTCCCTCCCACATCTTGGAATTGATTAAGTTACGGAATATTAGCAGACGATATTGGCAAAGATATCGCCAGCCCATATTTCGGTACCAGATGCTCTATTTAAAAAAACTAGTTTGCAATGAAATTTTCCAATACCGAAACGCAGAATGGAATCACAAACTAAATTGCTTAGACAAAAA
>OY015312.1:76868300-77235908 GCA_955612985.1 Cheilosia scutellata
AAAATCTCTTCGCTAATATTTTTTATGATTTTTTGAAAATTGCTAAAAATGACTATTTTAGCAACTTTTTCCTCCTTTTCATACAACATTTTTCTGAGATCATCCCATTCAAAAAATCATAAAAAATGTTAGCGAAGAGATTTTTGATTTGCAGTCACTATTAGAATTGTTTGAAGAAACTTTTTGCATCAAAACATTTTTTTTTTGGGACCGAGGAAAAAAGTAAAAAAAGTAGGCTTTTACAAAAGTTCTAAATTTTCAATGGGTAGTTAATGGGTTAAGATAAGTTGTGTATCATTCAAACGGAATTTAATTGACCTTTCCATTGATGCCAAAATTTACATGAAGTAAGGTCAAATTATGAGTAGAATTAACTTTAGTTTTGTCAAAATACTTATGCCGACCAGTGTATATGGTTTTTCACTAGTTCTAACTTTTTCTGCCAGACTTTCCGTAAAACGTAAACAAACGCCAAACGTCAAATCATATGTAAGAAGTGTGTTTTCGCGAGCAACTCTGAGAAAAAATCTAAATTCGCAAAAGTGCTATCGAATCTAAAAAAAGATTGCTTATTTTGTACCAAACAAAACGGCTCTATAATATCACTATCGGTGCTACTATGCCTTCGACATAAAGACATTTTTAGGTTTGAAAAGCGATTCATTTGGAAAATTACAAAATGTTACTAAATCGACACACGATCTTTATATTGTAAGAAATTTTCAGTAATTGAACAAATTTGTAAAATGCCTTGATTTGGTGAAACACAAATTTGAAAAAAATATGAATTTTAACATATTTGTACTTGTAAGCAACAAAGAAAATTAACTTTTGGTGAAACCATTGAGTTTATACACATAGAGGAATCATGTTGGTTATCCAATACTCATAATAGATGTCGCTACCATTACCACATCGGGAAAAATTGAATATAATCGAAAGAGAGTGAGAACTAATAGAAACACTCAAAGACAAACTTAAGAAATCCACCCTACTCAATCATATTGAACTCGATTCGAGACGAAGTAAATGAATGTAGATGTACGTATAGGTAGGTAGTTATACATTTCTTGTATGTGCCTCTTCTTTATTGAATTCGATATGGATGTATGATTCCTCATACAAATTAATAAACCGGAACTTGATTTGATTGTTTTATTTTTCGATAGGGATGATTTCATAAAAGGTCTTGCATACGTTGGTGGTTACATAATCGTATGAATATGTGGATATGTCCCTACATATGATTTCCTTACAAGAAGATTGTTCTGAAATTATATTTGTATATTTTTCGCCAAAAGCGATGACTATAAAATTATTAGATTTCACATGCCTTCATCACATGGATTTATTTCATATTTATCCGCAGTTAGTTCTGATCATGGGGATCTTTACTAGGTATGTATGTTTTTTTAAGTGGATCTTGAATGAATAGGTAGAGCAAACGTGTTTAGCGTGTGTCGCAAATTTCATATTTCATATTTTGGTTCCTTCGTCTAGGCGTGCACAATAAGATACAATATCTATCTTTTTAGACAGTAGGTATACATAAGCTTAATTAATTAATAAAAGTAGGTACCTAGCTACGTGTTTTAAAATTCAATTGAATTTAACAATAACATCATGTACCTAGTTCATAGTCAATGAAACCATTAGTTTATTAAAGATCCTTGTCCTTGATACATATAGGTATGTATGTACGTAGATACTTCTTTGAAACGTAGATCTTAAAAGATTTCTACACCCATATATAGATCTAGGTCGTTCTGTGACTGAAAAGCGGGATATATGTTCATTCATTTTCATTTGCAAAATATTTGTGCCGAACAAAAAAAAACTAAAAAAATTCCCAACAGAAATTGGTCAGCCGCAAGAAAAACGTTGTTACTCCTCGCTTTCCCCCATTCAAAATGGTCACAATCAACCAAAATTGCATGTCTAAATAAGCCATCACGACTGTCATTGGGGCATCCTCGCATCCATCTACCTATCCAATCTATCATTAAAGTGGTAATTTTACTCCAAATGAATCAGTTCTATGACGTGATATGTCTGATAGGACGAACTGGAATTTTTCTTAGACTGATAATGATAGCCGAATGTCTTATCTAATTCATTCTTGAATCTTCCAGTTAGAGAGACCGAAGCTACTATGTTGCTTTTTCGAGTCTTCGGACACTATAATATAGGTATACAAATATTTAAAATTGTTTTTTTGTTTGTATCTTACTATTTAAATGAGCATTGTATACTTGCAAGGAAGGACTAATGTGTCTGTATAAGAAATAGTTATGTACATGTACATATACTTGGAATACAGCTCAAAAATGTTTGCCTGTGATCAAGTTGAAGTTCTGTGTAGCATTATCCTAAGTGCACTTTGCTACGCGCTCGATAGGATAAAAATAAATGTTTCCCATACAAACTGAATCCCCTTTTCCCGTCGCTAATAATTCGGGCCCCAGGCAAAATTTCCAAAATCAAAGAAAACTTATTTCTTTAGTTCTTAAGGTGTCATTACACTAGCATATAAATACGACAATTTTGACTGATAAAATATGGCAAAATTTGTGTATGTATGACAAGTGGTATTACACTATGTCATATAAATATGCCCAGGTTATATGTCAAAGGGCTTTGTCAGATATTTTTTGATCATATGACAAAGCGAAATTTGCCTTTCACACTAGTATGGCAAACTATGCCATACAAAATATGGCATATAAAAACAAGCGATTTTTTATATGTCTATATGACAAAAAACGTTCATATATGTACATAATATATGATGACTGGTATATTCTGGTATTACACTATTCTATAATTATATGACACCAAAATCGTTGCCCAAAAATGTCTATCACACTTGTTTGCCATATTTATCTGACAAAATTGCCATATTTATAGAAATAGCGAAATATTGGGAATAGAACTATTCACAGTAATTTCTGGTGTTGCTATTTTATATATTTCGGAACTGTGATATGACTTTGGGGGATATTAGGCATAATATTTAAAAGTTGTTTGCACATGCTATCCATATCGGTCTCATTGCAAATGCAAGCAGCATCAAATGGAGTGGGATATGAATTGGGGCTTAGAATTTTTAATGTACCTCCCCCTTGTCCTTATTCTGACATTGGAAATGTAAAAAGGTTTATCGCAGAATTTAATTTTAAATTTCCCAATTTTTCCTATAAAGTATTGCTTGAATGATTTACCCAGATAATTTTTCTACCATCACTGGGTAAATTGAAAAAAAGATAGGGTGGATCCAAGGGCATAGGTACGTTACGTACTAAAACAATTTTTGTAAGAGCATACCTATACACGAACTCACATTTTCTTTTAATATTTTCTAAACGTCTACGCTGCAAGATCAATTAATCGCATACCTACGCACATTATTCACTCCAGAAAACCCAATTTACTATTGAGAACCAAAACAACTCATCATCATCCAAATTCCATCACCAAACCACAAAACAAGTTCTTGACTTAAGGAATGTACATATCGTTCCCTTTCTGCGTTAAGCACGTATCTACAAAACATTCATTCGTCAGGAATTAAAAAAAAGAATAGCTTCCCTTAATCGAACACAATACACATGTCAAAAATCATGTCAGTTTTTGACAGGCTGACATCATATTGACCTCCAGGTTAGTCAAACTGTCAAATTATAAATACAGTGAAATCCGGATATAACGACGGTGAAGGGACCGGGCTCAAATGGTCGCTATAGCCGAATGTCGCTATAACCGAAGGTCAGACAAATTTAATAAAAAAATACTTATTCTTTAGTAGTACATGTGTAACTACACATGCTGTATTCATAGTTTTATTATATTCAGTCAGAAGTAAATAGAAAAACCTGTAATAATAAGAGATGCAACACGGGTTTGCATCTAATTAATTTCCTTGAAAAAATCTGTAATATTTCGCTGCTTAAGGTTCCTTTTTTCAGCAAAAACTTTTTCTAGCCGCTTCTCAGTTCTTATAAGCCACGAAACTTCCATCTCGTTTTCCCCTTCACCAAATAGAGCAAATCGTTTTAAGACTGTAATAGCACCCAAAGCATCTGTGACTGTTGGAATTCGTTCTTCTAATTCCGGATCGTCAGACTCCTCCTCATCAGATAAGACCTCATGAATGTTTATTGCTGAAGCTGAAGATGTAGCTACGCTTTCAACAATCTCTTCATCTGTAGGGTCGACGGAGGTCAAAACATGGTTATCTACATCAATGTAAGACTCCCAGTTAGTGTAGTTTTCCTCGTTCGCCCAAATTTTAACGAGTTGTGCCAATGGCAAACTATCCAGTCCATCATCGGTATCCTCAACATGTGCATCAGGTAAAGGTGAAGAGTTACAGAACCCTGCATGTGCGAAACATTTTCTTATAGTCTCTGGGGTTACTCTTTCCCATGCCGTTGTTATCATTTCTACTGCGTCCAAAAGACTAACGCGAAATTCTGAGGAGTTATTCTCTAGATGATTTATCATTTTCAGTACCAATATTTTTCGATAATTCAACTTAAGACACTTTATAATTCCCTGGTCGATGGGTTGAAGAATGGACGTTTTATTCGGTGGTAAAAATGCCAATTTAATGTTAGTCAAATTGTCAATATGTGGATGGGCAGGACAGTTATCAACAAACAAGAGAATTTTTTTATTTTCGCGCTTTAACTCAGAGTTCCATTTTCTCAAAGTCTTTTCAAAAACTGCAGAAGTCATCCACGCTTTTTTATTGGCTTCATAATCAACCGGTAAGCATTTAATATTCTTAAAGCATCGAGGTTTCTTTGACTTACCGATGATAAGTAGCTTCCGCTTCACTCCATCCATGCTTGCAGCAACTAACACTGTGATCCGTTCTTTAGACAACTTACCACCCACACATTTTTCGCCCTTTAGCTTTAATGTTCTTTCAGGTGTTAGTTTATAGAACAACCCAGTTTCATCCGCATTATAAATTTCAGAATTTGTGTATCCATCTCTCAATGTCGGAAAAACGTTTTTTAACCATTCACTGCAGTCACTTTGAGAAACACTTGCTGCTTCACCGCAAATTTTCCCGACCACGATGTTATGACGTTGCCGAAATCGAAAGATCCAACTTTCAGAACATTTGAAATCTTTTTTCCCCAGCAGGATGCCAAATTGATTAGCCTTTTCTTGTAGAATGCGACTGCTCAAGGGGATATTTTTACTTCGTTGAGATTTAAACCATATGAGTAGCGAGTGTTCAATGTCTTCATGCTCGGATTTTCGATTCCTTTTTATTTTTAAAGAATTCGACTCAAAAACTTGTTGTATTTTTTCTCGATTTTTCCAAATCGTAGAAAGAGAGGAATGCGACATATTGAATTCTTTGCATAAGTCTGCATTAGATTCCCCATTCTGCAGTCGCCAAATTATTGCCGATTTTTCTACAACAGTCAATGTGCGTCTAACAGACGGTGGTGCCATAATGCAGTCAATTTCTCCAGAACGATAGAAAACTAGAGAAAAATAAATCCATCAATAAAAGAACGATTGAGCACCTGAATGTCACCTACATAATAAGGTAAATATCGAGGTAAATATGCAGCTAAATGTTCTGCGATTCGAATCAACTTATTACACAGCTTAAAGTATTGAAAATAGTCTTTGCTTCAATTGTATGTTTGCACCAACTGAAGAAAAAACAAAGAAGGAGAAAAAGCAAAATAAATCAACTGTAATTTTTTGCATAGGCAACCAGATGTTTTTTTTTTTATTTCGTCGCTATTAGGCATCTGTAGGAAAAAATCGAATTCTAGCAAAAAACAGACGCTATTTAAGCAAACGAAACCGACGGTAGTTTTTTTGCACAGGCAACTAGATGATTTTTTTTTATTTCGTCGCTATATCCGGAGGAAAATATTCAAATTGTTGTAAAAAGCGGACGCTATATACGGAATCGCCGTTATATCCGAGGTCGCTATATCAGGATGAATTTGTATGGAAAATATGGTGTAAAATCAAGGGACTCAGAATTTGCGTCGTTATATCCGCATGGTCGTTATAACCGAGGTCGCTATAGGCGAATTTCACTGTAATAGAAAGATTTTACTGATACATGCGTTTAATTATTCCTGAAGAATAGATGTTTTGTAGATACGTGCTTAACGCAGAAAGGGGACGATATATACCTACCTACATACTCATCCAACAGAAAGAAATATTTACAAAACCTACACCTGGACCTGACCTACCCCATCCACACTCGGAATGCATAAGCCTATAATCAATAATCATATCATAAAGGACAATCCAACCAAATGCGAAGTCGACTGGGGCTGTGCTGTGGCATCGATATTTTTTCAACCCTTAAAATTACGCGCCGAATCCAGCACAACCTCCACCAGCAAGACGCAGAATATGACTAAATAAAATAAAAATAATGACCATAAAACCCACTTTTTTCTGCATTTCGCTCAAAGTGTTAGCAAGAAGAATGATGGTGTTGTTCATCCCTTTCTTTCTTCTTTGGTTCTTTTGAGAAAAAAACTCAACTTAAAGAATGTACTCATCCACCAGGAGAACGTCGTCGATTGAAGCGACATCACCGGCTCATCGGCAAAAATGGAAAACTTCGATATCGCAATGATGATTCCTCTATGTATATAAACTCAATGGTGAAACGGAAATAATGAAATTTCTACAAATTTCCCTTTTTAAACAACAAATACAATTATGTAATACAAAATTTTTGTGAAACAGAAAAAATCTATGTTTGCACAAATTTGTTAACAAAAATGCCTGTGAAAAACAATTTGTAAGTTGGTGAAATAGGCCACAGGTCCACGTCAATTCCAAAACAATCCTCAATCACACCAATGGCAGAATAATTCACAACCTTATCAATGTCCATTCAACTCAAATTTTAAAAGACCATCACAAGGCATGCAGCCTAAATGAATATGAAAACCAATTGGAACAAAACTACGAAGAACCTTATGAATTCGAAGAAGAAAATCCAGATCAGGAACTAAATTTTCTCATGACCGGGTCAGTGCTACACCCTACTTAAAGTATCACGCACCTAACGGAAAAACTCTAAATTTTCTTATTGACACAGGTGCTAATAAAAATTTTATTAAGCCCGAACATACAGCATATCCTAAACCAGTAGATAAACCATTCTTTATTAATTCAGTGGGAGGAAAAGTTAAAATTAATCAGTCAGCTACTGGACGTATATTTGCAAAACACGGAAACAATACTCCGGTCAAATTTTATTATTACCCCCATTAACATCATTCGATGGGATAATCGGAGACGATACATTACGAGAACTAAAAGCAATTTTATTGTAAATCTACATTAACAATACACCCAAATATTGAAATACAATTAGAAATGCGAAAATCCATAGATGTGAATTCTATTAGTATTAGAGATAATCATCTCAACAATTATGAAAAGAAACAATCAAGGCCGGCCTTAACGATTTAGGCGCCCCGGGCGAGTCATGCACTTGGCGCCCTTTTATGTTTTATTAAAATTTAAACCAAGAAAAGTGTCATCATTTGATGCAAAATGTGTTCCGTGTGGGTTAGTACATATAATGAACTCGCATGGATCTAATTTTGGTTCTGTATGGGAGGTACCAGAGCTACTTGACCGACATATCCAATTTTCAATACCAACCTGACGAGCGACGGTAAAAGAAGTCATCTCACAAAATTTCATTCGCCTTAGTCGATTGGTTTGGACGTTATCGGACGTTAACAGACAGACAGACATGGCTAAATCGATTTAGAATGTGATTCTGATTCAGATTTTTAGGGTCTCCGGTGACTCCTTCTTGGCGAGAATATACCTTCCTATGAAGGACATAAAAAAACCCTTCAATTGTGTTAGTCATAAAACGAAAAAAAAAAAAAACAATTAAAAAACAATTAAAATCTTATTTTTTTAGATTTTCGTCAGCAAATTCTCTGATAAGACTGTAAAAATCTAGGCTTTTTGCAATTTGATTTTCAATGGGCAGTGAGGCCAAACAAACTAGTTAATTTTTTTTGGGACATTGTAGACCATAAGTTAGTACGTTTTTATCAGCTTTGGTTTAAAAAAACTGCGTTCGCCACTTGCAACTGTCACTGGCATTGTTAACAGAATACGTATCGATATACAGCTGTTCCGGATCATATAACTCTTGAAGATTGTGCTTTTTGATTTCATCGCACAACAAATCTCCAACAATATCAGATTTAAAGTTGATCGTTAATTTTTCTTGCAGCTCAGAGCAATGTCGCATGAGTTATTTTTTATTTTGATTTTTTATGTTAAACAAGAAATTCCACGCGTCAGGAAAATCATGCATCTGTTGAAATCGTTCCTTCATAAGTACGGTGTCCAAAAGAGCATTACAAAATCGACTTCAAAATCTTTTTTTATTTTTTTTTATCCGTTATTCTTCACCAGGTCTACGTTATTACTTTACACTTCTACAGGTACTTCTCTGATCACAAAACTTTTTAAACTAGACTAAATTGGTTCTATGGTCGCTCAGTTGGCCTCTCTTTCGCCCCACATAAGTTAGAAAGGAATACGACAAGACAAGCAACACAATGACAGGTCGCGGTAGATAAATGCTGAGTACTTAGCTCATACTCACTCCTAGAATATAAGTTCATAGAATGTAATACGCTGAATTTAGTTTAGTTTTTCTTTATATCGATGTTAGGTTAGGTATCCAAATTCAGTGATGTTAAGCTTACGCGCGTACACTTAGCGCCCTTCAGGTGCCGGCGCCCCCGAGCGACCGCCCCGGTCGCCCACCCTTAAAGCCGGCACTGGAAACAATTGCAAGAGCTTATACGACTTCAGAGCTATATTCACAAAACCGGATGATAAAATAACTGCAGTGATATAAGAGCTGAAATAAAAACATCGGAAGATACTGCAATATACGCAAAAACATATCCGTACCCAGTTTGTATTAGAGAAGAGGTAAATAAACAATTAGACCAACTATTAAAAGATAATCCGACCATCCAACTCTCCTTATAACGCTCCAGTTTGCATTGTACCTACAAAAATAGATTCATCAGGAGAAAAGAAATATAGGATGGTTATTGACTATAAAAAACTAAATGCTGTAACTATCGCAGACAAGTACCCAATACCTGATATCTCCAGTACATTAGCAAATCTAGGTAACGCAAAATACTATACAACAATCGACTTATCGTCAGGTTTTCACCAAATATTAATGAAAGAAAGCGACATTAAAAAGACAGCCTTTTCTACCCTTAACGGGAAATTTGAATTTTTACGTCTACCATTTGGCTTGAAGAACGCACCTGCGATCTTCCAAATGTTGATAGACGATGTCTTAAAAGAACCCATAGGAAAGACATGTTATGTTTATATAGATGACATCATCATCTATAGCACATCGGTTTAACAGCATATTAAAGATATTCGAGAATATTTGATAAACTACACAAAGCTAATCTAAAAATTAACTTAGATAAAACCGAATTTTTAAAAACAGAAACAGAGTTTTTAGGATTCATAGTTTCTAATAGCGGAATAAAAGTAGACCCCAATAAAATTGCAGCAATCACTAACATACAAGAACCCAGAAATCTTAAAGAATTGAAATAATTTTTAGGATTAGCATCATATTATAGACGATTTATTAAAGACTTCGCAGTGGTCGCTAAGCCATTGACACAATTAACCGGAGGAGACCTAGCTCGAATAAAAAAGAACCAATCAAGAAAAATATCAATTACCTTCAATGAAGAACAAAAGAAAGCATTCAGTCAATTAAAAAACCTTCTCACATCAACTGAACTTCTAACATTTCCAGATTTCGATAAACCTTTCATATTGACCACTGACGCCTCTAATTATGCGATCGGTGCTACTACTACTACCTTGATTCAAGTGTTTTACTGTAAAATTTCATTTGGCTGTTATTATTAGTTTGCTTTTTGTCTTGTGTTGAACCTAATCGCAATGGCTGGCGTGGCCAAGATAACAAAAATTGAGCACCGAGCTGTATTGTAAGGAATTTTTGGGGCTGTGTAGGGAAGATCCGGTAAGAATTTTTAATGGAATTGTTACTAGGGGCGAAACGTGGGTTCATCATTATGACCCTGAAAGCAAACAGGAGTCTATGCAGTGGCACAAAATGGGCACAGGTCCCCCGAAGAAGTTCAAGGTCCCTCCGTCATGCTGGGAAGATGATGGCCACAGTGTTTAGGGACTCAAAGGGAATTTTGCTAATAGAGTACAAGGCTGCATTACGAGATTGTGGTTTCGAAGATTGAACACCCACCCTATAGTCCGGACCTTGCCCCTAGTGATTACTTTTTGTTCCCAGATTTAAAAAAAAATATTCGTGGGAAGGGATTTACCGATGATGAGGAGCTCAAGGCTGCAATAATTGAACATTTTGAAGAGAAGGATGAAAACTATTTTTTTTGAGGGTATAGAAAAGTTAATCTCAAGCAGTATTGCGATTTGGGATTTATCCAAATTTAGGCTATTTCATTTTAAAATTGGGCTATTTTTAGGCTCCTTAGAAATTTATTTAAAAAAAGTCATACATCATTATATTTTTTTTTCATAGCGAACTCGTAGAACTGAAACTTTTTAAAAATGTAATTGTGAATGAGTCAACTCCAGTTTCGATATTGTGGTTACACTCTCACTTCTGAGTAGTAAAATCAGCTCACAAGACTAATGCATGAATATGAAAACTCATTATTTGCCCAAGTTATGTCCCCTTCCAGCAAAAAGTTTTTATTGTACATTGTTAGATTTATTTAAAGTAAACATTTATGCAAATTTGACTTCAGAAACAACCGAAGAATCAGCCTCCAAAATGGATGAAATTTTGGAGGAAACTTGCGATTTTTAATTGAGTTTTTTGAGTTTATTAACTGATTACTTTCACCAAATGTTCATCTTATATATTTGTAAATTATTTTTCTTTTAATATCTACCAATGGATTAATGTAAAATAAAAAAAACTAATATTTTTCTTATGAATACCTACAGTTTTATTATTTATTATTTTTAGTCTGTTCTACTCCTTTATTTAAAACGTTAGGTTGTTGTTGTTTCTGTGTTTCTAATCAAACCTTACTGCGCAATTTTCACGAACAGACTGATATTTTAATTGTTTTTTTGTATTTTTATTGGAATTATTTTATGTTTTGTTAACATAACACATAAATATATATATTTTGTTTATATTACTTTAATTTCAAATTACGAGTTCGTATAAATGGAAGGAAGAAGCTAAAAGTTATTTTTTGTTAATTTTGAATTCAATCAATTTAATCAAAATAAATGCGTAAGCAATTAAACAAATAAGTGCGCATTTTTATTCCTCATATTCGTGTTGGGCTATTTTTGGCTACAAGACTTGTAAAGTTGGGCTCTATACCCCTTAGAAAAGCTGGCAACACTGATCTCAAGATGTAATAAATGCATTAATGTAAGAGGAGTACATTAATAATACATTAATTAATTATATTGAAAAATAAAAATATTTTTAATTTGATTCGCGTTTTTGTTCATGTCGATACCGAGAATATTTTGAACTCCCCTCTTATTTCAAGAAGTTTAACCACTCCGAACAAAATTACGCAACGAACGAAAAGGAGATGCTCGCGATAATATGGGCATTAGACAATCTTCGTAATTATCTCTATGGTGCTAAAAAGATTAAACTACTAATAGATCACCAGCCACTCACATTTGTCTTAAGTAATAAAAATAACAATTCTAAACTAAAACGATGGAAAGGAAGGTTAGAAGAATACAATTATGAATTAGTCTATAAACCAGGAAGAAGTAATTTCGTAGCAAATGCTCTTTCCAGGATGAACATTAGTGAATGCAACCCATCCTCAGTATCACAACACAGTGCAGAAGAAGATACCACAGATTTCATTATTAGTACTTACTTTTGGTGGCGCTTACAGTTTGGGGTGGACCACGGCCTCAACCAACAAGCCCCTCCAGCTAGCTCGGTCCCTCGCTAGCTGCCTCCAGTTGCGCACACCAAGTTGGTTGAGGTCGTTCTCCAATTGTGTGCGCCACCTAAGGTGGGGTCTTCCTCTGCTGCGTTGTCCCTCAGGGGTGGATTCGAAGACTCGTCGGGCTGGTGCGTTGTTGTCCATACGCTCCACGTGTCCCAGCCATCTCAGCCGTTGAATTTTTAGCTTTTTGACCAGGGCAGCGTCGCTGTATAGCCCGTATAGTTCGTCAGTTGAATCTTCTTCTCCACACTCCATCGTCACAAACTGGACCGAATATCACTTGAAGAATCTTTCTCTCAAAGCATCCGAGAAGGTTTTCATCCGCTTTTGACAGGGTCCATGCTTCTGCACCATACAGCAGGACCGGGATGATTAAGGTCTTATATAATATCTCCTTGATTCTATGAGAGAGGGCTTTACTTCTTAAGTGCCTTCCTAGCCCGAAGAAACAGCGATTGGCAAGAGTGATTCTTCGCTTGATCTCTGCGCCGATGTCATTTTGCGAATTGATAGTGGAGCCCAGGTAGACAAAGTCTTTAAATACTTCGAAGTTGTATCTGTCCAGTGTCCATCGTGACGTTTTGTCCAAGTCGCCGATGTTGAGGAAAGTTGAAGAAAGCGAATACCTCGAATGTAGTGTGAGTCTCCGACGGAGTATGCGTAGCGGAGAACTTTCCGTTCCGACGGATACCTCGCTAGGGCCGAATATGTATGCTTCAACAGATTAACGAAATCCCTATGAATAATTTCGCAAAAACTTTCCTTAACCCTCACATGGACAGTATCTACCCGGGTAGATATTTGAATTTTCTTCTTTAAATAATCTCTTCGGTTTTTTATTAGATTTTAATGCAGTTCCGAATCAGTGACTAAATTTTTGTTTTATTGAAGATAATAATGAAAATAGTGCTGTGAGAATGTCCTTTCTTGGGCAGGGCAAAATCCACATACTTATGTCCTTCTCGTGGGCCTGAAAATGGCTAATCAGCTTGTCTGGTTAGTGTCAGCCAAGGGTCTCACTTGCATATCAGCTGTACGCTGTGATTCGTTGCAACGTACGACTGATGTGAAAGCGTGAACCATTATATGAGGTGGGAGTCAACCTTAAAGGTCGTCTGCTGATATGTCTCATGACGATTTGGGTTCTATTTAGTGTCTTATGGGCTGCTTTCCTGTAAGGCGCTGTAGGAGTTTGTGTGGGGCCTAAGTTTTTATGTGCCGTATCGGCAAACGGCCCTAAATCGCGGCCGAACCAAGGTGTCATACCACCCGTGCCGAGGGTTAACCTGGCTGGGGGCCATAGCTCAGTCGCTAACCAAGTATCCGGATACCTGTCGACCTCCGGATTAGCCAGCCTTGTCTGTGTAATGTGGTTCTCTGCACAGATCGACATCCTTTCTCCGCTATGCGTGGGTCCAATTATGAACAAAACAAGCAAAAAATTAACAAAATAAAAACGAAACAAATCGGTGCTCTCAAACTACCGGAGGGGAGTACTGCCTCTGAGCTCGCTCCCAGTACTAGCGCTACTGCAGCGAAGGCAGCTGAGAACTTGGTGACCAAACCTGATCTTGGCGAAGCCGATAACAAGAAAAAAGCAGAGGCTGCCAGTCGTACTGCCTTGAGCTCGCGACAAGCAAGCCTCTCCATCTCCACTAGACAATATAGAGAGCGACACGTGCCGCCTTCGGACTCCTGGAGCGATATAAGGACGTCCCTGCAGATGAGCTCTCCGAAAAGAATAAAAATTCGATCTCCTATGCAACGAAAGCGCTGTCAAGGAGTCTCCCCTCTTGACTCCACCTAGGTCGATTGAGGAGTCCTTCGTGGACCCAAAAAGAGCGAAGGTTAACTGTAGCAGTTCCTCCCTCACCCCTAACCACAATAAGCCATACAGCGATGTGCCCGAGCACACCTTGTCCTTGCTGTGATAGACAGAAGTGACATTGATGGTAGCATCACTCCTGATAAGTGGAGGAAAGTGGAAGTAAAGCTGGCAACGAACTTCCTGAAAAGCATCCAGGACCTCCACCTTCCTGTCGCGATGGCGGATGGCATCAGGGCCACGTGAAGCTCATCGCATGTGCCGATCAACGGTCTGCGGACCTCTTCAAGATAGCAGTTTCGTCGTTGGGTGAGGTGTGGAAGGGGGTGCAGCTTGAGGTAAGAAAGAAATTGCTAGCAGACCGAGATCTCGCTCCTGGATACCGGACGAGCCCTCCGACCCAGCCATTATTCTTAAAATTATTGCGGCGAGCAATCCTCATCTTCCGACTGCCAATTGGAAGATTGCGAAGCTGGAGGAACCCAAAGGGGACAAGAGATCAGCGATCATCGTGATCAACATAGAGTCTCTGGCTCCTCTAGCCGCAACTGAAGGACAGATAAACTATGGCTTCGGAGCAATCAATCTGAAGGTTTTCAAGAAAGATGACGAGGACCCTGGGAAGGAATGAGCGGAGCCCCCCCAATCTGCCGACACGGTAACGGACAGTAATATACCGACCAATACAGGCGTAATGGCAAAGGCGGAGGACTGCACTCCTGCCAAAGAGAAAGGGCGATCCCCTGACTCTGCTGACACTGCAATGGTTAGTAATATACCGACTATAGCAGCGAAGACAGTGGAGGAGGATGGTAATCCTGGGCGGGCCCCTCATCTCGCCCACGCACAAGCAACCGTCTCGAGGATAGATCTGGATATGGACAGTCTAGGACTGTCGGATCTGGATCTAACCGACAGACCCGGCAGCCCATCCTAAACTGACGTATCATTAGGGTCGGATACGGATGAGGCTAACACAACTGTGGTGGAGGTTTCTGGAGGTAAGTGTAGCGCCAATGCTGTGGTTACTTACTTTACTTATCGGGCTCCCGACCCGTGAAGAGTCTCTGCCTGAGACACTGCAGCCTTCCATCCTCTACGATCCCGAGCACGCTGCTTCCAGTTGTCCAGACCAAGCGCTCTGGCATCCGCGATGGCTTGGTCTTTGAAACGGAGGTTCGGTCTTCCTTGTCTTCTCGAACCTGGGGGCTGGGATTCGAAGATCCTCTTAGCTGGAGCATTATTGTCCATTCGCTCGATGTGGCCTAGCCAATGCAGTCGACGTGTTTTGGCTTTTTGGACTACATCCACATCTTGGTACAGCTCATAGAGTTCGCGGTTGTATCTTCTCCTCCATTCGCCCTCCTCGCACACAGGACCAAAAATCCGCCGAAGTATTTTTCTTTCGAAGGGGCCCAGTATCAGCTCTCCCTTCTTGCTTATCTTACACCTGCCCTGCGCACTATCTGCTCCAGTACGAGATTCAAGAAGTTTGCAAGTTTGAAATAGATCGGAGGAGCTACTTCCAAACTGCACGTTGCAGCGCGTGTTTTCCAGCATCACGCGACACAGCTCAATCAGTTTTGCCGGGATTTTGAATTCGGCCATCGCCATATAGAGCTCCTGACGATGTATGCTATCATACGTGGCTTTGAAGTCGATGAATAGGTGGTGAGTTTCGACTTGAAATTCATTGGTCTTTTCCAGGATTTGCTTCAGTGTGAAAATTTGGTCTATAGTCGAGCTCCCTGGCCGGAAGAAACACTGGTACGTGCCGATTAGTGTGTTGCAGAACGATGGCGTTCACTATTCCCTGCCCTTCGGTGACTAGGTTTCTTTCGCTGTATCGAAGAGTCTGCGTTCCGCTTTTGTAGCCAGCAGCCAGTTGCTTGGCTTTTTTATAAAACCTCCGGATGTTATTACGATCGCGCGACTCTTCGATCTCCTTGAGCTGGGAAGCTGCGTAAGCCCTCTTCCTTCTACGCAGGATCTTCGTTTTTGAGTAGCACCTGGGGTGTAGAGCGTTCGTACATTCCAGGTACATACTCTGATATCGTTGTCCGTTGACGTTCCGGGTCTGGTTGCCGTTTGAGGAGTTCCATTTTCCGAGGCTGGTTGTGTCTCTCTCATAACTAGTCGTGTTTTCCATGGTCGGGAAGTTACCCCGACGGCACAACCCAAAAAAAAAAAAAAAATACCCTCCCCCCTCTCTCGTTCGCTGCCACCGACGACCTTCCACAGGGGTTCATTACCCCATCTCAGGTCGAGGTACTAGGCACCCACCAATCACCAACGTGGAGGTGAGAGTAGGAGTTGATAGTGAGAGGCTAGAGTGAGAACGCTTGTGTTCTCATATAATCGCATCACTACCCTTAAACCAGCTGCGGTTACTTCAGATTAAACTACATCACTTCAAAACGGCCTCGGCCGCAGAAGACATTATCCTGATTCAAGAACCATTAAAGATCATTAAAGATAAGGTGTACGGACTCAGGACTCCTAATTACAAAATAATCTACGTGAGGAATGAACGTACGCCAAGAGCCTGCATCCTTGCGAAGATCATACTAAATATTTGTCTTCTCCCTAATTACAGCGATCGTGATATCGTGACCGCCTGTCTTGAAGTAGGACTGAGAAAACTCTGGTTTACTTCAGCGTACTTGGCGTACCTTGTGGCTCTACTGGGGAAGACGATTGCTGAAGTTGAGAATCACAAGGCTGCACTCATTCTGGGATGTGATGCCAATGCGCATCATACTGTGTGGGGCAGCACCGACATCAATAAAAGAGGTGAGCTACTTTTTGATTACTTAATTAGTTCCCGACTAGTCTTATGTAACATTAGCCGTTTTTTATTATCAGCTATGATCCATATAGATCATCGATTTACATGCACTTACAACAACAACATGTGATCCTGCTTTTCATCGAGATCACGAAATATGATCTGAAAATTAATTCAACTATTTCTCGTTGTTGTTTCGTGGCGTTGTTTATTTCATTCACTAAAGGTTGGTGTCCCTGTAAATTAGAGCCACACAGTAATGTTGCCAGACCAAAATGTGAACCACAATTAACAACACAAAAAATCAATTAGCATTTTTTTCAAATTCGAATAAGTTACTACTCCGACTTTCGAGATGTTTTGTTTCGCTATATAGCATAGAAATATAAATGGAAATATTAGCAGCACAATACGGTTAATTATAATGCATATTTGAACTTAACATTGGAACATAGTTTCCCCAAAAAAAATATTCAATGCTAAATGTATGCAGATTTGTATCCATATGGTAACACCCCGACACAACAAGCGAAATGTCAAACTCAAATATGAGCAAGTGCAATGGAGAAATCATCGCATTGTGACGTCACATTGTACCGGGTGGCTGCAAGATGGCTGGTAGCAATACGAAATTTGTCATAATTGGTATTGGATTTTATATGTGTGTTGCCACAACTCAATCAATGATCCAGTTTGTTTTATTTTCATGATCTGATCCGGATCAGATCACGCTGATAATAAAAAACGGCTATAGGATGCGAACCCACATTTATTATAAGCAACAGATAGGAGGTCCTAGACATAGACATCACACTTGTCTCTTACAGCATTGTAAATGCACTTGGAAAGTGTCTTGTGAGCACTCTCTGATCATAGATATATTTAATTTGGTATAAGCTACCTCCCTCAATTTCAAAAAGTCTTTAGGAATTATAGGAAGACAGACTGGACCAAATATAGGAATAGTGTAGCACACCTGTTCCTCCTACTAACACACAAGAGCTCGACGCGATGGTCGAAGTAATAACGACTACTCTCAATCGTTCTATCTCTACGCAAAACATGCAGGCAGCTCTTCAATTTGGCCAAGAGATCTCGCGAAGCCACTGACTGGATCTCGTACAAAGAGGCCCTCAAAACCAATAAAACCAAAATTAGGAAAGCCCTTGGAAAGTCCTTCTAGGACTTCAGTCAGGTCGGTATTAAGCAGCTCCTCACATCTTGTAACCAAGAACAAAATTTTCTCGGCTATAAGCGGCTTTAAACCATTTAAGTCTCCTGGACCTGACGGCATAATACCGGCCGAAGTTCAACAGAATGTGGAACTAATCTTCCCATGGGTAACTGTAGCATTCAAAAGTTGCCTGCTTTTGTCTCACATTCGCAAGTCGTGGACAGAAGTAAATGTGGTATTCATACCCAAGGCTGGTAAGAGCTCGCATGCCTACCCCAAAGATCTCAGACCCATAACTTTGTCATCATTTCTTCTGAAAACTCTAGAGAAACTGATAGAAACCATATACACTGCAGTGTTAATACAAATCTTCTGTCAGCCTCCAAACATGCGTACAGTAAAGGGAAATCGGTCGAAACGGCCCTTCACTCACTCGTATCAATTATTGAGAAATCTCTAGACTGTTAAGAATATACATTGGTAGCTTTCCTTGATATTGAGGGAGCGTTTAACAACGTCGAACCAAAGGCAATTATTGACACAATGACGAGCCTTGGAATTGATAAGTCAATGGGCGAATTGGTGAATCAGTTGCTTATTAACAGGTTCATCAATTTAAAGCTGGCCGAGGCATCGGCTCGGAGATTCGTCAGTAGGAGTAAGCCACAAGGTGGTGTGATCTCACCTCTTCTGTGGAACCTAGTGGTGAATGAACTACTACTAATACTGGAAGGGGAAGGGTGCAAGGTAATTGCCTATGCAGACGACGTTGCTATCGCTGTCTCGGGGAAACACCTCAATACGCTTAGGGATCTCATGCAGAACGCCCCCTCTAGGCTCTTTAAATCACCCAAAACATATGGGCTTGGCGTCAGTCCTCGGAAAACTGAATTGGTTCTCTTTAAAAGGAAGTACAAAATTCCCGTCATTGCTCCCTCAGAACTAAATGGAACTCCGCTGGTGCTCTCTAACACGGCTAAGTACTTAGGCCTCACTCTAGACAGCAAACTGAGCTTAAAACCCAATATATTGCAGATAGTTCAGAAAGCCACCACGGCATTATACTGCTGCAAAAAAGCTATTGGTAGCAAATGGGGACTCCAGCCTCGAATCACATATTGGCTATATGTATCTGTCATTAGACCTGTACTCACGTATGGCGTCGTCGTCTGGTGGACTGCGCTTGAAAAGGTTATTCACTGTTAGCAACTTAGTCGTGTTCAAAGAACGGCATGTGTGTGCATCAGTGGTGCGCTTAGGACCACTCCAACAGCGGCGATGGACATACTGTTCCACCTGACACCGCTAGACCTCTACTGCAAACAAGTGGCAGTGGACTAGTCGACAAACTGGTCACTCTTCTAGATAAAATATAATGCATCCCAAAAGATACTGATTACACCCTCCTCCAGTTTCAATTTGAAACTAGTAAGAATTTTGAAACCTGCATACCCTCCAGAACTGACTGGGAGGGTTATGCAGTGTCTCACAGGAGATCCGTCTGCTTTTATATAGATGAGTCAAAAACGGAAACCCGAGTAGGGGCAGGTGTTTTTTAAATTGTACTCGTCATCTCATTCCGTCTTCCTAATCACTGTAGCGTGTTCCTGGCGGAAATCATGGCGATCAAGGAGGCCCTGTCGTGGCTACGGTATAATGTATAATATCTGCAAAGGATATCGTGATTTTTACCTATAGTCAAGCCGCGATTAAATCCCTGGACTCGGTCATCTTTAAGTCCAAAACCCACCTCAATTGTCGCTTATCTCTTAACGAGATGGCGGAACAATTCAAAATTCCCCTTATATGGGTGCCGGTCCACAGGAACATTCCAGGGAATTGCAATCCCGACGAACTCGCTAGGCATGGCACAACTTTGCGATTCTACCGGAAAAGGAGAATCTCTATATGCCTTTCGCTACGTGCAAACTTTTAATTAAACAAAATGCGATAAGCGCCACTAATCAAAGATGGTCAAACTGCACCACGTGCTCCATCACGAAGTAGATCTGGCCCATGCTGGATCTTAAGCTCTCCAACATTCTTGTAAACCAAAAAAGATCCAATATACCTAAGCATATTATTAGGTGTCATCACGGGACACTGCATTATTGGGAGACATGCTCTCCGGCTGGGCCTCCCTTCCAATGACTTCTGCAGAAGCTGCATGGACGAGGAGGAGGAAGAGACAATTCTTCACCTCCTATGCACGTGCCCAGCCCTTTCAGCTAGCAGAAAAATATATCTCGGAGAATACTTCTTCGACAATCTCGGCGAACTCGCTAATGCAAGCATAAGTTGCCTCCAACGCTTTATTCTCAGCTCCTCTTGGTTCAATGGGTAGTTGTGAGATCATTAGATCCTGTGGTATCACAATGGGCCTCCACTGGCCTACGTGAGGCTGCGCTTATAGCGACCTGCTACTCTAACCTAACCTAACCTATGTCCTTTCTTACTATTTTTTAGGTTTTGTCTTGTTTTTGTCCTACATGGACAGTATTCGTTGAATGTGCATGCAAAATGTCGATACAAATATACATGTGTGCACCAAGTAGAGCTTAAAAGTAAACTAAAGTATATTGTATGAGACATACAAAATATGCGTAGCAAATAAAATACTAATACGATTTATTGCGAAATTGCTTTGAAGCGCATCACGGAAATCGTTGCTCGATAAAAGGGAGCGCTCTGCTTGAAAGAAAAGTTGTTATATCTGGAAAATAGGCACATACAGAATGCGTGAGATTTTGTTTATCTACCCCGGTAGATACCTACTGCCCATGTAAGTACATTTAAATTTCCGTCAATGTGAAGATTAATAAACTCTTAATGATAAAACAGGAATTAGATGAAATAATAACGAATGCAATACATTGGGCAAAGACAGGGTCTCATTAATTCAAAAATCCTTAATAGAAGAGAAATTAAATTATTGCTCAAATAGAAAACCTTCCTTATAATAGCGATGTTGATGCACTAAATTACGCAATCCCTTCAGTAGCCATTAAAAACAAATTAATACTCTATACTATTTCATTACCTATTACTTCTGACAAGGAATATAACCATTTGATAATCAAACCGATAACTAATAACAATAAAAGAATACACTTTGAGCAGGGGCGGACTAAGAGGCAGTGGCACCCGGGCGGTAAAGCAAGCTTACACCCCTTAACCTATGATTTAAAAAGAAACCATTAGATGGCCCACCCTTTATAGCCAGATTAACCTATTGGCTCATTGCGGATCTTAGTTAAGTCTTAATTAATTTTAAGTTTGAAAAGCTTCGTTCACACGATGCCACTGAGACGCAAATTGTTAAATAAATTCTCATCGCTAATGACTGACTCGGCAACGAGTCTGAAAAGTCCGAATTAACATTGAAACTTAAAAATGCAAAGGCTGTCCAAATGTCTGCATCTTTTAAATTTATTTTTGCAGCTACCATGTGACGCCGTAATCGCCCGATTTCCGATATCATACTGTTGTCTCTTAGTTCTGTAAATGTCGAGATAAGCATCGGAACAACCGCACTCAGTTCTTCTTCCAATCCATACAGCAATATTTTCGGTTGAAGAGCTGAGAAAACTGACTCAATGTATGCCATGGCCTTAGACCGATGAATAAGTTCAGTGTAAAATGTATCCCGACATTTTAACATAGATCTTCGTGTTTCCTCTTCCAACGTCAAACTAGCATCTTGAGCCTTTTCGCTTGGCATAATTTTCTTCTTTTGTGTTCTTGCCCGCCTTTCCATTGAAATTTTTTAGCTCAGTGCATTGTTCTCTTCTGTATATTATGGCCTTTTTCACGGTTTCACCACAATGTTCATGAAGAAAACTCACGAGCGGGGGTTTGCAGGAGGGCAGCATGCTCACCCACATACATATTCTACCGTTTATGCATTGTGGATATCTCTATATATATAAAACAAAGTGGAAAAAACTGTATGTTTCCCTCTGTAGCCCGTAAATTTCAACCAATTTAGTTGATTTTTTTTTTATAATGTCGGTAATAACGGTGGTCGGTCAATAGGCTAAACAAATTCAAAATCGGACAAAGGGGCGTGGTGGCATCGCCCATACAAAAAATACATTCTAAATCATATATCTCGAAAACCACCAAATGGATTGAATCTTAGGTATTGGCAGTTAAGTGCTGCTGTGAAGATTGGTCAAAATCGGACAAAGGGGCGTGGCACCTCCTATACCAAAAAAACATTCAAAATCGTATATCTCGAAAATCCCCGAATCGATTGAGCTCAAACTTACAGATAATCTTAGGTATTGGCCGCAGAGTGCTCCTGTGCAGATTGGTCAAAGTTGGACAAAGGGGCGTGGCACCTCCTATACCAAAAGAACATTCAAAATCGTATATCTCGAAAGCCACCGAATCGATTGAGCTCAAACTTACAGATAATCTTAGGTATTGGCCGCAGAGTGCTCCTGTGAAGATTGGTCAAAGTTGGACAAAGGGGCGTGGCATCTCCCATACAAAAAAAACATTCAAAATCGTATATCTCGAAAACCACCGAATCGATTGAGCTCAAACTTACAGATAATCTTAGGTATTGGCCGCAAAGTGCTCCTGTGAAGATTGGTCAAAGTTGGACAAAGGGGCGTGGCATCTCCCATACAAAAAAAACATTCAAAATCGTATATCTCGAAAACCATCGTATGGATTGAGCTCAAACTTACAGATAATCTTAAGTATTGGCCCTGAAGTGCTCCTGTGAAGACTGGTTAAAATTGGACAAAGGGGCGTGGCATCTCCCATACAAAAAAAACATTCAAAATCGTATATATCTCCTATACAAAAAACATCTTCTATGGGGTGAAACTCGATTACGTTATATCTCTATAACCGCTGGGCCGATTTTCATGAGTCTTTTTTTTGTTTTGTTCGTATTGCTGTATTTCAGGTTTAGGCAGAAAGAAAGTTCCAGTTTATTCTCATTTCTCGCATTTTACAAAAGAACTCTGTGCACGGGCAAAGTCCGGCGGGTACAGCTATCTCTATATACCTATATAAAACAAAGTGTAAAAACTATAAATGTTTCCCTCTGTCGCCCGTAATTTTCAAGCAATTGAGTTGATTTTTTTTTAAATGTCGGTAATTACGGTGATCAATTGATAGGCCGAATGGAAGGGACCTACAATTTTCCATTCGTTCCAAAAATAGAAACTCACACAAAAACGAATGGTTGCGAGTAGCTAGGCCTTGGGTGTCTACCGCCTGTTGCGCCGCCTATTTATTTATTTTAATTGATAGGCCAAAAAAATTAAAAAATTATAATTGTAAAAAGCAATAAAAGGCCTGGCGAAGCCGGCGGGGGTTCAGCTAGTAATATATAATATCTATACCTATATATAACCTATATATAATCTCGTGGTTGCGAGATTTTTTGTATGTAAAGATCGGAACGGCACCCTTTTTTTCAATTCTCCCCATATTTTTGTTGTTTGGATTTTATTTCCACTTCGATATTGCACTTTTGAAAATGAAATAAAGTCCAAAACTCGTTGCATTGTTTTATTTGTGTTTTTATTTTGTGTAATGTGCAAAATAGTTATTTTAATGTTACTGATGGCACCCCCCATTAGTCTGTCACCCGGGGCGGACCGCCCGCCCCCCTCCCTTAGTCCGCCACTGACTTTGAGTAAGGTGATAATATTATATTAGCGAGTAAGCAAGCCAATTTTGGCATTAAAGAAAAATGTTATGTTATTCCAGAAGTCAAAGTATGTAAACCAAATCAAATTCTAAAATTATCAAAAGAAGCATGCATTGCAAAATTAATTAGTGGCATAAATGTTAATTGTACTTATACTTTTAATACAAAGCCACTTGTGGGACAAATAAATGATAATTTAATATTTGTAGACAATTATAAGAATGAATTTGTAAACGAATGTGAAAATAAAACAAAAATACTGTAATATTCGTCTGAGATTCGAAAAGATAAAACACTATTCTGTTTACTAAACTTTAATAAATCACTTTTTATTACAAGACAGTATCACTTAAAATCAACTTTTCCTCTTCTTACAATCTTTTCCACTTCTTACAATCTGTTCCACTTCTTACAATCTTTTCCACTTATTTTAAACACTACCGATACTCTTCGAACTTTACTACACACGGTTTAAAGATTAACTGTCCCCTCGTCGGATTTCGCAACCCTTTTTATACTCCCCACTAAAGCTTCTCGAATATTCTATACTCCAACCGGAACAATCGAGAATGTACTAGTTTCGTTTTAGACCATTCACCATTCAGATTCGAAGTTTCGTAGTTTCAAAGTTTCGTTAAATAAGTTCGTCTACTTTCCATTAGATGGCGTTGTGGTCAATAAGTAGTACTTTTCAATCCACATTACAATATCCCCCTCTTAAACTTGTTCGTCCCGAACAAATCCGTCAACATTTTCCCCAATGTAACGATGAAGACGATCCACATGGACAACTTTGAGTTTGCCTCTTCCTCGTTGGATTCGATAGACCACGTCGTTGATTCGTTTGACTACTCTATAGGGCCCCTCCCAATCTTGTTGCAACTTAGGCGACATACCTTTTCTTCTATGGGGATTGATCTTGATCTTATCCCTAGTTTTTCAATGCACGTCCCTGATGGTTTCTCTGAGGTCCGCAACATAATCGTCCTCATCCTTGGGTTCCTCAGTGGGAGATCCGAACATCAACTCACTAGGTAGCCGGACTGTTCGACCAAACAGGATTTCAGATGGTGTAACATTGGGATCTGTTTATCCCAATCCCTCTGGTCGTCGCATACAACCTTAGATAGGTGTTCATTCAAGGTTCTGTTGAAGCGTTCTACCATCCCATCAGATTGCGGATGGAGCGGCGTTGTTCTCGTCTTTTTAATCCCGAGTAACTATGGCATACTCCTTGAAAAATCTTGTACTCGAAGTTTCGGCCTTGGTCCGAGTGCAATTCCAATGGTACACCAAATCTGCTCACCCAGTTGAAAACAATCTGCTCTATCACGGTTTTGGCTTTTTGGTTGGGGATGGCAAATGCTTCTGGCCACTTACTGAAGTAGTCCATAACCACGAGGATGTAACGATTTCCATTAATCGTTTCAGGAAACGGTCCGGCAATATCAACTGCAATTCTTTCGAAAGGGGCTCCAGCATTGTATTGGTGCATTTTGCCTTGAGTTTTCACTCTCGGGCCTTTGCTAGCCGCGCACGTTACGCACTTTTTGCACCAGTTATCTATATCATCCCTTGAGTGGATCCAGTAAAATCGCTCTCGCACCTTTTCGAGCGTCTTATTTATTCCCAAGTGGCCCCCAGATACTCCATCATGCAGTTCTCTTAGAACATCGCTTACTTTCGACCTGGGAACAATAAGCTGCATCACGAACGACTTTCCATTCGCGCTTTCCCATCTTCTCCTCAAAATGCCGTCCTGTACATGAAGGGAGTCCCATTGCGCCCAGTATGCCTTCAGCTCGGGGCTCCGATTGGATATCTCCTGCCAGTCTGGTTTTCCTTCATGCTCCTTCCAGGCGAGAATCGGCTCGATATCCCGATCTTCCCTTTGAGCCTCCCGGATCTCTCTCGCAGTCCAGCCACCAATGGGCTCAGCTCTCAGCCTCTGTACGGAAACGGCATCTTTTTCCTCCTGACGCACACAATGTTTGCAATCGGCTTTGCAGGGTCGGCGGGAGAGAGCATCTGCATTAGAGTGAAGAGTTCCCTTTCGGTGCTGTATCTCGTAGTCATACATCTGCAGCCGTTCGATCCACCTCGCGACTTGTCCCTCAGGATTCTTAAACTGCAGCAGCCACTTTAAAGACGCATGATCAGTGCGAAGAATAAATTTGCTCCCATAAAGGTACTTGCGGAAGTGTTTTGTCGCCAGGACTAAAGCGAGAAGTTCCCGTCTGGTTACACAGTAGTTCCTTTCTGGCTTCGAGAGAACTTTACTGAAGTAGGAAACTACTTTCTCTTGGCCATCATGCACCTGGGAAAGGACGGCTCCAACTTCCACATTACTAGCGTCTGCATCCACAATAAATGTTTTTCCAGGTGTGGGGTATGCTAGTATGGGGGCGTCACACAGTTGCTGTTTAAGTTTTTCAAAGCTCTTTTCGCACTCACCTGTCCATTTGAATTGTTTTCCTTTTTCTGTCAGTTGATGCAAGCTCTTGGCAATCCCGGCAAAGTCCTTCACAAAGCGTCTGTAGTAGGTCGTAAGTCCCAGGAAGCTCCTCAGTTGATGTTTGTCTTTGGGAACCGGCCAGTTTTTCACTGCATTGACTTTCTCTGGATCAGTCCTGACTCCTTCGGAAGAGATGATGTGCCCGAGATATTTTACTTCTGGGGCCTGTACCACAAAACTACAAGTATTGTACAACAGGCGACAAAAACAGGTTTTCTGGTACAAAAACCATTCTTAATTGTTAAAATTCGCCTGTTGTACAATACTTGTAGTTTTGTGGTACAGGCCCCTGGTCTAAAAACAGCACACTTTTTAGGATTCAGCTTCAATTGCGCGCTTCGCAGTCTTTGGAACACTTCCTTCAAGTTATCTTGATGTTCTTTAAACGTTTTTCCCACCACGATGACATCATCTAGGTACACCAAACAGGTTTTCCACGTTAGTCCCAGTAAAACCCGCTCCATTAGCCGTGGCTGGAGCATTGCACAGTCCAAATGGCATTACTGTGAATTGCCAGAGCCCGTTTCCTGCTGTAAAAGCTGTTTTCTCGCGGTCATCGGGATGGATCTGCACTTGCCAGTAGCCACTCTTCAAATCAATGGTGGAAAACCATTTGGCGCCGGATAGTGTATCCAGGGTATCGTCAATCCTTGGCAGAGGGTAGCTATCCTTCTTGGTAACATTGTTCACCTGACGATAGTCCACGCAGAATCTCGTGCTGCCGTCTTTCTTCTTGACCAGTACAACCGGTGACGCCCATGGACTTTTTGAACTTTCAATCAGCCCTTCCTTTTCCATCGTCGACACCATTTCTGCAACCTCCGTCTGCTTAGCCAATGGTAGTCGTCTGGGAGGCTGACGAATAGGTCTTGCATCTCCTGTGTCGATTCGGTGTTGTACGAGATGTGTCCGACCATACTCGCCGCTCTGCGAAGCAAATATATCAGCGAACTCGTTGATTAGGTCCCCCGCCATGGCTTGCTGTTCCTGATTCAGCTCAGTCTGTCCAAATATATTTCTTTTTATCTCTGCCATTTCCGTGGATGTAAGATGTTTGGTAGGACCCTCACTGGATAATTTTGTGACCGCAGTTATTGGTACGCACTTACCGACCACTTCCCCTTGCTTCAGTTTCAGGCTGCTATGTTCGACATTTAGGACTCGTACGGGAACCATGTTGCTTTTAGGTTCTACAAGCATCTTTCCAACGACGTAGTTTTGATAATGGTTTTCTGGATCTGGTTCAACTAGGTAGAATCGGTGGCTCCCAGGATCACCTTCCAGTTTTGTTCAAATAAGTGTTTCTGAAGAAGGTGGTAATATCTCGTCTTCACTCATGATTGTCCTTAGAGCTGTGACATGCTCGTCCCCGTAAATCATGGGAATCTCGACGTTCCTGTACTTTAGTACTTGCAAGCCGATGTCCAGTACTACATCATGCGCCTTCATAAAGTCGATTCCGATGATGCATTCGTCACATATATCGGCCACTAGGAAGGTATGGGAGAAGACTAATCCCGCAAGATTTATTGTTAGCAGTACTTCTCCATACACCTTTGCTGTTGCTCCAGTTGCTGTTTTTAGACAGGAGGTGCTGGTGTTGTGCAGCCATGATTGACGGACGATGTCCTTCCTAATGATGGAAGCGGTGGCACCGGTGTCGATGGTGGCCACATACTTTTTCTGGCCGATATAGGCTTCCACTGTTAAACTCTTGTTACCTCGTTTGGTTTGGGAAACTTGAATTGTGGTCCTGGGGGCGTCGATTCTAGAAACCAGCTTCTGCCCCGCGAAGTCATACGCTGGACGCTAAGATGTCCTTTCATTTCGATTCCTAGCGCTGCAGTGCGGACAACTAGTGTGTCTGGGTGGAGCTCTGCACTGTCGCTGTAGATGTCCAATTTTGTTGCAGTTCCAGCAGCGGATCGGTCCCCTGCGAGCGCTGTTTTCTTCTACGACGTTTGCCCTTTTGCACGAGCATTCGACGGTTGTTATCTCTCTCACGCGGTGAAACCCTTGTGATGCTTGGTCAGCAGCTTTCATTGTCAGGGCAATTGCCAGTGCCTCAGGAAGAGTTTTCTTTCCAGCCATTCGTACAGCCATTTGCAGTTGTCGGTCCTCTATGGCTTGGGTAAACGCCTCTACAGCCATTTCGTTGATGACATCCTCGCCGGCGTTGGGATACGACAAATGCGCCAGCCGTTCGACATCCGCTTGCAACTGCTGGAGCGTTTCTCCCCGCTTCTGGATTCTACTGCGCAGTTGCACCCTGTATACTTGATGCATGTGGTCATCACCAAACCGCATTTCGATAGCCCTAACCAATGCGTCGTAGTTGCGTTGTTTTTCTTCGGAGATAGTTTGAAGCAACTCTGCAGCTGTACCTCGTAGTGCGAGCGTTAGTGCGATCGACTTTTCCTCCTCGTCCCAGCTGTTGGTCATTGCAGCCGCTTCGAACTGCCTCTTGTAAATTGGCCATGATGTTTGACCATCGAAAACAGGCGGTTGCATCTCCTTCCTTCTTGGGCAATCAGCGGAATATTCTCGGGCTTTCTGTTTCTTGACTTTGTCCAGTTCTCTAGCTAGGTTCTCGAAGTTTGTCTCATGCTCTTTTGCTAAGTTCTCATGCTTTTGTAATGTTTGATTGATCTCGTCAAACTTTGTTTCTACCTTTTCAAGTTGTGTCTCATGCAGGTTTAATTTGTTATCAATCGCGTCGAGTTTAACTTCAAGAACATTCTTAAACTCTTCCACGGCATCTTTTTGTGCAGCGACAATGGAATTCTTTTGTTCTTCTTGAGAATTTTTCTGTTCTGCCAACTTAGATTCGATAGAATTCTTCTGTTCTTCTAGAGAATTCTTTTGTTCTTCTAGAGAATTCTTTTGTTCTGCGAATTTAGATTCAATAGAATTCTTCTGTTCCGCGAACTTAGATTCCATAGAATTTGTCTGTTCTTCTAGAGAATTCTTCTGTTCTTCGAGCTTGGCAAGAATTAATGCCATCATAGCGGCCATGTCAACGCCTGTACTTACTTGTTCTTCTTTTTCTTCTGGCACATCGAATGTCATAAATTTTGGATCTCCTCCCTCGCTTTCGACAGCTTCCTGCAGACGAAGTATGAGGTCACTTTTTCCCCCAGCTGTGGAGAGATTCCGTTTTTCCAGCTCAGTTTTTAACTGAGGTATGCTGAGTTGAAGTAATGCCAATGTGCGAACCATATTTACTAATTCACTTATTTATTTTTTTTTTTTTTTTTTACTACACTTTCGCAGAACTCAAATTTACTTCAGTTTATTTAATTTTGTTTCTGTCTTCACTTTTTTTTTTCTAATTTTTAACTAATTCACAATTTATTACCGTTTTTGTTTTTACAACACACAGTTTCAACACAGAATACGTTTTATCCCACTTCTGACACCAATGTAATATTCGGCTGATAAATCACTTTTTATTACAAGACAGTATCACTTAAAATCAACTTTTCTTGCGCAATAAAAGTTTTCAATGATACAGGTAGTATAGAAAAAGAAAAGAAAAGGGCAAACAAAAAACAACCGATAAAGAAGACAGACTCATTTTCCGTTTGAGTAGGACAGATCCTTTTCTTACCAGTAAAGAAATTCTGTCAAATGTATCGGGACAACTAAGTCAGGAAATCACATCCAGAACCGTCAGGAACCGACTATTAGAAGCAGGCCTGCGTGGGTGCATCGTACTTAAAAAAAATTGTAAAATGTCGGTTGGAATTTTCGAAGGAATATGCACTTAAACCCCTCTCTTTCTAAAAAAAAAAGTGCTTTGGGGTGATGAATCACAATTTAGTTGTTTGGATCCAATGGAAAAAAACGTGTAAGGCGGCCAAAAAATCAGGAACTCAACCCCAAGTACACCATAAAAATGTTCAAGCATGGTAGTTGAAATGTGATGGTTCGGGGAGCCTTTTCCTGGCGCGGTGTTGGTCCTATTGTGCGTGTCGCTGGACGAATGGATCAGCATGCGTATAAGGATATACTAGCAAATGTTATGGAGCCATATGCTTTTGACCATTTGCCAGTGTCTTAAATTTTCCAACAAGACAATGATCCTAAACTAACTTCACGGCTTGTCAAGAGTTGGTTTCCGGAAGAAAAAATAGATGTTTTGAGATGGCCAGCGCAAAGTCCCGACCTCAATCCAATTGAGAATTTGTGGGATGATCTGGAAAGAAGTTTGGGAACGAAAACATCGAAAAACGTCAGCGAACTGTTCAGAAGCATTGAACAAGCTTGGAAAAATATCCCCGTTAAGAGATGTCAAAAGTTGGTAGCCATTTTACCAAACCGGTGTGCTGCTGTCATTGTAAATAGTGGATATCCCACAAAATATTGATAAAATTTTATAATTATTAAGAGTTGGACTCAAAAACTAAATCTTTTATATTTACTTTTGAATTTAAATTATAATTACATTACATTTTTTGTTTCTAATTATAGATAATTCCACACAAAAACATAGCTTCTGCTCTTTTTTTTTGAATTTGTTTCTATTTTTTTATTTGATTCCCATTTTTATTACTATTAATACGCTATTATTTATATTTACTAAGGTCGTATCGAAATTGTTGATAAATAAACCAGCGGTAATTAAATCCTCAGAAAAAAATAAATTATTTGTTTCTAATTAGGGTTCCACCACTGTATATAGTTATGTCATCACGACCACCCATTCATAATGTACTACGGTACAATAACACCCACTATTAATTCCCGATACTTTAGTATCTACAGTTCTTCCTATTTGTTTATTCCCACAATATTCAGTTACTCAGACGCATCCGCGATTAAGCTTACGATGCACTTCTTATTAAATGTTTGCGATACACAAATCTTCTTATCTGTTTATTCTCACAATATTCAATTACAGAGACGCAACCATGATAAAGCTTACTATGCATAACACCCACTTCTTTTCTTATTAAATGTTTACCACCACTTATATAAGACACAACAAATTCGAGATCAGGACAGTTCGTCACAGCAGTTCCTAAAAGTTCATCATAATAATCTAAGCTAAGTTAAAGATAAAAATAAAGGTTTACTTACTCACTTAAAGTATTAAAAAGTGTTTGTGTTTTATTTAACAAGTGCCAAGTCGGGCACTTAAAAATTATTTTTTTCAATTCGTTTTGGCCACGACCCAAAACTGGCGCAGTCGCGAACGGATACGTTTTTCCCAAAACTGCCAAAACTGGTGCAGTCGCGAACGGATACGTTTCCGCAGAGCAATAATTAAATCTTAAAAAACCGAGTGAAGACGTTTTTTGAAAAAATAAAAGAAAAACCGAGTGAAGACGTTTTTCCGAAAAATAATAATTAATTTAAAAAAACCGAGTGAAGACGTTTTTTGAAAAAATAAAAGAAAAACCGAGTGGAGACGTTTTTCTGAAAAATAATAATTAATTTTTAAAAAACCGAGTGAAGACGTTTTTTGAAAAAAAAAAAAAAAAATAAATAAATAAATAAATAAATAAATAAATAAATACATAAATAAATAAAAGAAAAACCGTGTGAAGACGTTTTTCCGAAAAATAATAATTAACTTTTAAAAAGCCGAGTGAAGACGTTTTTTGAAATTAAATAAATAGAAACCGAGTTAAGACGTTTTTGTTTATACATAAAACACAGTGAATAAACCCTAATTATCTGCACTAACAAGGCTGCATAAGACACCAGAAAATAATACGTGAACGTGAACTCAACAAGAAAAGAAGACATCAAATGTGAACTCAACAAGAAAAAGAAGACATCAAGGAAACAAGACATCCAGGAAACATTAGGAAGCTGACCAGAGAAAAACAAAAATGAACATAGAACAGGCACCCATCTTATTATGGTTCCAGGGAATAAAAAATAAACTCAAGGGAAAGGCAGCAGACAGAGTTAGGCCTTACGGCAATCCCGATAACTGGGAAGACGTAAAAGTTATTCTATTAAGACATTTTAGTGATCACAGAGACGAGCGATAACTTTATAATCAATTAAGCCTTATAAAGCAAACCACAACCATTCATAAATTTTACGACTATATACTTGATGTAATCACAACGCTTAATACCAAATTACGACAGACCGAACAAGATCAGGTAATACGGGATAGAATGATAGGACGAAATATTAGAGAAGGTTTAGACACTTTCATGAAAGGCCTCAGAGACCCATTAAAGACCTTAGAAGAAGCGTATGAAATCGCAGAACCAGAGCAACTTTAGAAATAATCAAAATCAATACAAAAATAGGCAGAACCAGAACAGTTTTAACCAAGAAAATGTTCGAGAAAGAGCCTCGGAATAAAAACATTGCCCTATATAAATATTAGAACACCTTCAAAAATCTTAAAGTTACTAATAGACACTGGAGCATCAAATTCGTTTCTAAATCCCGAATTAATTAAACAAGAACATAAGGTAATAATGAAGCCAAGAGCTATAAAAGCACTTAATAAAAAAACTGTCGTTAATGAAATAGTGAACACTACCCTATTTAAAGAATTCGGCAATGATAGTCCACCAGTAACTTATCTATTATATAATTTTCATCCATATTTTGACGGGATCATGGGAAATGATATCCCACAAAAATACAAAATGAAAATCGATTATAATATCTTTACTTCCCATTCGAAAAAAATACTTTTTTTTATTTATTTTGACTCTTGTGCGCTGAGCTCAAATATGCAAAAATAAGTTGGCGGTCTCTTACCGTTTGGGCGTGGCACGCCCCCAAAGTTCAAAAAATACCATATAAAATAGTACCAAAATTTCAGGAATGGAGTGTACAATTTTTGTAAAATTATTTTTATATTCCCTAAATGTGCAGTTAACTTATTAAAAAGTTTCATCAAAATCGGATCATAAATACCGGAAAATTCTTGAAATGTTGGTACTATTTTATATGGTATTTTTTGAAATTTGGGGGCGTGCCACGCCCAAACGATGAGAGACCGCCAACTTTTTTTTCAGATTTGTGTTTAGGGCACTGAAATCAATCGGACTGTGCAAAAAACCGTTATTTTCGAATGGGCAGTAAAGTAAAATATTGCCCTTAATTTTAAACCGCTATTAAGAGAATACGCGTATAATATAAACCCAAAACAGATTTTATTAATTGAAGCACCAGTAGATAAAGAGCTTGGAGATATATTCATAAAAGAAACATTTTTTTTTCCGAGGGTGGATGAAAATATTGCATAGACACTATGAGAACAACGAGTGCTCATAGTAGTGTCAGATTCTTACTGACTAAAAACACCACCCTTCGATATAAATTGTAAATACTGCAACTAAGATATAACTTATAAAGCAATTTTTCTATCACAAAATGAAAACTTTTGACAGGTTACTTTCCAATGAAAGATCCTGCATGTTCCGCAATTTTGACGCGGTTAATCCCTATATCGCCAAGTCGAAAGGTTTCGTTCTTTGTAGTCGGCGCAATAAATTGCTCTCATCCAAAATTTGTAGGACTGTATTGTTGGTGTGTCCGATTAGTCGGTTTCTATGCTTTCGCGAAAAAGCTTCTAGTTTCAGCTTCGATTGTAGGTATTCCGAGATCCCTGTGGATGTCGTCGTTTCTAATATTCCACGGTGCTTTTACAATTTCTCGAAACACTTTATTTTGAAAAGATTGTATAATATTGGCATTTTTTTTCTTGGTGCAACCCCAAAGTTGTATACCGTAGGTCCACACCGGCTTTAGCACTTGCTTGTATAAAAGCAGTTTGTTCTCGTTACTGAGCTGGGAATGTTTTCCAAGTAACCAGTACATTTCTCTATATCTGAGTTCGAGCTCTTTGCGTTTCATTTTCACGTGCGAATTCCATTTTAGCTTTGCGTCGAGTGTCATTCCCAGGCTTCGTTCGCAAAAGGTATTCTGGCCAAGTTTAGGAAAATTGGCAAGTCATTAGTTTTTTTATATGTGAAGTTCACGTGAACAGATTTAGTTTCATTGAGGGCGATTCGCCATTCCCTCGTCCATTCATTTACTTTATTTAATGCGGTTTGCAGTTTTGCAGTTGTTTCTTCGACTGTTTTACCTACTGCTAGAATAGCGGTGTCATCGGCAAACGTAGCAAGGATAGTGTCATCTTCCTTTGGTATATCACGAGTATATAACAGGTAGAGAAGCGACCCAAGAACACTTCCTTGCGGTACACCGGCCGAAATTTCTTTTAGCTCCGAGTATTCGTTTCCATGTCTTCTTACACGGAAAAGGCTATTGCCGAGATATGATTTCAGAATATCGTATAGCCGTACGGGGAGAACTTGTCGTAATTTTATTTTTAAGCCTTCATGCCACACCTTATCAAAGGCTTGCGAGACATCAAGGAATAAGCTTGAACATATTTTTCGCTTCTCAAGTGCTTTCTCGATTACGTCAGTAATTCTATGAACCTGGTCAATCGTCGAATGCTTACTTCTGAACCCAAACTGATGGTCAGGAATAAGATTATTATCTTCTATAACCGGTTGTAGACGCCTTAGTAATATCCTCTCGAAAATTTTGGATATGATTGGAAGAAGCGAAATTGGTCTGTAAGATTTTACCTCATTTGGCGGTTTTCCTGGTTTTAGAACCATTATGACTTCCGCAACTTTCCATTGGCTCGGCACGTGTTTTAATCTGAGCGCAGCATTTAAAATATGGAGAAGCTTTATTAGTGCTTTTCTAGGAAGAGCTTTGAGAACTTCTCCTGTGATCCTCGATCTCGTGTTTTAGTTCTCTTAGCGTTGCACTTGCGAGTGTTGAATCGTCAGATATTAGTTCAGACCCATCGTTGTTATCGTTAACCACTTGACCATCGTACGGTTTAAACGTTTCTTCCAGATGGGCTGCAAAAACATCGGCTTTATCTTTATCTTCCCTTGCCCATTCATTTTGATTTATTTTAATTGGCGGCGCGGGGATTTTAGGCCTTTTGGTGCCTTTTACAGCTTTCCAAAGTGAATAATTGGAATCTTTTTTCGCAGTTAAGCTTTCAAGGTAAGAGCCTCTCGCACGATTCTTGAAGTCCTTAATAGTTGTCTTCAACAAATTGCACAAAAAGTTGAAATGTGCTTTATGTTGCCGAGAACGAATCTGTTGCCATTTTTACGCGCTCTCCTTTTTTGGTTGACCAAATCTTTTATTTCCGGAGGATATCGTAAACCATATTTGTCCGCCTTTTTCTTTGGTTTGGGCGTATTATTCCAGGAGGCGAGCTGTACAATCTCAACGAAGCAATCAATTTCAACCTCAAGTTCGTATGGTGTCGAAAGTGGAACGCTCAGTTCAACATTCGCTTCGATTTCGTTCCTAAAACCGTCCCAATTAGTTGTTCTACCAGTCAATCTCGCTGGCTCTGGGTTATAGATTAGTTTTTCGCTCAATATCAAAATAACTGGGGAATGATCAGAGGACAGATCAAAGCTCTCTTAAATTTTTATGTGGTTGGTAGATACACCTTTCACAACGAAAAAATCGATCAGGTCAGGTATTTTCGAAGTATCGGTTGGCCAGTAAGCCGGTTTTCCCGTCGAGTGGAAATCACAACTGTATACTCTATACCTGCCCCATAGAGCATTCTACCTTTTTGCGAGATGTATCTAGAACCCCAAAATGTATGTTTCGCATTAAAATCGCAGCCAATAATAAAATTAGGTTTCAACGATTTAAACAAGTTAGTAAAATCACTTTTTTCAAGCGCGAGACGCGGTGGGCGGTAGACAGATGTGATTCGAAGAATACGTTGCCTATTCTTTACTCGAATTGTGCACAGTTGCAAAGTTTCAAGCTCTATCTTTGGGTCTTCGTATTGTTCGATGCAGTCTTTAATAAACAAGGATGACCCGCCTCTCGCTTTTCCCGAAGGGTGACAAGCGTGGAAGTCATTATAGCCTTTTATTTTTAAATGCAATTTCTCTTCTTCTTTTTTTTTGACGTGAGTTTCAGAAACCAAGCAAATGTCAATATCTTTTTCTCGCATGAATATATCCAATTCGTCAAGTTTTTGCAAAAGTCCGTTTGCATTCCAAGTACATATTTTTAGTACTCGTTTTTCATTCATATTCTAGTTGAAGTACGCGTTTTCCTAGAATTACTTTCGAGCTTAACCAACTTATCTCGAATAATTTTATTTATTTTGCTCTGTTCTTCAAATTTCGCGAGAATAACTGAGAAAACTTGAGCAACAGGGTCCGATGAAATTTCAACGTTATTTGGATTTTCAAAGGCCGCAGCCTGAGCGTAAGTCTGCACTCCCGCTGTCTTGTAGCCATTACTCGATGGCTTTACTAATGGTAACTTTTCAGGACCGTATCTTTTGTGGACAGAGGTCGAGGGCTTTTCTGTCCTCACTCTTACACTCATATTTGTATGTTCGGGGCCAGGTGGTTTTGGATTGCCTACTATCTCCTTTGCGGGAAGAATTAAGGTAGTCGGGTATGCGGACGATATGGTGATACTGGTGTCAGGAAAGTTCCTCTCCGTAATTAGCGAAATTATGCAGAATGCTCTGTCGAAGGTTAGCACCTGGGCCAGACTGTGCGGTTTCGGTGTTAATCCGAGCAAAACCGAAATGATGCTTTTCACCACTAGGACCAAAATACCCGATTTTACCCTTCCTCGCCTAAACGGCCAATCACTCTCATTATCCTCCAGTGCTAGGTATATGGGAGTGATCCTGGATTCCAAGCTCAACTGGAAGCTGAACACCGAACAGCGGGTAAAGAAAGCGTGCATAGCCTTCTATGCCTGCAGCAGAACGCTTGGCAAAAGATGGGGCCTGCAACCAAAACTGACCCTTTGGATGTACACAGCCGTAGTACGACCAATCCTCACTTACGGGTCAGTAGCCTGGTGGCCGGCGCTCGGAAAAGCCTATAACATAACCAAGCTCAACAGAGTACAAAGAACAGCGTATATAGGCACCACAGGCGCTCTGCGCTCAACGCCGTCAGACGCCCTCACAGTCTTTATGCATCTCTTACCCTTAGACCTCCATATCACAAACATTTCTATACATAGCGCGATCAGACTCAGAGAGTCTGGGTGCTGGTATGCGAGACCCTACGGTCATAGCAACATCCTGCTTACTTTAGCAAGAGAGCTAGTACCACCCTCTACGGATTACATTTCCCCAAGAATACTTTTTAAAAAACACTTTGAAGTAGAATTTCCCTCAAGATTAGACTGGCAGGACGGACGGGTGAACAGGGACTCGAATTTAACAATCTACACGGACGGTTCAAAAATGGACTGTGGAGTAGGTGCGGGTGTATTTTCGGAGTCTCTGAGCATCTCAAAATCCTTCAGGCTCCCGGACGCAGCCAGTGTGTTTCAGGCGGAAATACTTTGCTATCCGTGAAGCCTGTCGCCTAATCAAAATACACACGGACATAGTTCCGAGGTAAAAGATAGACATATTCATTGACAGCCAGGCTGCGATCAAGGCTATCGCCTCAGTCAACATAAATTCAAAATTAGTACTAGAATGCCGAGAGGAATTGGCCTCGCTTGATCAGTTCCGGATTACACTGATCTGGGTTCCAGGCCACAGCAACGTTTATGGAAACGAACAGGCCGACGAGCTTGCCAGGCGGGGTTCAACCCTCCACTGCTCACTTGCGGAATCGGTTCAAATTCCAATAGGAGCAGTCAAAGAAAAAATTTCCGAAGAATTCCTATCGAAAGCCAATCTCAGATGGAGGAGGCTAACAAATTGTGCCATATCCAGAAGTATGTGGACAAATTATAGCAGGGACAAAACATCCCACCTCTTGAGTAAAACACGTAAAGATATAGCCAGGATAACAGCGATTACCACAGGCCACTGGCCTATAGGGGACCATGCGGTCAGATTAGGCATCCCACATAATACACACTGTCGCAGTTGCAACGACGCAACCGAAAAAGAAACCCTTATTCACTACCTGTGCGCTTGTCCGGCACTAGCTAGGACTAGACAGCGAGCTCTGGGTAAACCCTTCTTCACATCCCTCGAGGAGGTCGCGAAGAACAACATCAAAGAACTCATAATCTTTTTGAATTCTAAACTACCCTTCGACACATCTACAACAACCAGGTCAAATGAGTATGTGGTAACAAAACGGCACTTAGTGCTACTTGGGTTTTCTTTACCTAAACCGCCATTACTACCTACCTACCTACCTACCATCTCCTTTGCGGTCTTACGCTTTGGATAAGTTAGCGGTTTTGAACTCGTATTTTGAGGCTTAAGGAGCGCATCTCTCCGCTTTTGCAACTCCTTAGCAACTTCACAGCCTTTATAATTTGCCGGGTGTTTTCCCTTACAATTAGCACAGGTTGCGGATGTTTGTTTCTTATCTCCACAGTCTTGGGAGAGGTGATTTCCGGCGCATTTCACACATCGCGGTTCTTTTTTGCAATACATTTGCGTATGATTGAATCCTTGGCAACGTGTGCACTGCGGAATTACTCTTAAATTTCTACGCATTGGTTCGATTTTGACCACGATATTTATTATCCTTTTAATTCTGTAGATATCGTCGATACTATCAGCCTTATCGAAGGTAAGCATAAAAAGCGGAAGTCCACGCCTTACCAGGATGTCCTTATTCATTTCCTTTTGTTGCTTCTCCTTCTTGATGATGTTAACGGCATCAAGAATTTTAAAGCCTTTGGCTTGAAGGTCGTCCATAACCTCTTCTTTAGTGCATGAGGGGTGGAGTCCCCTCGCTATGACACGATGTGGTCTTTCTGACTTTATTTCGAAAGTATACCACTGGATCTTCTCGGTATTTAGCTTTTGGGACACAGCTCGGTAGTCGTCGTGGTTATCGACGTTTATTTTCCAAAGATGTAACCTTAAATGTTGATGTTATCGTCCCTTTAAGGAGGCTATGCAACTTATTATATTCGGTTATTCCGACAACGTTTATTGAAGGGGGTTGACGAAATTGCGATCGAAGTTGCTTTTCTTGCGGTTCTTTACGCTTTTCTTCTTTTAGGGGCTCGACTTCGGGTGAAGATCCGGCTCTCCGTTCCTTACTAGGTCTTTTCTTAGGGACCTGATTCGTTTCGCGTGCTAGCTCTTCTTCGTCGGTGTGGCATTCCTGACTAGCTAAGCGTACTGGAGTACATTCGCGTTCTTTCTGTAAATGTGTGTTCCTTAGGACCTTATTTTCTTCTTTTATTAACTCAATCTCTTTCTTAAGATCTTGATAGAGAAGGTTTATTTCTTTAAGTTTGATTCGGAGTGCTTTGATTTCGTCCTCAATACTTTTCTTTTTCGCTGAGTCCCAATTTTCGCTCGCTGGCGTTCCCGGCGGACTTCTTTTTCCGGGGTTATTCGATCTTGGTGGTGGAGATCGAGATACCCTTGAACTTTTTGAAAAAGGGTCATTGGATTGCAATAAGCGGGTCTCCCCAGAATCCGTAGAGCCTACCTCCGAAGAGGGTGGATTTTCCAGTAAAGCTGGACTGCCACCTGGGGTAATTAATCTTTTCGTTTTGTTCATTGCATGTTTTGTATACACTATACACCCGGTATACGGAGGTTGGATTTTAGTCGCCTCTTACGACAGGCATGCCTACCTCGGGTATATTCTAACCCCTACCCGAAGGGGTAACATGGGAAAATAACATGGGAAATACAACAATAATAGAAGGAGTGTACTACGCTAATAACTGGGTAGCAAAGATACTAATTGAAAATAATTAGGCCTATTCGGCAAAATCTGTTATTCTGTTATGAATTTTCTGTTATGAATCATAAAAGATCTCGATCATAAAAGATCTTTTATAAATCGTATTCAGGGTTTCGAACATTTATGAAAATCTGTTATGGAAGTTCGAAACTTGAAAATCTGTTACGAAGCTGTCAAAACAAACCGCAGATTTTTTTTTTATGCATAGACGGTAGGCACCTGATTAAATTTGCGCAAAAAACATACTAAAATGCAGTCTGAAAAGAGTATATTTTGAATTATTACAAACTAAATAATTGTGTAATAAATACTGGAACATCTTTTTAGGAAAAAGCCTTTTATGAACTGTATCCGTAAAAATGTAGTGTCGCGAGAAACTTGAAATAAATATTGTTGTGTTCTTAGGGTTCGATTAATAATTGAAGAACACGATATATTTAATATAAAACGTTACAAAAGAATTCATTTATTCCAGATAACTCAGAGGAAGTTATCAAAGGAAGTTAGCAGTATGACGACTCTAGACCAACTCACAATTATCAAAGTCATACTGTATCTCTATACCAAAATATATATTATGTACAATGTGACAGTTTAAGTATATTGTTTAGCTCTGTTCATTGTAGGTAGTTGGTGTTTACACGACATCTCCCCTCTTTAAGTTAGGCATCCATATATCTGCCTGAAACCTCTCTGGACATGTCTAGGCGCTTAGGTGGTATGCAAGTTCTGGTCGGCCGTTGAATTTGCTCTTCCGGGTTACCAAATTCATTTGTTTCGACTGTGGGACTTGGACACATATTTGCGGTTTGGTCTGGAGAGCTAGGGTGGACCTCAGTGGAAGTTGTTATAGATGTTACTTCCTGAAAATTAAACAAGTTATTAAAATTGATATTTGGTAAGCTTTTATCCCTATGTGTTAGTTAATTGGTTAATATGTCGGCGCCAGGTTTTGGTGCCTACTTGGACAGCATACATTACAGACCCAATTTTCTGCAATATTATGCCTGGAACCCAAGATTTCCGTCCGTTGATATAGTTACGAGCATATATAAGTTCGTTTGGTTGAAATTCTTTAGACTTGGCTCCATGTCTGCTGTTAAATTGTTGTTCTATTTTCATGTTCCAGTGGTGTAACTCGTGTGTTGGTGACTGTAGTAAGTCTAGGTGAATTTTCATTTTGCGACCGAACATGGCTTCTGCTGGAGTGATGTTTTCTGGTAACTGTGCATTTGGGGTGGATCGATAACACTGTAGAAAAGTTTGAAGATTGAACGATGTTATTTCTTCCCCCTTCAATTTAGACATTCCCCGTTTAAAAATGTCGACGAACTTCTCCGCCTGCCCATTTGATTGCGGGTGAAAAGATGCCGTTCGGGTATGCTGGATGCCACCTTTATTGCAGAAATCGGCGAAGTCACTAGAGGTGAACTGGGTTCCGTTGTCCGATACTATGATATCTGGTAATCCGAATCTGGCGAATACTTCCCTTAAGACGGCAACTGTTGCAGATGTTTTCGTAGACTGCATGCAAAAAATCTCCGGCCACTTGGAGTAAGCGTCAACGATTATGAGAAACATTCGCTGTTGAAACGGACCAGCAAAATCGATGTGAACTCGCGACCACGGTTTTGTTGCTATGGGCCACGATGCTAATGGAGCTTTAATTGGAGTTGGTGCAGCTGTTGCGCAAGCAGAACACTCTCGAACTACTTCCGCTATATCATTGTCAATCTTGGGCCAGTAGACATAGCTATGTGCAAGTGCTTTCATGCGCACAATACCCGGATGACCCAAGTGAAGCTGCTTCAAAACCTTTTTTTGCAATGAAATAGGAATGACTATTTTATTTTGTAACATGATACACCCGTTTGTTTCGCAAATACTGTCTCGCCGATTGTAAAATAATTTTAAGTTTTTATCTTCTATTTTACTAGGCCATGAAGAACGGACAAATTGGAGAACTTGCTTTAACACGGGATCTATGGATGTTTCTTTTTGAACAACCTTGAATGTGACGGGTAAATTTTGTAAGCTGTCACATAATATTCGATTCACATCTGCTTCCAATTGAGTTGTAGCGATAACAGAATCTTCTTCCTTATCAACTGCTTGACGATTAATTAGCCGGGATAAGACATCAGCATAGCCAAATTTTGAAGTATTAACATATTCGATTTTAAAATCATACCCAGTTAATGTTAAGGCCCATCGCTGCAACCGCTGAGCAATATAAACCGGTATGCCTTTCTTTGATGCGAAAATAGATAAAAGTGGTTGGTGATCAATTAGGAGTGTAAATGTTCTCCCATAGATTAGCCTGTGAAACTTTTTGACACAGAAAACCAATGCTAAGGCTTCCTTTTCAGACTGACTATAATTTTGTTCGGTAGGTGTCAACGACCTTGAAACATGTGCGATTGGTTTTCTTGAACCATCTGGAAACTGATGCATGATAACACCCCCAATACCGTGTTGGGTCGAAATGTACCAGCAGTAGTTCACAGTTGAGTACTGATTTTGCCCTATTAAAAGCAATTTGACATTCCTTTGACCAATGGAATTTTGAGTCTTTCCGTAATAGTTCATCCATCGGCCCCCGAATTTCACGCATGTTTTTAATGAATGGAGAATAAAAATTTAACATACCCAAAAATGATCGTACTTCTGTTGTATCCCTTGGCTCTGGCATATCCGTGATTGCGGCCGTTCTATTTGTATCGGGTCTTCTGCCATGTTCCTCGATTACGAAGCTTAAGCGTTGCAAGGCCTGGTGTAGATGTACTCTGTGCTGCTCTAGAGACTTGGCTACCACTATGACGTCATCAAGGTAACACACGACTCCATCGAGGTTCGCCAACATGGTATTCATTATTTGCTGGAATATGCCGGGAGCAGTGTGTGTTGACAGTCAGCAATGGCTGCGACTCTTCGCTTACTTTGACCTGGAGGTAGGCATCAGATAAATCGATTGTTGAAAAGAACTTACCTCCAGAAAGTGTCACAAAAATATCATCAGGAAGTGGGAGAGGATACTGGTTTGACTCGAGTGCCTGTTGAGAAATCGCCGCATATTCGAACACCCCTCTTTGCCTTGTGTACAGCAACAATAGGTGCAGCCCATTGCGAGTAATCAACTCTCTTGATTACATTTTGTTGTTCGAGACGAATAATTTCGTTTTCAATCTCTGGCAAGGAAGCGTATGGTACAGGTCGCTTTGGCTTGAAAACTGGAGTCACCCCCGGTTTCAGATGAAGAACTGATTCATAGTCCCATTGATCCATCGAATAAATTGTGATACTCCGACTTAATCGCCGCAATTTCTTTCTATAAAAGGGACAGTGGAAGTTCATTTTGATTAGACTCTACCTTTGCACAAATTGAATTAATAGGAACGTCGAATGATCTCAATTCTTCGATCCAATCGATTCCCAACATATTTAAATTTGGCACATTTGTTATGTGTAACACATGTTTTGCATTTTCTTATCTCTGAACGATACTTGACACCGTAATTCTGCTGATAATGGTAGTGACTGCCCACTAGCATTCCGCGCTGAATGTTTTGTTGGAGTAATAGTTGGACTTCCCAGGCATTTCCAGGTTGTAAAGAAAGGCATACCGGTTTTCTTCTGATATTATGGTAATATCCGATGCAGTATCAATTTGCAATCGAACTGGGTGGTTATTTATCTCCACAATGATAAATTTTCGGTGAGCTGCATAGTCCACTTTGGATACTGAAAATATAGGTACTATTAATTTTTTTATCATAATTTACGTGATTTCTATTGTTAAATTTAGATTTCCTCTTGTTGTTGCTGCTGCTGCTGCTGCTATGGTTGTTAGTAAAGTCGTTTCGTTTCCCTTTGTCACAGTAACCCTCCTTATGTCCAATTCCTTCACAATCGGCACATTTATGAGTTTTGTACCAGCACTTTTCTGCATAATGCATTCCCCCACAAAACCAGCATGCGCTTTTGGGTTTCTGCTTTTGTTGTTTGCTTTGCTTACGCACAACTCTTACCGTGTTATCTGCAGTAAAACGATTCTCCACCAGCGATGAGTCATGCTTCAGCACTAGAATTCGGTCACATTCATCTGATAGATCTTGAAGTTTTAATTTGTGATCTTTCTCATCTGCTTCCAGTTTCGCCAGCAATCGTGCCCGAATATCCACATCATGCGTACTAGTTAATCCGCAGACAAACATAACACACTTAAATTCATCTGGAGTAATAGTGTTCAATTTAAAATTTTCCCAATGTTTGTTGATAATTCCAGCGTATGTTTGGAAATCATCGCTCGCATTTTTCTCGATTTTAAGGCTGCGTTTCCGGTGCCAGCGAATGTAAGCGAATATCACTCGCGCGAATTCGCAAAGTTCGCTGAAATCATTTTAGTACGCATTTCCTATGTTGTGTTCGCATAGGAAATGCGTACTTTTAAATGATTTCAGCGAACTTTGCGAACTCGCGCGAGTAATATTCGCTTACATTCGCTGGCACCGGAACCGCAGCCTAAGGCAATTATATCGAGTTGCGAATAATGACGTTTTGCGAGCAAATGTTTCCGTTAACTTTTCTACTGTATCATTAAATTTTATGTCTCGGGGTTTTTTTGGAAGAATTAAATTTGCATAGCGATTGTATGCGCTTTCGTCTAGCTTTCTAAGTAGCAATCTCACCTTAGATGAATCATCCAATTCTTTTCCATCGACTAAGAATATATCCTCATGTCTACTATACCACTCCTCAAAAGTGAATCCGTTATCGGCGTCATAGGCAAAATTTGTGATGCTGTGGGATAACGTTTCCATAATCTTCTCTGCAGAAGATTTCAGCGTCGTAGAACTAGGCAATTAAGATGCATTTAAGGAGGAATCAATAAATGCTTTCATGAATTCTTCTTGCTGCGTAAGTAAAGCCTGTTGCTGCCTTAAGAACGAATTAATTTGCTCTGCATCCATTTTATTTTAGTGTGCTATATGATTGTATATATACAAAATTGGAACTAAAACCGCCACTCGTCGCCACAATATGTTGTGTTCTTAGGGTTCGATTAATAATTGAAGAACACGATATATTTAATATAAAACGTTATAAAAGAATTCATATATTCAAGATAATTCAGAGGAAGTTAACAAAGGAAGTTAGCAGTTATGACGACCCTCGAACAACTCACAATTATCAAAGTCATACTGTATCTCTATATACCAAAATGTATATTATGTACAATGTGACAGTTTAAGTATATTGTTTTAGCTCTGTTCATTGTAGGTAGTTGGTGTTTACACGACAAATATCCAACTTTACATCGTCATCATTAGAAATACAATTTACCTGAATTTGAAATGAAATGGTTGCATTTGTGTTTTGTAAATTGTTCCAATCCAATCTAAAGAGCTGAATAAAACTCATACATTAGGAAGATCAAATGGATTACTGTTTATTCTTAGTTCCAGCAAAAGTGATCGGTGTCTTCGTCTAAACCAAAAATATTCATTCAATCATTTTCAATGGTCCGCTTATCCATTAAGTGGGTTGCGGGTATAGGTTGCTCAAGTGGACCATAGCTCCATAGCTCTCGATTCTCCGACATCGTCTCTAAATCATCAAGGGGTAAGAAAATGGAGGATAGTAATAGACTACAGGAAACTTAACGAGAAAACGATCGATGATCGTTACCCCATTCCAAATATTAACGATATATTTGATAAACTAGGAAAATCCATGTATTATTCCGTTCTCGATTTAGCTTCAGGCTTTAATCAAATCTAAGTTGATCAAAGAGATATAAAGAAAACAGCCTTTACGGTTGAAAACCGACACTACGAATTCACGCGCATGCCATTCGGGTTGAAAAATGCACTCGCTACTTTTCAGCGTGTTATGGATACAGGGCCGGACCAACCATATGTGCAAGATGTGCAAATGCACAGGGCGCCAAGTTCTGGGGGCGCATTGCTAGGAGTAAGGCCTTCTGTCCACGTAGTTGCGCTTCATACGCACGCTTTCGTCATTTGCATCTTGTTGTACGCTTGCATATAAACAAGTGAAGCTATGTTCACGCAGAGGCAAAGTCGCATTGGCGACTACGAAATGAAGCGCAGGCCTAAGAAAAATTAATTTTATCTTGCGCGAACAAATACTGCCATTAGCATTTTAAACGAAAATCCCATCTGTGCTGAATTATTTCTTGAACACTCACATTACTTGTAATGTTGCAACTTCAAAGAGAATCTAACTAAAAAAAAATCCCACTAGACCTATGCAAGTTCAATTCTTAACTACCTAATCTAAAAATATTCCACCCTGTTCGTGTAGATAGGTTCTTGCACATCCACTTACATTTTACAAAAGGATCTAGTTCAAAAATCTCAAAACAAAAAAGTTCCACGCCGTATTTGCAGGTTTTATTTCTTGCACAGTCGCTCGCAAAATTTTCATAGTAAAATATGTCAAACAAAAAAATTCATTCCTACGGAATTGTTTGTGTTTAACGTGCAGGTTTTTGATTCTGCACGTAATGGGGATGGGATTTCTCATGTACGAAAAAAAAGAGAATCTCTTTGTAAGAGAATCTCATTGTAAGAGAAACTAGTTACTTTTTTTCGTAGATGAGAATGGCGTTGCCATTTTGACTGCTTTCTAGTCAGTTCTGACTGGATTGATATGCATAGCTGGAAGTTTTTTTTAAATCCAGCCAGCTGGTTTTTTTTAGCTGGATACGAATTTTGTTTGACTGTTTTTAAATGTTTCGAGTAATTTCATTTTTATCAGTGTACATTTTAAAATTCAAAGTGGCAATAGAAAAAAATAAAAAGAAGAACAAATATTGCTTTAATTTATTTTGTTTGCTCTGAGCTTGGAACACAATGAACCAATTTATGCGTTTGCATTTACTGAAGTACATACTTGCCTTTTCTAAACAGATCTTTGAAAGTGAAAATTTATCAGCTGTTGTGTGCTGTTCAACTTTCCTATACCGGCCGATGTAACAAACAAATTGGTAGATGTATGTACTAATATTACTTACAAAAGCAACTACGACATATAGGTATGAAGAGTAGGTGCAAATGAAACTTCCTACTTCCTGGGTTATGTGGAAAAGACATGCATGTGTGCAAATATGAAAAAAAGGGCGCTTTTCGTAAATCTTGCACAGGGCGCTAATTTGGCTGGGGCCGGCCCTGTATGGATAACGTACTTAGGCATTTAATTGGCAAATCATGTTTCGTGTACTATATAGGTGACATTATTATCTTTTCAACATCATTAGTAGAGCACATGCAAAACCTAGAGAATGTATTTGAAGCTTTGCGAAAAGCTAATCTAAAAATACAGCTAGATATAAGTGATTTCTTAAAAAAAGAAGTTGAATTTTTAGAACACATAGTTTCTGTAGAAGGAATAAAGCCAAACCCAGAAAAAATAGATTCAATCAAAAGATATCCTATATCTACCTAAAACAGCAAAAGAAATCAAACAATTCTTGGGTATTATAGGAAGTTCATTAAAGACTTTTCAAGATTAACAAAGCCTTTTACATAAAAACTGAAGAAAGCGGAAAAAATCGACATTAATGAAGAAAAATATAGGAAATGTTTTGAAGACTGCAAAGGTATGTTAATCAATGAACCGATATTAGCGCGCTTTCACAAAGTGTGTTACTTGAAAGTTAGCACCTCTAACTTTCAAGTGGCACACTTTTTGAAAGCGCGATAAAAACTACCTACTACATGCACAAAAAAAGTTTGCGCTAATTACTGAGATCGCCATTAGAAAGCTCTGATGCGACTAAAATGTCGCATTTTTGTTTACGTGTTACCATGGAAAAGAACCATTATAGCAGAAAATACCATGGAAAAGAACTATTATTGCAGAAAATTCCATAGAAAAGAACCATTATAGCACTAAATTGCAGTGTTTTAATTTGGCTTACTTTCGTGTCAGAGCAAGCTTTTTAAATAAATTTCTTACCAGAAGGGGGCAACTGCGTTTGTGTGTGAGCTTGCACTTTTTCACTTTTTGACTTTTTGCCGAATGTAGTTAGGACTTTATGGGGGAGCTTTTTTTCTAAGGTGCCTGTAGGTACTCTCACGGCACTCAGACACAAGAATTGCCACTGAAATAAACACCAAACCACTGACATACTGTTACATTCGGCTGGGATTCGAAAAGATAAAACACTATTCTGTTTACTAAACTTTAATAATTCACTTTTATTACAAGACAATATCACTTAAAATCAACTTTTCCGCTTATTTCAATCTTTTCCACTTATTACAATCTTTTCCACTTATTTTAAATCACTACTGATACTACTCGAACTTTACTTTACACGGTTTAAAGATAAACTGTCTTCTCGTCGGATTTCGCAACCCTTTTTATACTCCCCACTAAAGCTTCTCGAATATTCTATACTCCAACCGGAACAATCGAGAATGTACTAGTTTCGTTTTAGACCATTCACCATTCGTTGAGTTTCGACAATTCGAAGTTCCGTTGAATAAGTTCGTCTACTTTCCATTAGATGGCGTTGTGGTCAATAAGTAGTACTTTTTAATCCACACTACAATATCCCCCTCTTAAACTTGTTCGTCCCGAACAAATGCGTCAACATTTTCCCCAATGTAACGGTGAAGACGATCCACATGGACAACTTTAAGTTTACCTCTTCCTCGTTGGATTCGATAGACCACGTCGTTGATTCGCTTGACTACTCTATAGGGCCCCTCCCAATCTTGTTGCAACTTAGGCGACATACCTTTTCTTCTATGGGGATTGTACAGCCATACCAGATCTCCTTCCTCGAATCCTGTAGTTGTTGCTTTGACATCGTACCTCGTCTTCATGCGGTCGCTGGCTATCTTGATCTTATCCCTAGTTTTTCGATGCACGTCCCTGATGGTTTCTCTGAGGTCCGCAACATAATCGTCCTCATTTTTGGGTTCCTCAGTGGGAGATCCGAACATCAACTCACTAGGTAGCCGGACTGTTCGACCAAACAGGATTTCAGATGGTGTATGCCCCGTAGTATTATGCACAGCATTGCGATAGGCTAGTAGAAACATTGGGATCTGTTTATCCCAATCCCTCTGGTCGTCGCATACAACCTTAGATAGGTGTTCATTCAAGGTTCTGTTGAAGCGTTCTACCATCCCATCTGATTGCGGATGGAGCGGCGTTGTTCTCGTCTTTTTAATCCCGAGTAACTGGCATGCTCCTTGAAAAATCTTGGACTCGAAGTTTCGGCCTTGGTCCGAGTGCAATTCCAATGGTACACCAAATCTGCTCACCCAGTTGAAAACAATCTGCTCTATCACGGTTTTGGCTTCTTGGTTAGGGATGGCAAATGCTTCTGGCCACTTACTGAAGTAGTCCATAACCACGAGGATGTAACGATTTCCATTAATCGTTTCAGGAAACGGTCCGGCAATATCAACTGCAATTCTTTCGAAAGGTGCTCCAGCATTGTATTGGTGCATTTTGCCTTGAGTTTTCACTCTCGGGCCTTTGCTGGCCGCACAGGTTACGCACTTTCTGCACCAGTTTTCTACATCATCCCTTGAGTGGACCCAGTAAAAGCGCTTTCGCACCTTTTCGAGCGTCTTATTTATTCCCAAGTGGCCCCCGGATACTCCATCATGCAGTTCTCTTAGAACATCGCTTACTTTCGACCTGGGAACAATAAGCTGCATCACGAACGACTTTCCATCCGAGCTTTCCCATTTTCTCCTCAAAATGCCGTCCTGCACATGAAGGGAGTCCCATTGCGCCCAGTATGCCTTCAGCTCGGGGCTCCGATTAGATATCTCCTGCCAGTCTGGTTTTCCCTCATGCTCCTTCCAGGCGAGAATCGGCTCGATATCCGGATCTTCCCTTTGAGCCTACCTGATCTCTCTCGCACTCCAGCCACCAATGGGCTCAGCTCTCAGCCTCTGCACGGAAACGGCATCTTTTTCCTCCTGACGCACGCAATGTTTGCAATCGGCTTTGCAAGGCCGGCGGGAGAGAGCATCTGCATTAGAGTGAAGAGTTCCCTTTCGATGCTGTATCTCGTAGTCATACATCTGCAGCCGTTCGATCCACCTCGCGACTTGTCCTCAGGGTTCTTAAACTGCAGCAGCCACTTTAAAGATGCATGATCGGTGCGAAGAATAAATTTACTCCCATAAAGGTACTTGTGGAAGTGTTTTGTCGCCAGAACTAAAGCGAGAAGTTCCCGCCGGGTTACACAGTAGTTCCTTTCTGGCTTGGAGAGAACTTTGCTGAAGTAAGAAACTACTTTCTCTTGGCCATCATGCACTTGCGAAAGGACGGCTCCAACTCCCACATTACTAACGTCTGCATCCACAATAAATGTTTTTCCAGGAGCAGGGTATGCTAGTATGGGGGCGTCACACAGTTGCTGCTTTAGTTTTTCAAAGCTCTTTTCGCACTCACCTGACCATTTCAATTGTTTTCCTTTTTCTGTCAGTTGATGCAAGCTCTTGGCAATCCCGCCGAAGTCCTTCACAAAGCGTCTGTAGTAGGTCGCAAGTCCCAGGAAGCTCCTCAGTTGATGTTTGTCTTTGGGAACCGGCCAGTTTTTCACAGCATCGACTTTCTCTGGATCAGTCCTGACTCCTTCGGAAGAGATGATGTGCCCGAGATACTTCACTTCTGGTCTAAAAAGAGCACACTTTTTCGGGTTCAGCTTCAATTGAGCGCTTCGCAGCCTCTGGAACACTTCCTTTAAGTTGTCTCGATGTTCTTCAAACGTTTTGCCCACCACGATGACATCATCTAGGTACACCAAACAGGTTTTCCCAGCAAAACCCGCTCCATTAGCCGTTCAAAGGTGGCTGGAGCATTGCACAGTCCAAATGGCATTACTGTGAATTGCCAGAGCCCGTTTCCTGCTGTAAAAGCTGTTTTCTCGCGGTCTTCGGGATGGATCTGCTCTTGCCAGTAGCCACTCTTCAAATCGATGGTGGAAAACCATTTGGCACCGGATAGTGTATCCAGGGTATCGTCAATCCTTGGCAGAGGGTAGCTATCCTTTTTGGTGACGTTGTTCAGCTGACGATAGTCCACGCAGAATCTCGTGCTGCCATCTTTCTTCTTGACCAGTACAACCGGTGACGCCCATGGACTTTTTGAACTTTCAATCAGCCCTTCCATTTCCATCGTCGACACCATTTCTGCAACCTCAGTCTGCTTAGCCAATGGTAGTCGTCTGGGAGGCTGACGAATAGGTCTTGCGTCTCCTGTGTCGATTCGGTGTTGTATGAGATGTGTCCGACCATACTCGCCGCTCTTCGAAGCAAATATATCAGCGAACTCGTTGATTAGTTCCTCCGTCATTTCTTGCTGCTCCTGATTCAACTCACACTGTCCAAATATACTCCTTTTTATCGCCGTCATTTCCGTGGATGTAAGAGGTTTGGTAGGACCCTCATTGGATAATTTTGTGACCGCAGTAATTGGTACGCACTTACCGACCACTTCCCCTTGCTTCAGTTTCAGGCTGCTATGTTCGACATTTAGGACTCGTACGGGAACCATGTTGTTTTTAGGTTCTACAAGCATCTTTCCAACGACGTAGTTTTGATAATGGTTTTCTGGATCTGGCTCAACTAAATAGAATCGGTGGCTGCCAGGATCACCTTCCAGCTTTGTCCAAATAAGTGTTTCTGAAGAAGGTGGTAATATCTCGTCTTCACTCATGACTGTCCCTAGAGCTGTGACATGCTCATCCCCGTAAATCATGGGAATATCGACGTTCCTGTACTTTAGTACTTGCTAGCCGATGTCCAGTACTATACATCATGCGCCTTCATAAAATCGATTCCAATGATGCATTCGTCACATCACATATATCGGCCACTAGGAAGGTATGGGAGAAGACTAATCCCGCAAGATTTATTGTTAGCAGTACTTCTCCATACACCTTTGCCGTTGCTCCAGTTGCTGTTTTCAGACAGTACCTGCTGGTGTTGTGCAGCCATGATTGGCGGACAATGTCCCTCCTTATGATGGAAGCGGTGGGACCGGTGTCGATGGTGGCCACATACTTTCTCTGGCCGATGTGAGCTTCCACTATCAAACTCTTGTTACTTCGTTTGGTCTGGGAAACTTGAATTGTGGTCCTGGGGGCGTCGATTCCAGAATCCAACTTCTGCCCCCCGAAGTTGGTTCTTACACGTTTCCCGACTGATAATTTTGGGAAGAGTCATCCGCTGGACACTCAGATGTCCCTTCATTGCAACTCCTAGCACTGCAGTGCGGACAACTAGCCTGTCTGGGTGGAGCTCTGCACTGTCGTTGTAGGTGTCCAACTTTGTTGCAGTTCCAGCATCTGATCGGTCCCCTGCGAGCAATGTTTCGTTCTACGACGTCTGCCCTTTGGCATGAGCATTCGACGGATGTTAACTCCCTCACGCGGTGAAAACCTTGCGATGCTTGATCAGCAGCTTTCATTGTCAGGGCAAAGGCCAGTGCCTCAGGGAGAGTTTTCTTTCCAGCCATTCGTACAGCCATTTGCAGTTGTCTGTCCTCTATGGCTTGGGTAAACGACTCCACAGCCATTTCATTAATGACATCTTCGCCGGCATTAGGATTCGACAAATGCGCCAGCCGTTCGATATCCGCTTGCAACTGCTGGAGTGTTTCTCCCCGCTTCTGGATTCTACTGCGCAGTTGTACCCTGTATACTTGCTGCATATGGTCATCACCAAAGCGCATTTCGATAGCCTTAACCAATGCCTCGTAGTTGCGTTGTTTTTCTTCGGAGATAGTTTGAAGCAACTCTGCAGCTGTACCTCGTAGTGCGAGCGTTAGTGCAATCGACTTTTCCTCGTCGTCCCAGCTGTTGGTCATTGCAGCTGCTTCGAACTGCCGCTTATAAATTGGCCATGATGTTTGACCATCGTAAACAGGCGGTTGCATCTCCTTCCTTCTTGGGCCATCAGCAGAATATTCTCGGGCTTTCTGTTTCTTTACTTTGTCCAGTTCTCTAGCCAAGTTCTCGACGTTTGTCTCATGCTTTTGTAATGTTTGATTGATTTCATCACGGTGTGTCTCATGCTGGTTTAGTTTGTTATCAATCGCGTCGAATTTTACTTCTAGAACATTCTTAAACTCTTCCACGGCACCCTCTTGTGCAGCGACAATGGAATTCTTCTGTTCTTCTAGAGAATTCTTCTGTTCTTCTAGAGAATTCTTTTGTTCAGCAAATTTAGATTCAATAGAATTCTTCTGTTCTTCTAGAGAATTCTTCTGTTCCGCGAACTTAGATTCCATAGAATTTTTCTGTTCTTCTAGAGCATTCTTCTGTTCTTCGAACTTGGCAAGAAGTAATGCCATCATAGCGGTCATTTCAACTCCTGTACTTACTTGTTCTTCCTTCTCTTCTGGCATTTCGAACAGCATGGAATTTGGATCTCCTCCCTCACTTTCGACAGCTTCCTGCAGACGAAGTATGAGGTCACTTTTTCCTCCAGCTGTGGAGAGATTCCGTTTTTCCAGCTCAGTTTTTAACTGAGGTATACTGAGTTGTAGTAATGCCAATGTGCGAACCATATTTACTAATTCACTTGTTTTTTTTTTTTTTTTATTACACTTTCGCAGAATTCAAATTCACTTTACTTTATTTAAATTTGTTTCTGTACTGCAAATTAATTCACTTTTTTTTTTTTTTTTTTTTTTTTATTCACTAATTAACAATTTATTACCGTTTTTCTTTTCACAACTTTTCGGCACAGAATACGTTTTATCCCACTTCTGACACCAATGTTACATTCGGCTGGGATTCGAAAAGATAAAACACTATTCTGTTTACTAAACTGTAATAATTCACTTTTATTACAAGACAATTAGGCCTATTCGGCAAAATCTTTTATCCATTTTTCCTGTTATTCTGTTATGAATTTCCATACAAAAGTTCGAACTGTCAAAAAATCTTTTACGATCTCCAGAATTGGTATTCTGCGTGCAAAAATCTTTTATGAAATCTGTTATAAATCATAACAGAATAAAAGACAGAATTTTGTGACTTTTATCATAAAAGATTTTTATTAATTAGAAAGTTTTGGATTGAAAGGGATAATCTATATAATTTATCGTCAACGAAATGTTTACAAAAGAAAATAGATGTAATAATTGTGCATAAACTAGTGGGTATGTAATCTAAAATAATTTGGAAATTTATATTTTTGCTTTAATTCGCGAGGAACTCAATGTCGAGTAGCTACTTCTCCGGACGGAGCGGCCTATGTTTCGGTGGTTTGGTCATGTTAAACGCATGTCCCCAACCAGGATCCCACGATGTCCTATGGAATCTGTACCATCATCAGGCAGGCGTCTTCTAGGTAGACCTAGGATGAGATGGTTAGATCAAGTCCATAATCTCTCCTCTACCCGTATGGGGATTGCAATTGATGATTTAGAGACGATGGCGGAGAATCGAGATCTATGGAGGGTCCACTTGAGCAACCTACACCCGCAACCCACTTATGTAATGGATAAGCGGGCCATTGAAAATGATGGAATGAATATATTTTTTGTTTAGTCGAAGACACCGATCACTTTTGCTGGAACTAAGAATAAATAGTAATCCATTTGATCTTCCTAATGTATGAGTTTTATTCAGCTCTTTAGTTTGGATTGGAACAATTTACAAAACACGAATACAAACATTTCATTTCAAATTCAGGTAAATTGTATTTCTAATGATGACGATGTAAAGTTGGATATTTATTTCAAGTTTCTCGCGACACTACATTTTCACGGATACAGTTCATATCACGCATCAGTAGGAACACATTTTTGGTTTATCGCAGCCCAGTACATCCAGATCGATTCAGTTGGTTACTGATTTGAAATAGAGTTTTCTAATTGGATTTTGCTCCATGTAAGGGCAATATATTTGTTTTTGCCTTGTTGTTTTTTGTTGTCTTTTTCCTAAAAAGATGTTCCACTATTTATTACACAATTATATAGTTTGTAATAATTTAAAAATTACTCTTTTCAGACTGCATTTTAATATGTTTTTTGCACAAATTTGATCAGTTTGCCTACCGTCTATGTATAAAAAAAAACTGTGGTTTGTTTTGACAGCTTCGTAACAGATTTCCAAGTTTCGAACTTCCATAACAGATTTTCATAAAAGTTCGAAACCCTGAATACGATTTATAAAAGATCTTTTATGGTCGAGATCTTTTATGATTCATAACAGAAAATTCATAACAGAATAACAGATTTTGCCGAATAGGCCTAAATATCACTTAAAATCAACTTTTCCGCTTATTACAATCTTTTCCACTTATTTTAAATCACTACCATTGAATAACTACAAATAGAAGTGGACACAGCTCATTTTGAAGCGACATACGGACCTTCATTGCGGAGGAAATTTGTATTAAGTTAGTATATGCTTATACCACCTTTTTCTAGGTTCGAGCATTAAGTAAAATTAATTTCCCAAAATATTCCCATGTTTATTTCATGACAGACTATGCACCTTCTTCTTTTTTTATTCGTCTCATTGACAACATGCAAATGAAAGAGAAACAACAATTATTTTTGTTGCATTTTATTCTCCACCGATTGCATAATATTGGTTTTGGAGTGGAAGTGGAATATGCAAAGGATAATGAAATCAATGATCGGGTATGTATTTTTCGCATATAGTTATTGGTGGTTTGTATTGTAGGCAAAGGGTATTTTTAGCATGAGGAGACTGATTGGGATTTTATGAGATGTGGAAAGAAGGTATATGAAATAAAAGATCGGTTAGATAGGTACTTTTCGCATATAGTGGTGGTGTGTGGGGTGTGGTACTTTTAGCATGACAAGTGTGATGATGATTTGAATTGATATTTAAGAAAATAACAATGTAGAAAGGGGAAATATGAAATCACAGATCGGATTCTTTACAATACATATTTTGTATTTCTTCGATATATGTGCAGCAGAGGTGTTATTGTGGTGGCTTTTGGACTTAGGTATCAAGGTGTGGGTGGCTAACCCAGCCTTAGGCTACGGACAGAGTGCATGCGAAAAGCTAAGCGGAAGCTAAAGCTACGGCTTGACAGGTCAAAGCTAATAAACTGCGCCCATACATTTTAATTACACTGGCCATAGTAGATTCGATGCTTAGATACATGCTAAGCGGAACTTGGCGCTAAAAGCGAATAAACTCTTCTGCTCAGTTTTTTTTAGCAAGAAATTCAAGCTAAAACGAAGCTGTCAATAGATTTGGGTATATAATCGAATATTTTTAATGACACTCAAAAGCATTCAGCATTCATTTGTAGTTATTCAATGTCACTACCGATACTACTCGAACTTTACTTTACACGGTTTAAAGATAAACTGTCTTCTCGTCGGATTTCGCAACCCTTTTTATACTCCCCACTAAAGCTTCTCGAATATTCTATACTCCAACCGGAATAATCGAGAATGTACTAATTTCGTTTTAGACCATTCACCATTCGTTGAGTTTCGACAATTCGAAGTTCCGTTGAATAAGTTCGTCTACTTTCCATTAGATGGCGTTGTGGACAATAAGTAGTACTTTTTAATCCACACCAGAGATGATAATTTACTTCATATGTAGTAGATCTACTTCATTTTCTAAATATTGTTCATCTGCTACGTAGCAACTTATTTCTACTTCGTTTATTTATGGTTCAAAATATCATTTAAAATAGACAATATTGACCAATTTGACTCTAAATACATCAACAACGACGAAAAAATCAACGAAATATAAATATCACGAAAAAAATGTGTCATGTAATGCACTATAGAATATCATTTATGTGCTTCTGTCACACTACACATCCATCTATAGATCCCATTATCCCATTGAAGACCTAACTTTATCATTTTGAGCATTTCGCCAAATGTCTGCTGTTAAGTTTCGTCCGTAGAGAAAATGAAAGAATCCTTCCTATTTAAAATAATTCATTTATTAAACCAAATTCTTAATATGCGGAGATAACTTGACCTGACGGGTTGAAGGTAAGGGAAAAGAGAAAGCTACCATGCAGTATGTATATTTGACAGTAGGAAGTAGAATTCGGCGAAGTTAAATTCTCTCTAGGGTGCGTTGATGTTAGCAGAAGGGTGGGATGTGTCCGCAAATACACAACATCTGCTTCGTTTTTTGTAAATCTACTTCGTTTTTTCGGCCAATTTACTACCTTTCTTGGGTTCAGCATTATCATCCCTGATCCACACTACAATACCAAGGAATTGTTGTTGTCATTTTCCTAAAATTCACATGCAGGCCACCACAACCAGTCTGCCACACCACACAACCGCGGGTAGGGTTGCTTAAACATCGATAGCCTATCGATAGTATCGTTAGTAAAAAACTATCGAATACATCGATAGTCTTAATACAACTATAGATAATTTCCTCGATATTTATTCGCACTTAAACCCCATGTGTAAAAAATTCATTGTTAGTAAATGAGTGTGCGCGCAGTTTTGGTTGCTTCAGTATCTTTTTACGAATCGTTTCTGGATTGTGCACTTTGCAGTAGTACGTGCCACGTTTCATTGAGTCCATTTACAAGCAATAAAAAGACATATAATATTATTAGAATTATTTATTATTTCTTGTTTTACTGGTTGAATATTTATCTGGTTTTGTGCTATGTCAGTGATTCGAAAAAAAATCGTTTGTTTGGCAGTTTTTCAAGCCGGTCGGCAGTGAAAATAATAAGTTTATTAGATGTTCTTTGTGCAAAAAAGAATATAAGCACTGTGGAAATACTAGCAAGTTAAGGGATCACTTGAAAAGGAAGCACAGCGAAAAACTACAATCAGCAAATGCAACAGAAACTGAAAGAGGACTCGAAGAAGAAATAGAAGAGGAAGAAGAAGAAAAACTTAACTCAATTAAAACTTATTTTGATATAGACAAGCTTTATGACTCAAATTCGAAAATTAAAAGGGACTTAGATAAGCTTTATGTGGAAATGATCACCACTGACTTGATGCCCTTTCGCACGTCGGAGCGTCAAGGATTTCGGAACTTTGTTCGTGGTCTTGATAGGAAGTATGAGTTACCGGATAGATCAGTTCTGAAATCGTCATTAATCCCATCGTATTGCAAGGGTATCGAGGAAAAAATGAAAGCAATTATTACTGATATTAGTTACTGTGCAGTTGGTGGTTGGGTGTGTATGAATCGGGTAGGCGCTGATTGGCATCAACTTGGCGGTGCCCAGCTGTTGCAACTTTTTCATACACATCAATTGTGCTTATTTTACCTCCGCGTGGTAACCACCGGGTACTGGCCTCGCCCACCTGGGCTTGGCTTGCTAAACTTATAAGCGCGAGTGTTGAACACGAAGAAAATAGCAACACTATAATGCTCTGTCGGAACTGACTGTCTGTTCGAGTCTCAGAAGTCTAACATGAGCCCCTCAGAAAGAGGACGTGCGGCGGAAGAATTAAAGCGATTGAATCAACGGTGACGTCAACAGTCGGCATGGCAGATACCTTAATGAGCTACTTCGACGTATTTGGAGCTGAGGTCATTAAGGATTTTTCAATACTAGTCAGGGTGTTGAAATAGAGATGGTGGCGGAAGAGCCCTTAATGGGCCAACGGCAGCACTCAAATCCCCGAAGCGGGTTACTGACTCCGGAATATCCGGCTCCTTTTGTCCAAGGGGTCACAGAAAGGGCCTGGCACTCCAGGTTGGGGGTTGTGCGTGGGGTTAACTACCCAACCACGGAAAACAGCACCGGTTACGAAGCAACCAAAAGCCTCGGATATGGATGGATTTACTGTTGACGACCCTGCAAAACGAAAAAAGGACAATGACTTTCGGATCTGCACATGGAATGTTCGAACCCTGAACAGACCACGTGCAGCCGAACAATTAGCGGAGGCCCTAGGCTGCTACAATGCAGATATCACCGCCATCCAGGAAGTACGGTGGGATGGGCCCGGCAAAAGAAGGATGAAAAACTGTGACATCTACTACGGTGATTGCTACAGAGAACAGAAGCAGCGCCTATTCGGATGCGGATTCGCTGTAAGCGGCAGACTTAGGCAAGAAGTCTTGAGCTTTCGACACGTTAGTGAACGCCTTACAACTATCCGCATCAAGGCTAAATTCGCCAACATCAGCCTGATATGCGCTCACGCCCCCACAGAAGATAAAGACGATGCTACCAAAGAATGTTTCTATGAGCTCCTCGACAAAACATATGAGCAATGTCCTAAGTACGACGTTAAAATCGTCTTCGGTGATTTTAACGCCAAAATAGGAAAGGAGGACATCTTTGGTAGCACAATCGGAAAGCACAGCCTACACGACACCACGTCTGGAAACGGACTTAGGCTAATTGACTTTGCTGCGGGACGTAATGTTACTATAGCTAGTACACGGTTTCCTCACCTCAACATTCACAAAGGGACATGGCGGTCACCAGATCAACAAACCGTCAATCAAATTGACCATGTTGCGATCGACGCAAGGCACTCCTCCAGTATTCTAGATGTTCGAACTTTCCGAGCGGCCAACATAGACTCGGATCACTACCTTGTTGTAGCCAAGGTACGTATGCGGATATCCCAGACACCACAACAACGAGGAAATACTGTGAGGAGATTCAACAAACGCAACAAACCGCCAGAACTTTTGCCGATCGCGTCTCCCTCAACCTCTCGAGAAGTCCTTTGCAGCCTTCATCAAGTGCTGAAGACCAGTGGCATCGATGCCAAGAAGCCGTCAGAAAAGCCGCAACTGATATGCTAGGTTTCACCCGACCACCACCGCGAAACCCTTGGTTTGATGAAGAGTGCCGGCAAGCACATGCAGCGAAGCAACTGGCCTACAAAGCGGCGCTGCAGAGAAGGACGAGAGCAGCTCGTGAGCTCTACGAGCAAAAAAGGAGGGAAGAACACCGGCTTCTCCGGAGGAAAAAGAAAGAGCATGAGAAGCGCGCGATCGAGGAAATAGAGAGGTGTTACTCCAGGAACAATGTTCGGAAGTTTTACCAAAAGGTAAAAAGAACGTGTCACGGGAACAAGACCCGAACAGAGACCTGTAGAGACGAACAAGGAAATCTGGTAGTGGAGTCACAGTCGGTGCTGAGGACATGGAAAAACCATTTCTGCAGACTGTTAAACGGCGAAGACGACACAAATTCCGCTGTCAGGCAGAATGAACCATTCAACCTGGGCGATGAAAGCCAAGACTTCCGTCCACCTGACCAAAATGAGGTAAGGATAGCAATATCCAAACTGAAGTCAAACAAAGCTGCAGGACCGGACGGTTTATCTGCAGAGCTTTTTAAGGCAGCGGGAGATGACTTGGTAGAGAGCATACACCAACTCGTTTCTAAAATTTGGTCAGAGGAAAGTATGCCTGATGAATGGAGCCTCAGCATTGTTTGCCCGATCCATAAGAAAGGAGACACTCTAAACTGCGCCAACTATAGAGGCATCAGTCTCCTTAACATCGCTTACAAGATCCTGTCTGCCGTACTGTGTGAACGCCTGAAACCATTTGTCAACGAACTGATTGGACCCTATCAGTGCGGTCACACTACGCCAGATCCTGGAGAAAACCCAAGAAGTCCAAATCGATACTCACCATCTATTTATCGATTTTAAAGCCGCATATGACAGCATTTATAGAGACGAGCTATACAGAGCCATGTCTAGTTTTGGCATCCCTGCCAAACTTGTCAGATTGTGCAGAATGACGATGAAGAACGCCCGCTGCTCCGTAAAGGTCGGAAACAATCTCACCGAGACCTTTGATGTCAAAAAAGGATTTAGACAAGGTGATGCGCTGTCATGTGACTTTTTCAACATCATTCTTGAGAAAATTGTGTGAAACTCGCAAGTCAACACCAAGGGCACAATTTTCCCAAAGTCTGTGCAACTACTTGCATACGCTGACGACATCGACATCATTGGCAGAACACAGCGAGCTGTCACTGGTGCGTTTGCAGGTATTAGCACAGAAGCGGCGAAAATGGGTTTAGTGGTGAATGAAGGCAAAACAAAATATATGCTGTCAACAAGAAGGGACACACAACATCGACGAATCGGACAGAACGTCACGATAGACAGCTATAACTTTGAGGTAGTTCGGGACTTTGTCTACCTCGGCTCCGCTATTAACTCTGAAAATGACATCACATCAGAAATCAAGCGAAGAATTATACTTGCCAACCGCTGTTACTTTGGCCTAAGAAGGCAATTGATTAGTAAGGCCTTGTCGAGAAACACCAAGGAGACTCTATATAAGACCCTCATCATCCCAGTCCTGCTTTATGGCGCAGAATCATGGACGTTATCAAAGGCGGATGAAGATCTCCTTGGTCGCTTCGAACGCAAAATTCTTCGAGTGATTTTCGGTCCCGTTTGCGTTGACGGGCTTTGGAGGAGGAGATTTAACAGCGAACTCTACGAGCTGTACAGCGACATCGACCTGGTCAGAAAAGTACGTATCAGTCGACTAAGATGGCTAGGACATGTAGAGCGAATGGACACCAACGCTCCGGCCCGAAGAGTCTTCGATTCCAACCCGGAGGGACAACGCAGTAGAGGAAGACCTCGCCTTAGGTGGCGCGCACAAGTGGAAGGGGACCTCAACCAACTTGGAGTGCGCAACTGGAGGCGGTTAGCCAAAGATCGTGCTAACTGGAGAGGCGTGTTGGTTGAGGCCCAGGTCCACCCCGGACTGTAGCGCCATCTAAGTAAGTAAGTAAGTTACTGTACAATCACAACTGATATGTGGACAAGTGTGGCAAATGAAGGCATTATAGCAGTGACTTGCCATTTCGTACAGAACGGGCAACTTAAATCACCTTTACTGAAGGTAATGAAAATTGAAGGCCGTCATACTGCAGAAGCATTGGCGGAGGTAAAAAAAATATAAAACACAAAATATCGTTCAGTTTATAATTTTTCGTTTCATTACTTTGCTTTAGGCTATAAATGCAATACTGTTGGAATATAACATTCGTGAAAAGGTTGTTGCTATGGTAACCGATAACGCACAAAGTATGATAAGAACAACGGAGATTTCAATGATCCGGCATTTGCCTTGCTTTGCTCACACGCTCAACCTTGTCGTTCGAGATTGTTTCAAATTGGAGTCGTTTTCTATAATTTTATTAAAAGCGAAGAACATTGCAACTTTTTTTTCGTAGCAGTACCTTGGCAAGTGACACATTGCGCAAGGTTCAGAGAAGAGGTAATAAAAGTGAACTCAAAATTATTCAGGAAACAGAGACCCGTTGGAATAGCTCTTATTTCATGTTAAAGCGGTTATCAGAGGTTCGTTGTGAGCTTGCTATAGCAATGATTGAGTGTACAAGAGCTCCTGCTACTCGAACAGCAGAAAACTTCGAATTAATCGATGAAATCTTGCTGCTTCTTGAACCTTTTGAGATCGCCACCACCACAATTTCCGGTGAAACGTATGTAACATCTTCTTTAATTATACCGCTTACCAGAGGGATTTCCGCTAAGTTGATAGCCTTAGAAGCCAAAATTAAAACTTCCGAAGGCCAAAACGTTCTGAAGTCTCTGACAGACTCTGTGAATAAAAGACTGAAACCATATTTCCAAAGGACGCCTCTCATGCTGTCCACATTATTGGACCCTAAATTTAAAAAAAAAGAGGTTTTAGAACTTCGCAAGAAGCTGACAGGGCTGTTCAAGCTCTTCAAAAGTAGTATGCAACATATATTACCTCAAAGTCGAAGCAACAACAAAGCAATGCCACCAGCCATGACGCAAACAGAACCATATCGCAAGTGTCTACATCTAGCATGTCCAAAATAGATGAATTGCTCTGTTCATCAAATATAAGACATGAAAAGGTAACAACTCCCGTGAGTGATGCTATCATAGACATTCGCCAATATTTGGAAAAGCCTACTGTAAACAGAACAGATTGTTCAATTGCTTTTTGGGAAAGTTCAAGCAACATGCTTCGTCAAGTTGCTTTTAAATATTTGTGTATTCCGGCTAGCTCTGTTCCTTGCGAACGTATGTTTTCTAAAGCTGGACAAGTCTTGACCCAAACACGTAACAGGCTTAAAGACAAACACTTAAATAATATTTTGTTTCTAAAACATAACTGTGCTTTGTTTAACTTTGATAAATAATTAAGTGTTTTCATTATTAATTTAAGTTTTGATTAACTTTGTGTTTCATTGAGTTTTGAGACTGCCAATAAGATATTATTTCTTATCCAATGAATAGTGGCAATAATATATTATTTTTATTAAGTTTTTTGTATGAATTTTAATTTTTGTTTTTGTTGTTTTAAATAAAGAATACCTAAGTATGTTCTTTGGTTGGATTTTTATTGACTTGTAATGTGTGTTTACTTAAAATAATAGATATTGGTTCCGTTACGTTGCCTAAATGAGTATGATGTGTGATTTTGAAAAACATCGATTTTGACAACTATCGATGTTTAAGCAACCCTAACCGCGGGCAGAGTGAGCATGATCGTTTTCCGTTTTGTGTTCGCTTGCTATTATCATCCACGAAAATAAGCTGTGTGTGACTGTGAAGGAAACACATCAGAAGAGTGTTACCATGCATACAATGAAAACATATCATTAAGGGTGTTTCTATGGATTTTGTCAAAGAACTTTCGGTTATGGTGCTTTTGAGAACAGATTATTATGTGTGGTGTTGCCATACAATTTTTACTACTTTAATTTATTTGTATTTCTGAAGGATTCGTTACTATGCAGTTAAAGGTTGCAAAACAAAAAAGTTTTTCGATTTTGTCATTTAGAAAAAAGATTTATTCATGAGGTGTTTTAATGCATTCAATTCATTAAAGAGCAACAAGTGGTCGTAAGTGCGTTGTAGTGATATTGTTTTAAATTAATAGGGCAACCGGATTCATGCCCGAGAAGGTTTTTTGGGAGGTCGTATTAAACATTTTAATATACAGAAATATGAGTTTTATAGGTACAAAACTAAGTATTATTTTGATCCCTATTCGTTAGGGCATATTTGTGAATATTTTGGTATAAATGCATATTTCACTTTGTAGATCATATTATTGGCATATTTTAGCATTTTTGTTATACACATATTTGCATATTTGTCTTTTTTTCATCAAATACTTTTTCAGATTTAGATATAGTACCTACATATCATAATGACGGCAGGTATACCTATTCTGCTTCATGTCGCTCGCAGGGTTTTTACCACATACGGTCACTCGTCCCCAGTAATGAAGCACCTTAAAAGGATTTTATGACAAATATGTAATCTAGGTATAGGTATACACAAAATTGCATGTATCTACCTATGAATGTATATTGTATAATATACCTATGTTTGTTTCTATGTATGCTATGAGAGGTCCCATCCCATCGCGGTTACATAATTTTTTATTCTGTTGGGAACTCCAAGGACAAAAAGACAAAACCAGTCCGAATTCAATGAGGTGTATTTCAAGACAAAAGAATATTTATATAATGTATAAGTATAAAGGTTAAGTATAAGACTTAAGTATAATAGATAGATTATTCACCATAGGGTGTTATATTTGTAATGAGGAATTGCCAGTATTACATTTTCAACACAACCCCTCAATTCTAATTTACAATAAACCAAGCTTTTCTACAAATTGTACAATGCTTATTTTCTTTAGGTTTTTGGTCAAAATATCTGCGACCATTTCATCCGTAGGAACATATACTAATGCGAGTTCTTTTCTCACATAAACATCTCGAACAAAATGCACCTTAATGTCTATGTGTTTGCTCCTAGCGAGAAAAACAGGATTTCTAACCAACTGTTGAGCACTCAAGTTATCTCCATATAAGATTGTTAGTTTTGTGACTAAAGATAATATTGAGATAATCTTATAACCGAATGTGAAATATCAGGGCGTGACGTGATACTTATAAATTTTAATGATCCGATTAAAGATTGGTATAGGGTTTTGTCAACCTTGGAACAGTTTTTGCAGCCGTCGCATTTCTTCAACAGCGTGCCTGGATCTAATGGTGTGCTTACTCTCCTGGAATCAGTCATGTTAAAGTTTTTTAAAAGATCCTTTATTAGCTGCTGTTGACCAATTTTAATTGCTCCCCTTGAACCATCTCTTTCAATTTCTATGCCAAGAAAATGATTCAATGGTCCCTTATCCACTATGTCAAACTGCCTTCCTATTTGTTTTTTAATTGCTTCCATAAGACTCTCCTCTTTACATGCGAGTAAAATATCATCAACGTAGACAACGATTAAAATAATTTTTCCATCCTTATGCATAATATATATACAGCTATCGTTAACACAAGGAACAAAGCCGATGTCTTTCAATATACGATCTAGTTTCAAATGCCAATACCTACCTGACTGTTTGAGCCCGTATAAGGCCTTCTGAAGTTTACAAACTTTGTTTCGATTCACCTTATCTACAAAAGCAGTTGGTTGATGCATGAAAATGTCTTCATCCAAATCTCCATTGAGATACGCTGCAGTAACATCAAGTTGATGTAGAAGTAATTCAAATTCAACTGCCAACGCAATAACTAAGCGTATGTTCGAATACCTTGCCACCGGAGAAAATGTCTCATTAAAATCAACGCCATACTTCTGTCTGCAACCCTTGGCAACAAGCCTAGCCTTATATCGATCAGTTTTCCCTTCCTTATTGCGTTTAATGTTGAAGACCCATATTGACTCAATTGCACGTCTATTTTTGGGTAAATCAACAAGTGTCCAAGTGTGATTTTTCGTAAGAGAATCGAACTTATTTTTCATAGCTTCGAGCCATTTACTACCATCCCTAACATAAAGGGCTTCCTCTACCGTAGAAGGACATTCATTCCTTACATTTTCTTTCAGAAAATTTATCGAACTAGGCGCTATGTTAGTAACTCCTCTATCTCTATTGCTGTCTATACGCACTCTCCCACTTCTTAATATTCTAGGACTTACTTCAATAGATTCTTCTTCTTCATTACCATCCTCGTCAGTGTTAGAATCCTTCATTCCAACAACAGGTTCAACAGCATCCGCAGCAGCAACGTCCAAATCTTCAGGTCCCATCGCATCTTCGAAAACACTCTCAGCATCTGTCTCTGTTTTAATTTCTGGTAACTCGACTTCATTGTTATAAGGTTCTGCAAGAAGATAATCATCATTTTTACTTATTGATTCAAAACCCTGCGTTTCGATAAATTTTACATCACGGCTAATGTATACTTTACCAGTTTTGCGATCGTATAGGCGATACGCTTTGGATCCACTTGCATAGCCAATCATTACGCATTCGGTGCCTTTTGAACTAAACTTCGAGTATCCTGGTCGCTTGTTCAACATAAACGCCTTACAACCAAATACTTTTAAATGCGAGGCAGATGGCTTAAACCCAGACCAAGCCTGAAATGGTGTAATACCTTGTAGTGTACGGCATGGTGAACGGTTTCTTAAATACACAGCAGTATTAACTGCCTCCGCCCAAACTCTTTCCGGCAGTCCTGATCCAATTAACATGCAACGAGCCATCTCTACGATCGTCCGGTTGGCGCGTTCCGCAACCCCATTTTGCTGCGGTGTATATGGAGCGGTTAGCTGATGTGTGATTCCATTGGACTCTAAAAATTCCGTAAATGCCCTGTTTACAAACTCCGTGCCATTATCGCTCCTAAGCGTCTTGATTCGTTTCGAAGAATACGTCTCGACCATGGCTTTAAACTTCTTAAACATATCTAGCGCTTCACTCTTTGCCATTAAAAATTAAACAAAAAATTTCCTTGAAAAATCATCAACAACGTATTCCTCATGGGGCCGCATATATCAGTGTGTATTAAATCTAAAATACCTTTGCTTCTATTCTGGTCACACACATATGGTAGCGAGCATAATTTTGCTTTCATGCAAACCTCACACTGAATACTAAAATTATCGATTTTGCCTTTACATTTTAGACCACTCACCAATTCGTTTTTAATCATGTTGCTTAAACACTTCCCATTTAGATGCCCATACCTCTCGTGCCATAAAAAGAAGTCGCTATCGCTGCCACGTGATTGCTTTAAACATGCATTAACCTCATCCCTCCTAATTTCACAAATGTACATACTCTGCACCTTCTTTGCAGATAATAAAATATTTCCATTACCGTTCACAATTTTTGCTTCATTTTGGTCAAAAATAATTTGATTACATTTTTCTGCAGCTTTTGAAATTGAGACAAAGTTCATCTTAATCGTCGGCACAAATAGAACATCTTTCAAATTGACAGTACCATGAGTTGTTTTCAAAACAACCTCACCAATGCCATCCGATAAGACATGCGCATCGTTAGCTAGTGCAATCTGTTCAATGTGCGGGCGAAAACTAGTATACATACTTTTATCATAACAAAGATGACTTGTCGATCCACTGTCGAAAATCCACGATCGGCTTGTGAACCCTCCGGCGCATGCTGCATTTATCATTGCAAATGAAGATGTTGTTGTTTTATTTCGTTGCCTATCTCTGCAATTAGCTGCCAAATGTCCACGACGATTACAATTAAAGCAGGTTCCTCTAAAATTGTGTTGATCGGCTCTCCCATGATGTTGTTGGGTTTGTCTTTGCCTTCGGTTTCGTACGTACAATGCCTGCTCCGGTACGGAATTGTTTGATTCAACCCCCTCTCTCCTGTGTCCTTCTTCAAGAAGCTATATCTTTAGGTTAGCTAGCACACGTTGGTAAAGTGTCTCGCGCTTCTATTGCAAGAACGAAATTTTCGTAGCTAGTGGGGAGGCTAGAGAGTAAAATTATTGATAGAAGTTCATCTTGGAGCTCAATACTTATCTCTTTTAATTTTTCAACGAGAGATGAAAAATTATTAAGATGCGGCAACACGTGGTTATCCTCTTGCATTTTCAACTGTAGAAGTTGCCTAAAGAGGGTTACTTTCCTCGCTGGTCCTTGTGGTTGATGAATATTTTGTAGAATTATCCAAGCTTCATTTGATGTTTTACAATTTTTAATGTAATTTAATTGAGATGGTTTAATACATAGCAAGATGGTGGCCAATGCCTTCTCATCTTTGTTGGTCCAAGCAGAAGTACTCTCTTGTTCTGGTTTTTGTTCATCTCCACATACGTACGACCATAATTCACTATGAATTAGCACACTTTTAATTTGTAATTTCCACGTTTCGTAATTTTTTTCGTCTAGCCTCTCAATTTGGTACAAAGAGGACGCCATTACTTTCTTTTATTACTTCGACTATGTACTATAATTTTTTTTTCCTGGGCCCATAACCTTTGTTGGGAACTCCAAGGACAAAAAGACAAAACCAGTCCGAATTCAATGAGGTGTATTTCAAGACAAAAGAATATTTATATAATGTATAAGTATAAAGCTTAAGTATAATAGATAGATTATTCACCATAGGGTGTTATATTTGTAATGAGGAATTGCCAGTATTACATTTTCAACATATTCTAATTGCATGTTTTTGTTAGAAAAGAAGCTAAAAGGCGATTACACCCAAGGGGATACTCAAAAACGCTCCTATTATCTTACCGCTTGATGCTGAGGAAAAATTAAATGCAATTTATTTCGTTGCAATTTATTTCGTTCAGCAATATTTTTGTTTTAAATTGGAAGGTGGCAACCCTAATGGTATTGCTCTCTGATTTATGGCGATTTATCATACAAACTTTGGCAACCCTATGAGAGCTTTAAAGAGGGACTGATTTATACAATTCATTGCGACCAGACTGAGAGGCAAACATCCTATCTTCCCTGTACTGACAATTTTTGTTGGACAGAGTATAGCGTGGCTGAAAAACCTAAATGAGCCTAATAGTAAATTAGTAAGGTGGAAATTGCGTTTAGCAGAGTTTGACTACGATATTGAATACAAACCAGGTAGGAAAAATAGTAATGCAGACGCATTAAGCAGAATAGAGATAGAAACAAAAAATGAAAAGTCAAATAATAATGATGGTGGAATACAAAGTTATGGTCAGGTTTTAAAAACAAAGCCGCCGCTAAGTAACTCAAAAATCCAAACCAACAAAACCAAAGTAGCTCAAATAGAAATTAACAATGAAGAAATATCGACAAATGCAGCTACAATACATAGTGGACAGGAGGATGAACAAGATTTCATACCTATATCAGAAATCAGAATCACCACTAAATGTTTTTAAAAATCAAATTATTATAGATAAGTGTGTTAAGTGTTAAGAAGATTTTTAATAAAACTAGAAAAATTAAAATGAAAATTATAAAATGTAAGGATTTTTCCGAAGCAACAATTATACAAATTATGAAGAACCACTTCAATCCACAAGGAATAAATGCTATCCATGTAAAGCATCTAGGACTTTATCTAAAAATACAGAACGTCTATAAGGAACATATTGCTAGGAATAGGCATTTTAAAGTTCTTAAATGTGAAACGATCTTAGAGGATGATTTGATTTTTGATTTTGATTTTGGTGAGGGCAAATATAGCCCCCATTTATTTGGCTTACTACAAGCTAAAACTAACATCTGATAAATAACTTAAAAACTAATACATAAGAAGGCTTAACCTAAAGCTTAGGTTAGGTTAGGATAGGTTGAATAGGGTGTGAGTTCATCACATTGGACTAGGCACCATAGTGGACCCATCGCCATCCCTGGGGAACCTTAACGGTCAAATAACCTAAACCACTTCGCCCAAACATTTAATTTCCCTACAGAACCTGAAAATTGCTTCAGTTTTGTATGCGAGGCCAACCTCCTTCAAATTGTCGAAGAAGTACCTACCAAGGTATTTTCTCCTGTACCGAGCGATAGCTTGACATTCACAGAGGAGATGAGTTATATCCTCTGTGACCTGTAAGTCTTCGCAATACCTGCATACGTCTGTATCTATTAGACCTAATCTCATGGCGTGCTTAGAAGACAGTGCCCAGAGAGTATCTCTATTGCCATTCGTAGCCTTGATCTGCTGAGCTTTAGTAATTCTACAGATTTTTTCCGGTCTAGCTTAGGCCACAGAGCCTTTGAGACCCTGTTCCCTACTATATTCAACCATCTCTGATCTGCCCTATTTTTAATATTCTCAAGAATAATAATTGGTCTTATGCCCTCAATTGTTTCATTAGGTGGAAGCTCTGCTCCGGTTTTGGCCAGAACATCAGCCCGTTCGTTTCCCTCAATATCGCAGTGTCCGCATTGTGCGGCAGCTCCCGACTAGTTCAGATTTGATGATGAAGGACTCTAGCGCCTTTAGCGCAGCCTGACTATCAATGTAGATAGCGATATTCTTTTTGGATATTGATCCCATATCAAGTAGATCCGCAGCTTTTAGCACGGCCAGAACCTCTGCCTAGAACACACTGCATGTATCCGGAAGTCTTAAGGACACGTGTAGGTCTATATCCCTAGAGTATATACCTGACCCTGTACCCTCCTTAGTTTTGGAGCCATCCGTATAAATCGAAATTTCATTATCATTCGAAACCTCATTCTTTTGCCAGTCCTCCCTATCTGGGTATTGTACTTCGTACGGTGTGTCGAAGTCAATTTCCCCCAAACTATCATCCGTTTTATCGGGGATGTTGGAGAAGGATTCCATTAGTATGGAGCTATGCCCTACCTGTCTGGTTTTGAAGAACCCTGCGTTAGTTAGCCGAAGCGCACTGTTACCTGCTTGCATTTTTATTTGTAGGTCCAGGGGTAAAAGATACATAAACGCCTCTAGTGCAGCTGTGGGTGTGGTGCGTAAAGCGCCAGTGATGGCAGTGCAGGCTGTTCTTTGTACCCTGGTCAGCATATCCCGTATATATAGCTTGTTTGTGGCTTTCCACCAAACAAGAGCCCCATAGGTAAGGATGGGTCTAACCACCATGATGTATAACCAATGCATCATTGTTGGACTCAATCCCCACTTTTTTCCTGCTGTTCTCTTACAGACGAAGAGAGCATTATGAGCCTTTCGGACTCTTTGCTGAACGTTAAGTTTCCAATTCAATTTTTTATCTAGGACCGTACCAAGATATCTTGTGCTATCCGAGAGGGAAAGGTCCACTCCACCAATCCTGGGTCATTTGAAGGGTGGTATCTTGTATTTTGTACTAAAAAGTACTAGTTCTGTCTTTTCCGGGTTGACACGAAGTCCACACCCTTCCGCCCACTTTCTGAGCTTGTTGAGGGCTGATTCCATGGTTTCACTCAGAGTGTTCAAGAATTTACCACGAACTAGAATCGCCACATCATCCGCATAAGCGGTTACGCTAAACCCTGCGTTGTTGAGTTCTTTAAGTATATCGTCTATGACAAGAACCCAGAGAAGGAGAGATATAACCCCTCCCTGGGGAGTGCCTCTAGTAACCGATTTTCTTATTGAACTGTGTCCGAGAGTGGAATTGATATTTCTGGTGACAAGCATCGTGCAAAGCCAATTGCTGATGCTATGATCTACATTTCTCTTTTCCAGAGCGCGTTTAATAGCCTCTGCCCTAACGTTATTGAAAGCCCCTTCGATGTCTAATAAGGCAGCTAAGGCATATTCCTTGTGGTCTAAGCTGTGTTCTATTTTTCTTACCACTTCATGTAGAGCTGTTTCTACCGATTTACCTTGTGGCGTCTGATTTATCATCGATCGAATCAGGCCGATGTAAGTTTGCCCAAACGAACTTACCTCGGTGAACTCAACGAACTTACTCACTGAACTCAATCGTGAACATCGTCCCTCCACAACTCTCGCATCTCGATCCTTCGTTAAAATAAAACATGACAGGTCGCGTCTGTCCGGTTCTACTAGTTTATAAATACAACGACGCAGTTGTACTTGTTCTTCTTTCTCTTTTGTCGACTCGACACTTGACGCGCGCGGCTCGGTGGCATAACGTAGATTTCATCATTGTTCTTAGTATTAAGTCTGAAAATAAAATATATGGAGTTCCTATAACTCAGTGAAGTAACGCAAAGAGTTTTATTGCCCTCCAAGTGGGCGAAACTCCAAAGTGGTGACCCCGACTAGGGCTTAATTAATCAAATAGTGAAATCCTAAATTGCCATTTTTTTTTTTTTTCGTTTCCAACGAGCCACCACCGCGTCGTCATCGCAAACGTATTGTTGCAACCACATACGTATATATGCACATATATATACTGCAACGAGCCTCCGCATCATCTTCGTCGTCAGCGCAAACGTATTTTTTGCAACCGCATATGTATATATGCACATAAATACGCACCGATATACATTGCAACGAGCCTCCGCATCATCTTCGTCGTCATCGCAAACGTATTTTTTGCAACCGCATATGTATATATGCACATAAATACGCATCTATATACACCGCAACGAGCATTCGCATCATCATCATCGTCTTCATCGCCAAAGTAGTTTTCCACCCCACATGCATACATATATATATACGCACAAGTGAAAATTTCATCGAGTCACCGCATCGTCATCGTCTTCGTCGTCAACGTGGCTTTGCTACAGCTTACGTATATACACATATACGTATACATATTTTACAACGAGCCACTGCAACAAGCCACGGCATCGTCATCGTCATCGTCGACTTCGTCGTCCACACACAAGGTAAAAAAAAAAAAAAAAAAAAAGCACATCTGCTTCGCAAAAGCACACGATCAATTTCGTGTGCCATTTCTATCAACCTCGTCGTTGTCGTCGTCGTCGTCGCACAAGGTGAAAAATAATTCAATAATTCGCTGCAACCAAGAGATTCATCTGTGTCCATCCGCCATCGACTGTGCCTATTGCTAGTCGCACCGAGTGGACAACGTGGGACAGCACACTGTTACGTGCTAACGATTGCGCCTTTTGCGAATCGCACCGAGTGGACAACGTGGGACAGCACACTGTTACGTGCTAACGATTGCGCCTTTTGCGAATCGCACCGAGGGGACAACGTGGGACAGCACACTGTTACGTGCTAACGATTGCGCCTTTTGCGAATCGCACCGAGTGGACAACGTGGGACAGCACACTGTTACGTGCTAACGATTGCGCCTTTTGCGAATCGCACCGAGTGGACAACGTGGGACAGCACACTGTTACGTGCTAACGACTGCGCCTATTGCGAGTCGCATCGGGGGACTACGAGGGACAGCTCAATCACAAATTGTGCCTTTCAAAAAAACGAGTCGCATATTCCCTCGTTCATCACAACACCTCATAACGAGTCGCATATTCCCTCGTTCATCACAACACCTCACAACGAGTCGCTTATTCCCTCGTTCATCACCGAGACGCACAATCCCTCGTCCGCAACGCAGTTCCTGGCGAGACGCTTCATCCCTCGCCCAAAAGTAATCACGTAGTTAGATATCTTACCTTTTGTACCCTATATTTGCATTTCAAAATAATTTAGTTTTAAGTCAAAATTTTCGTAGTTACTAGTTATAGTATTTGTGTAAGCCATTCGTAGCCTCGTGTTAAATCGGTACATATCGCGCGCGTATTAGTCGGCAAGTTAGCTTGTCATTGTGCAACATTTGCCTCTATTGACGATTCTCTCAATTGAGTTCGCACTTAATTCTTTTGTTTAATCTGGTCGCTATTTAAGACCATAAAGATGGACGGGTCGGATTCCGCAGTGCCCCCTTCAGGGGAGAACAAACTGAGTACATCTCAGAACTTCGCGTCCGGCAGTGGTCGTTCACTGTCAGTGGTTGACGAAAGCCCAAGTGCCCCAAACGGTATTGAGGCAATAGCCTACAAACCAATCAATTTTTGGCCCCCGTGCCCCGATTTATGGTTTTCGGCCATGGAAGGAAAATTCGCCTTGGCGAGAAACATGTCCGACGACAGGAAGTTCTACACAGCCATATCCTTAATGGATATAAATACTGTGCAGCGCGTTCGCGATATAATTTCGTCTCCCCCAGCTCAAAATAAATTCGAAGCATTGAAAAATGCAGTTCTTTCGCGGCTCATGGAGTCTGAAGATTCTCGGCTTCAGCAGCTTTTGAGAGGTTTAGACCTCGGCGATAAAAAACCAAGCCAGTTGTTACGCGACATGAAATCGCTAGCTGGTTCCGCCTTCTCTCTAGCCATAATCAAAAAGCTGTGGCTACAACGACTACCTGATTTGGTAAAGGCGATTTTAGTTGGGAGTACGGAAGATTTAGATGCAATGGCCTCAACGGCCGACAATATTGTCGAGGCAACTCAACAATACAATGTCAATGCTTTAGGTATTCACACGGGAGCAAGTCCTAGACCGACAAGGTCACAAGCATCTCCAGGACCCAGCTCCGGCACTCCGCTTAATGCATCAGTTGCTAAACTAGAAAGGCAAATTAATCTTCTCTCCGCACAGTTACAGGCATTAAGAACAAACGGCGACTCTAGCAATCTGCGCTCTAGAAATCGATCCAGAGGACGTGCGTCCAGGGATCGTAGTCGTTCTGGCTCAAAATGGTGTTGGTACCACCAACGTCATGGCAAGAATGCCGTGCATTGTTCACAACCTTGCACATTTAACCAAACAGTCCCTCAGCCGGAAAACTTGTAGGCAGGTCTGACTTGGCGACCGTCGACCACTGCCTTTCAAATAGCAGTCGCCTCTTCATTTTTGATCGCTTAAGCAACAACCATTATTTGGTAGACACGGGTGCTGACATCTCGGTACTTCCTGCCTCCTCGGCAAATAAAACCAATTCTCCTTGTTTGAACTTCTCACTTTTTGCAGCCAATGCAACCCAAGTACGCACTTATGGGAAAAAGATTGTTAGGTTAGATCTCGGTCTACGGCGCTGTTTCAGCTGGGTTTTTGTGGTAGCCGACGTGGATAAGCCCATTATTGGTGCCGATTTCCTCAAAGCCCATGGCATTTTAGTAGATCTCAAAGCGAAACGCCTCATTGATCCTCTCACTTCGTTGTATTCAGCTGGCCGCGTTGTTTCAGGGTGCTCATCTCTCTCAGTCGTGTCATATAAAGTTACTGACCCGAAAATAAGAGACCTTTTAAGAAGGTACTGCAGCACCAGGCCTGAAAATGCCTTCAAGCAAACAGTTGCTCATGGTGTCACGCATCATATCGTGACCAAAGGACCTCCAGTCGCTAGCAAACCTAGAAGACTCTCACCAGAGAAACTGGCAATAGCTAAGCAGGAGTTTCAATTCTATTTGGATTCTGGGATATGCAGGCCCTCGAAAAGTAGTTGGGCTTCGCCGCTTCACATGGTGCCCAAGAAAAATGGGGATGTCAGAGCTTGTGGCGATTACCGCCGACTAAACGCAGTTTCGGAACCTGATCGTTACCCAATACCCCACATTCAAGATTTCAGCCACGATCTGAATGGTTGCAAAATTTTCTCAACGCTCGATTTGGTCCGAGCCTATCACCAATTTCCAGTTGAACCCCAAGATATTCCCAAGACTGCTATCTGCACGCCCTTTGGGCTTTTTGAATTCACTCGAATGACCTTCGGGTTAAGGAACGCTTCGCAGTCATTCCAACGTTTCATTCACTCAATCACTCGTGAGTACAAATTTTGCTACGCGTACATTGATGATGTCTTAATAGCATCCAGTAGTGAAGAGGAACACTTAGGACACTTGGAAATCGTTTTACGAAAATTATTTGAATGTGGACTTGTTGTCAACCTCGATAAGAGTGTTTTTGCACAATCCTCCGTAAATTTTCTTGGGCACACGATCGACGAAAAGGGCATTCGCCCCAATCAATCCAAAGTTGAAGCGATACTCAATTTTGAGCAACCAAAGACTGTTACAGATATGAGAAGATTTCTCGGTCTAATTAACTTCTACCGTCGATTCATCCCTAATGCTGCACGCTCTCAAATTCTTTTGAACAAATACCTGGAGGGCAGCAAACGTAAAAACGATAAGCGAGAGATAGAGTGGACTCCAGATGCCTTACAGGCATTCAAAGAGTGCAAGGATCAGCTGAGCAATGCGACTTTACTTGCGTATCCAGTCCTCAATGCTGAATTAGCCCTCGTAGTTGACGCTTCGGACTCGGCCATTGGAGCCGCAGTTCAACAAAGGCTGAACTCTAACTGGCAACCTCTAGGATTCTTTTCTGTTAAGCTTTCACAAGCGGAACGCAAATACAGTGCTTACGATAGGGAGCTGCTCGCGGCTTATGCTTCAATCAAGCACTTTAAGCATTTGCTGGAGGGGAGAGAGTTCACACTGTATACTGATCACAAACCACTCATTTACGCCCTACTTCAGAATCCTGAAAAGGCAACGCCCAGGCAGCGCACGCATTTAGATTTGATTTCTCAATTCACTACTGATATTCGACATCTACCCGGTGAGAAAAACGTAGTGGCTGATGCATTCTCGAGAATTCAAGAGCTATCGATTCCTGAGAGTGTCGACTACGTAGCCATCGCTAAAGCTCAGGAGGGAGATGTTGAGCTAAAACGTTTGCTAGAGTCTGGCGGCTCTATGCAAATAAAGACCTTTCCAATTTCTGGTTCCGATAGCCTTCTGCACTGCGATGTGTCTACAGAAAATGTGCGACCTTTCATTCCGCTGCAGTTTCGTAGGTGCATTTTCGAAAAGGAACACAATCTGTGTCACCCTGGTACTCGAGCCACCGTCAAAGCCATGCGCAGTAAATTTATCTGGCCTTCTCTCAATAAGGATGTTCGGGCTTGGGCAAAAAGTTGCATTCCTTGCCAACGCTCAAAGGTCAGCAGACACGTACTTAGTCCAGTTGGCCAGTTCTCAGAGACTGGGAACCGTTTTGACACCATCCACTTAGATATCGTCGGTCCGCTACCCACTTCCGAAAACTGGCGGTACTGCCTAACGTTAATTGATAGGTACACTCGCTGGCCAGAGGCTATTCCTCTCGCCGACATAAGCGCCGAAACTGTTGCCGATGCGATTTGACGGGAATGGATTCCGCGCTTCGGAGTGCCTTCTACGATCATTACAGATCAGGGCAGACATTTCGAATCTAGGTTGTTCGAGGAGCTAGGCCAGTTGTTGGGGTTCAAGAGAAACCGCACTACAGCTTATCACCCACAGGCCAACGGTATGGTGGAGAGATGGCACAGGTCGCTAAAGGCGGCCATAATGTGTTATCAAGATCACCAATGGTCGAAAAGCCTTCCATGGATTCTTCTAGGCCTTCGAACCGCACTTCGGGACGAGTTACAAACCTCGTCCGCGGAATTGGTCTATGGCAAGAGTCTGAGGCTGCCTCATGTTTTCTTGCAACCTAGCACGGTCGTACTGCAAACTGACTTCGTAACTAACCTCAAGCGGCATTTCGACGAACTGCGACCAGTTCCGCCTTCCAACCATGCAACGCAAAAACCATTCATGTTCAAAGATTTAGCCTCCGCCGAGTACGTTTTTGTACGCAACGACAAGGTTCGTGCGTCTCTGCAGCAGCCATACGACGGACCGTTCAAGGTTGTCAAGCGGGGACAGAAACACTTTAAAATTTGCATCAAAGACAAGCCGGGTTTCACGGAAAACCTACCTCGTGAATTTAGTCAGCCGTTGGCTCCACAGGAACAATGCGCGACTAAGCCATCAAATAGAGTGGCCTTCGATTTGGACGCTGGTCGTCAGAAGAAGGCATTGACAGTTACCACTAGCAGTGTTCAAGATAAACACTCGTCGGGAACTACCCGATCTGGCAGGGCTATCGTGCCGCCTCTCAGGTATCGTGCCCCGTAACCTGTTCACTTAGGAGGGGGTACTGTGGCGTCCGATTTATCATCGATCGAATCAGGCCGATGTAAGTTTGCCCAAACGAACTTACCTCGGTGAACTCAACGAACTTACTCACTGAACTCAATCGTGAACATCGTCCCTCCACAACTCTCGCATCTCGATCCTTCGTTAAAATAAAACATGGCAGGTCGCGTCTGTCCGGTTCTACTAGTTTATAAATACAACGACGCAGTTGTACTTGTTCTTCTTTCTCTTTTGTCGACTCGACACTTGACGCGCGCGGCTCGGTGGCATAACGTAGATTTCATCATTGTTCTTAGTATTAAGTCTGAAAATAAAATATATGGAGTTCCTATAACTCAGTGAAGTAACGCAAAGAGTTTTATTGCGCTCCAAGTGGGCGAAACTCCAAAACCTTTTAAGAATAAATGCTGAGCATTGCATAGATTTCCATTGCAACACTTGCTTCTTATGTGGATATCGAGAAGCCTTTCGAGTGTGTTGAGGAGAAATGACGAAAGACTGATGGGTCTATAGTCTTTCGCAGAGGTATGGCTTGGTTTATCTGCTTTGGGTATGAAAACCACTCGTACCTCTCTCCATGCCGTGGGAATGTAGCCAAATTTAAGGCAAAGTATAAAAATGTCCCTGATTCTACCTGTAACCGGGGCCGGGGCCTTTTGCAGCATAGGTGGCAGAATGCCGTCAGGGCCCGGCGCTTTGTATTCAGAAAAGGACATTATAGCCCAACGCACTTTTTTCCAAGTGAAAAGGTTTTCAATTTCCGCTTCGTCAGCGTACTCATAATGTCCATTCGGGTTCGAAGCTGTTGGAGTGCCACTTCCTGGAAAGTGAGCTTCAAATTGTAGGAAAACCTCCTTGAATTATGTATATATTTTTTTTGTTCATGTTACAATATTAAAAAAAAATTTCCACACCCCTGCCAATACTATCCAAATATAATTATTACAAACACAAAACCCAGTATTGTGCATTTGTCATACCTCAAACCTAGACTCATACTCAAAAAAACCATATATTTGTCTCTGAATATGCATTGTGGAGGTGTGGCTTAGATAGGAGAATACGCGAGTCTTATACCAAGAGCAGCGAGAGACCCAAAATCGTTGTTGTACTTGCAATTCTAAGCATTACATAGCCAGCTATAGAAAACGCGAGATGAAAATCATACCACCATCCTGGTACATAATGTCAATGTTCGGTTCTTTAAAATACGGTTTTAAAGACATTGGGTATGGTGGCGTGATACCCAGCAAAGCCACATTTACTGAATTGCGAGCTGACATGCAAATCCAAGAAGGAATTGAGAGTCAGTCTGGTTTTGGTGGCGGCCTAGAAAGGCATCGGCGTCGGGTTCGGGAAACTTATTCGCGAGAACAAAAAGTCAGTACCCTAGTAAAGTACACGTACAGTCGCGGTCATTAAAGTTTTAGTAGCACGTGCAAAAATAAAGCCTACCGAAAAGTCCAAATATTGGATTCTAAACTTAAAAAAAAAAAAAATTATAACTTGCCCAAAAGAACAAGTGCATCACCAACCAATAAGTGATAGTATAATATCAATAAAGTGATATCAAAGTGATATATACCTGTCGCACAGACTACAATAAGAAATCACCATCTTACGTTTATCACGACAAAATCCCTGCAAGACCCGAACAGTGACGGAATATCCCATGAGATAAACCCGAAAAAAAAAAAAATAACTCGATCGTCAAGCGTAGAAATCGCCACGCCATCACCCATCATCAATGCTCATCAAAATAATTGCATGATTGATAAGAGCAAATCCGACATATCCCTGCTCCATGTCCTGAGCCAAAATTCCACCACGCCGAATACTCAGATGATCTCGCATGTCACCATCCCTAGAAGCAGCTTGGAGCAAAAATCGTAAAAAAAAGAAAAAAAAACAAATGTTCGCTCCGACAAAAATTCGTCCAGTCGTCTACTTATGATCGATTTGCTACGGTACTCGTATACCCACCGACCATATTTATATTAAAAATTGACGGCTGATAAAGAAAAAAAAAATCGTCAAAGATCTGCGCATGCACCTGACTCCACCACCCAGGAGAGCACCTGATCAAACCATTTAATCGGATACGTTATTCACCACCAAGAACTGTCGCCTCCTGAATTGTAGGTACATGGAGTTATCTCCGGAGAGAATATTTCACCACGCAGGAGAACATTCGTCCCTCGCAAAATTTTTTTGAATTTGCAAGCATAATCTTTATAAATAGATATATGTATATATATAAATAGTGTGAATTAGTGCAAGTTTTATTTGAATTTTTTTTTGTGATCCGTCAAACTGAAATGCAATTTAAAAAAAAAAAAATGCTTTATACAATTTACCTAAGTGCATTTCACCATTTACTGGCTCGATGATTTCGGTGGGTTTCGCATTGAATTAGATTTTTGGGAAGTTTGTTGTTATGAAGGGTTTATCCCACGTGAAGTTTTTCGCTTTCAGATAACCAGCATGATTATCATGCATTACTAATTTTTTTTTATGATTTTGGATGTGACGTGACTAGAGGTGACCTACAGTAAGTACCTATAGTTAGAGGGGTCGCTGACCTCTCTTTCCGATTTAGGGGTTACTATACAGAGATTTGAGTAACAGTAGTAACAATGGTGTATCGCTGTCAGAAGTTGATCTTCTTTGCAGCATACTTCGGGAGGGTTAAGAACATACTCAGGAGGCATTACCATCTATGCTCTCCATCGTGAAACACTGCGAAGATAATTGAACGACATCGGGACATACCAACAATATTTCTTTTTAGTTCGGATAACATCTCCAACATTTTTTTTTCGTTATTTGAATAAGGCCTGAAATAACGTAACACCGTCCATTTCCTAGTAGCTAGATCCCCCCCCAATCCGACGAGCTATAGCCAGGATTATGCTAGCAGGCCTACCGCTGCATAGGAATTGGACACCCCTTTCATATCTCTGCCCGGATGGACTGATTGTCCTGTAACCTTCGGTTCTAAGGGTAGATTTAGATGTGAAAGGGTGCAATGGGGTTGACTAGGCGAAGGAGGTTCTTTTGGTTTGACTGTAAAATGCTATTTAGGTTTTTTTTATGCTCGCGGTTCATTACGGTCCGTTTTAGATGCAGGGATTATCTCAAATTTAACCTTTATCTTTTCTTCCCTACTATCACCAGGGATATTGTCATCTATTCCCTTACCCCAGATGAAATGTAATTTCGTTACAGGTGGCGCCCAACGTGGGGCCCGATTAGTGCAATTATTTTTGCTTTTTTACGAAGCAACATACGCTTTGATTCACTCATATATTTTTCATATCGGTGATTTGATTTTTATTTTTCTCGGGAATAACATCAGAATCTTTAGTCTCATGATCGTTGTCCGGTAAGTTAGGACTCTGTTTCCATACTCACGTCTGTTGCCACGATCATGGTTAGTGAGATTCGTTTCCAAAGTTTCTTTTGTCATGTATCTGGGACCGGAAGCTGAGTACTTTATTGTACATAGATTCGTCTGCTGCCTATGGTGCATCATTCAGAAAGTTTATTAGACATTCGGATTTAGGTGGATTGGATCGTAGGAATTTCTGTCCGGTAGATCGGTTTTAATTACCTGAACTATGACTGTTTGCGGAATATTCCTACACCAGTGTATCTAAACTCCCATTTAGGTAACGTCTTTAAAAAAATGGGAACAATAAGAACTGTGTGCATTTTATGTACAAAAAGTATCTTAGCTAGTTGTGAGAATTAGCTAGAAAAGTTAGACAGCGATGACCGGTAAGTTAGGCAGGAGTACCCGACTTAAGTCTGCTGCAACGTTGTCTTATTTCCTATGCGAAGCATACATACAACTATTTTAATGATTGCCATGTACAATACTTAAACATCAAACGCGTATTTATATTACATTTAATTTTGTAGTTCTGTTATTTTTAACAAAGTTACAGTTTTTTTCTCCTTGACTGATCTACTGTAGGTCACCATCCTCTAGTTCACTATACCACATCCAAAGATAATCTATATTGTTAGTTTTGAAATATTTCAGCATTTGGTTTGGAAAGAGTTTAAAGTTTTTTTTTATAACTATTTTTGTTCTGAAGATACAATATCTATTGCAGGATTTTTATTTATTTTTTTTTTTAAATACCCAATTCAACCATTTTAATTTTACATTTTTGGGTTCGAGGCATTCTCTAAACATTAATTAGAATGTCTGGACGAGGTCGTCCCATTAAAAAGTTCTGTTCGTATAATTTACGTACTACTAATAATCCAAGTAGAAGGCAATCTTTAATCAGCAATATGTCAGTCAATGCCAGTAATGCTGCTGAAGCTGATATTTCTATTTCTAATGTTGAAGCGCCTTGTTCAAGTGGTGCAACAAGACCTTCTGGTTCTAACCATATTGCAGGAGCTTCTGGCGTCAATGTTAGAGCAAACCCTTCAGGTACCAATGAAATTTTGCCACAAGACGTAGGAGAACTGCAAGTACCTGTAGAACAACAAGCCAATACCAGTCGCGGGAATTTGAATATTTCCAATACGGGGTCCAGCGACGGAGAACAATTCGAACAATACGTTCAAGAAATGGTCACAGCTTCTGTTGGATTACAGCGGACCGAAGATTTACGTTTTTTCCGAGAAGAGCTCGACAAAAATCGAGTTGCTGTTCAACAAGAAGTTACGGCCGTAGTAAGAGAAACGCCTTTAAATATGGCACCAACACCCCCTACGCAAGGCACATTGTGTTCGGGACTATCTAATGCACCTACTCCCCATATTGAGCATGTTAGTAACAGACAACCAGGACATGGTGGTAGATCAGTGACTACGATTCCTTCACGGACCGAACATGCACGTGTCGAACCAGTTGTTCACCCAGTGAACATGACACGTAGCTCAAACGTCGATAATTTTCTGTCGCAATTGGGCAATTTAAACCTGAATGACCCAGCTCCTCGACAGGAGGTTAATATGCATTCCCCCTCCTCATCAAATGCATCAGGGAGATTTCCCAACTATCATAAATGGGGAATACAATTTGACAACAAGAAGATGTCTGTCGATGATTTCTTGTTCCGCCTGGAAAGAGTAAAAGAGAGTTATAATGTCACATGGCACGATATCGTACTCAACTTTCACCACTTTGTGTGTGGACAAGTCGAAGTTTGGTTTTGGATGTTCCTGAAAAGCAACCCATCAGCTACCTGGTCCTAGTGTTGCGCGATAATCCAAAACCGCATCGATACATCGATGTTTTATTATCAAGATGAAAATATCGATGCAAAAAAAATCGACCCAAAAAAATCGATAGTATCGATAATATCGGTTTATATGCAAACTTAATTTTCCTGAGTTTTCTATTCTTTTTATTGAAAAAAATATTTTTATTGTTTAGAGGACTCAATCAATTTCTATTTGACAAAGGAAATAATTCAAGACAAAAATTAATTTTTTTTTTCAATTATTTTTGAAAAAAAAAAAAAAAATTAATAAATAAAAATTACAGCTGAGACAGTGGAAATGAGTGCGCAAAAAAATCGGGATGAATACATCGATGCATCGATAATATCGAAAATAAATTATCGAGTGAAATAATCGATATTTTTTTACGAAAATATCGATGAATCGAGTGATTCGATATATATCGCGCATCACTACCTGGTCCACACTTCGGCTTGCGTTGGTTGAGCAATATCGCAGCCTCGAAACTGACTCGGAATTATCAAGAAAAATGGCTGACCGTAAGCAATTGCCCAACGAGAGTTTTGATGATTTCTACTCGGACTTAATTCAGTTGAACTCGAAATTACGAATTCCTAAACCGAATAGAGAATTAATCGAACTTATAAAGCAGAATGTGCGACGAAGGATCGGAGAGCTGCTTATAACTTTTAGTACTCACAGTATTCCTGAAATGGTATATGTGTGTAGAACGATTGAAAAATACCTCAACGTTCATGAACCACCACGAAGTAGGTTCCAACCGGCCCCTCTTCCGACATTTCGTCGAAACGTTAGCGAGTTAGAAACTCCTGAAGCACATCCATCATCTTCCACGCAGGCTCAGGTTGAGGCAGTGGCTTTTCGTCGCAGAGAATCGACTAGACTAGCGTGCTGGAATTGTAAGCCTATTGGCCATACATTTTACGATTGTCCTGATCCGCGACGTATGTTATTTTGCTTTAAATGTGGACGTGAGAACACCACAACTCCCAATTGTGTGAACTGTTCGGGAAACCTCTCACGGAACAGTCCTCAATCCGGGGAGAATTGTTCAGAACGAATGAACCCGGATATGTAAATAATTTAACTGAAAATACACCACAAATTACCCTGCTTAGACGACACCCAGATTTATCAATTCCAGATCCAGAACCCACAGACATTCAAGTTAAACAAAGAAAATTCTTCCACGAGCGTCAGGTTGAGTACTATAATGCCAGGAAAAGGATTTTTGCGAGTCGTCCTCCACCGCCAAAGATAATCCGACTTCGCAAACGATTCCAAAGAAAGAAAATGCTCTATCGCTGTATTGCGGCAACTACTTTAACTTCTGCCTCAGATGATCCTCGTCCATTCGTATCTGTTAAGATATCCGAGAGAAATTGGCTCGGTTTACTCGACAGCGGAGCTTGTATAAGCTGTCTGGGCAATGGAGCTCTGGAATACCTGCGAGACAATAACATTTCTTTTAAAACCTTTTCGTCTACGGTCACAACTGCTGGTGGTGAAAATCAGGCTGTAGTTGGTATGATCACTGCCGAAGTATCTTTTAAAAATCAGACCGAAAATATATATTTCTTGATAGTGCCATCACTAACCCAGCAATTGTACCTAGGCATAGATTTCTGGAAGAAATTTCGAATAGCTCCGGAAATAATAGCGGATATTACTTTCACCCCAGAATCTTCGAAATCTGATATTCTTTCGAATGCTATTGTCAGCAGAAGAGTCGCGGAAACTTAAATCAACAATCAGTCTTTTCCCTTCCTTTTCTACCATGGGCTTGGGAAGGACAGGTTTAGAGGAACATACAATCGATACTGGGGACGCTGCGCCAATAAAACAGCGTCATTATCCCATATCTCCGGCGGTACAAACTCTCGTGTATGCGGAATTGGATCGCATGCTTGGTATGGGGATCATAGAAGAAAGTTCTAGTGCGTGGAGCTCGCCAGTCGTGCTCGTGCGAAAACCGGGGAAAAACCGCCTGTGCCTAGACTCTCGGAAAGTGAACCAAGTTACCAAAAATGATGCTTATCCGCTTCCGCATATAGAGGGGCTGCTTGGGCGACTTTCGGATACGCACTATATTTCCGGTGTGGACCTGAAAGACGCCTTCTGGTAGATACCGCTGGAGCAAAGATCTAGGGAGAAGACAGCTTTCACCGTCCCCGGTAGACCATTGTACCAATTCAGGGTGATGCCTTTTGGCCTGTGCAATGCGCCTCAGCGCATGTGCAGGCTAATCGACAAGGTGGTGCCCCATGAGTTAAAGGACCAAGTTTTTGTTTACCTTGACGATCTGCTGATCATATCACGGACATTTGAGGAGCATATCCGAATTCTAACCATTGTCGCGAAGAGCCTGTCGGATGCTGGATTAACAATAAATGTCGAGAAGTCTAAATTCTGTTATAAAGAACTCCAGTACTTAGGATTTATTTTGGGTGAGGGATGTCTTAAGGCAGATCCGGCAAAAATTGCTGCCATTGAAAAGTTTCCCGTACCGAAAACTCCACGCCAAGTTAGAAGATTTCTCGGAATGGCGGGTTGGTACAGGAGATTTGTTCAGGACTTTTCATCCCTAGCTACACCTATTTCAGATTCTTTAAGGAAGGGGGTTAAATTCACTTTTAACGAGAAAGCCATTGAGTCTTTTAATATTATTAAAGAGAAGTTGACCTCCGCACCCATTCTTGTAAACCCTGACTACAACAAAGAGTTCATCATTCTCTGCGATGCGTCGGCAACAGGCATCGGTTGTGTCCTTTGTCAGGAAGATGAGAGCGGAGTGGAACACCCAATTTACTTCTATTCACAGAAACTCAATGCCGCTCAACAAAACTACACGGTTATTGAGCGTGAGTGCTTGGCGGCTGTGAAAGGAATACAGAAATTTCGGCCTTATATAGAAGGACATAAATTTAAAGTAATTACCGACCACGCGAGCTTGAAGTGGTTGATGAGTCTGAAGGATCCTGCCGGAAGATTAGCGCGTTGGAGTTTAAAACTACAGGGATTCACTTTCGAGATCGAACACCGAAAAGGAAAACTTAACGTTGTACCTGATGCCCTTTCGCGAGTGCATGAGGTGGACGCTTTGGACCTTGGAGGTTCGATGTCGAAGGACTCCACCGACGTACTTCATATTGATCTTGGGGATCCTAGTTTTAAGTCAGAGGAGTACCAAAAGATCGTTGAGCATGTCGGAAAGAATAAAAATCAGCTACCTGACCTTCGAGTCTCGAATGATTTCGTGTATAAGAAGGTCAAACACTGCACAGGAAACCCAATCCAGGATGACTTGGCTTGGAAATTATGGATTCGAAACGCGCTGACCGACCGGCTGGTCACTTTAGCTCATTGTCCACCTAGAGCTTCGCACGGTGGTATTACTAAAACTCTTTATAGGCTTCGTAATCAATGTTACTGGCCAAATAAGGCCACACAGGTAAAAGACTTTATCGGCAACTGCAATGTGTGTAAGACAACAAAAGCACCAAATACCGTCTTAAGGGCTGAAATGGGTAAAGCTTTCATTGTTGACCGTCCATTTCAACATCTTTATATAGATTTTCTTGGGCCATATCCTCGGTCGAAGATTGCTATTGCCTTCGATCAATTAACGAAATTTGTCCTAATAAAGCCGCTTAGAAGAGCCACTTCAGAGACTGTATTAAAATTTCTTCGGGATGAAATCTTCTTCATATTCGGAGTTCCCGAAAGTATACTCTCCGATAATGGCACACAATTTGTTAGTCGTGAATTTTCAAATATGATCAAAGTATTTGGTATTAAACACTACAGGACAGCTGTATACTCGCCGCAGGCAAACGCTAGCGAGAGCGTAAATCGATCTATTTTGGCTGCAATACGATCGTACATAGACCCTAGGCAAACAAATTGGGATTCAAACCTTCCCTCCATTAAATTGTGCTTTGCGCACGGCCCTTCATTCAGCCATCGGAATATCGCCATACGAAGCTCTGTTTGGGCAACGTATGATTGAGCATGGAGATGATTATAAGATTTTGAAGGATCTCAACAGTTTAAATAACTCCGAGTTAGATTTGATCCCGAAGTCAGCAAAAATGAACATACTGCATTCGTATCTGAAAACCTCACTGGCACAGGCGCATGAAGCCTATAAAAAGGTATATAACACTCGTAGTCGAAACGTTTTATTTCAGGTAGGTGAAGAAATTTACAAGCGAAACTTCGTACCTAGCGACGCTTCCAAACATTTAAATGCGAAACTTTGCCCGAAATTTATCAAAGTCAAGGTCATTAAGATAATTGGTAACAATCTTTATGAAGTGGTGGATGCGAAAGGTAACAAAACAGTCACTCATTCGAAGGATTTAAAGCACTAATCATTGCAACTTGAAATGCATAAGAATAGTGGCTAGCTCAGTCTGAGCATGAGAGAAGTCTAGAACATATGTAGGTCTCATTAGGTTTTGTTTCGGTTTTTTTTTCTTATCCTATTTTTTTGGTCGCCCTTAAAAATATTATAAGCTTTGTAGGAAAACCTCCTTGAATTATGTATATATTTTTTTTGTTCATGTTACAATATTAAAAAAAATGTTCCACACCCCTGCCAATACTATCCAAATATAATTATTACAAACACAAAACCCAGTATTGTGCATTTGTCATACCTCAAACCTAGACTCATACTCAAAAAAACCATATATTTGTCTCTGAATATGCATTGTGGAGGTGTGGCTTAGATAGGAGAATACGCGAGTCTTATACCAAGAGCAGCGAGAGACTCAAAATCGTTGTTGTACTTGCAATTGTAAGCATTACATAGCCAGCTATAGAAAACGCGAGATGAAAATCATACCACCATCCTGGTACATAATGTCAATGTTCGGTTCTTTAAAATACGGTTTTAAAGACCTTGGGTATGGTGGCGTGATACCCAGTAAAGCCACATTTACCGAATTGCGAGCTGACATGCAAATCCAAGAAGGAATTGAGAGTCAGTCTGGTTTTGGTGGCGGCCTAGAAAGGCATCGGCGTCGGTTTCGGGAAACTTATTCGCGAGAACAAAAAGTCAGTACCCTAGTAAAGTACACGTACAGTCGCGGTCATTAAAGTTTTAGTAGCACGTGCAAAAATAAAGCCTACCGAAAAGTCCAAATATTGGATTCTAAACTTAAAAAAAAAAAAAAATTATAACTTGCCCAAAAGAACAAGTGCATCACCAACCAATAAGTGATAGTATAATATCAATAAAGTAAAATCAAAGTGATATATACCTGCCGCACAGACTACAATAAGAAATCACCATCTTACGTTTATCACGACAAAATCCCTGCAAGACCCGAACAGTGACGGAATATCCCATGAGATAAACCCGAAAACAAAAAAAGAACTATCGTCAAGCGTAGAAATCGCCACGCCATCACCCATCATCAATGCTCATCAAAATAATTGCATGATTGATAAGAGCAAATCCGACATATCCCTGCTCCATGTCCTGAGCCAAAATTCCACCACGCCGAATACTCAGGTGATCTCGCATGTCACCATCCCTAGAAGCAACTTGGAGCAAAAATCGTAAAAAAAAGAAAAAAAAAACAAGTGTTCGCTCCGACAAAAATTCGTCCAGTCGTCTACTTATGATCGATTTGCTGCGGTACTCGTATACCCACCGACCATATTTATATTAAAAATTGACGGCTGATAAAGAAAAAAAAAATCGTCAAAGATCTGCGCATGCACCTGACTCCACCACCCAGGAGAGCACCTGATCAAACCATTTAATCGGATACGTTATTCACCACCAAGAACTGTCGCCTCCTGAATTGTAGGTACATGGAGTTATCTCCGGAGAGAATATTTCACCACGCAGGAGAACATTCGTCCCTCGCAACATAGAAGTTATCATCATCAGTGCATACGATCTGCAACATCTTTATGCCCACCTCCTCAACTTGTATATACAAAAACTAATTAACAGCAACATATCTTATACATTTTTTTGAATTTGCAAGCATAATCTTTATAAATAGATATATGTATATATATAAATAGTGTGAATTAGTGCAAGTTTTATTTGAATTTTTTTTTTGTGATCCGTCAAACTGAAATGCAATTTAAAAAAAAAATATTAGTTCCACAGAAAAAAGGTAACAATAGAAATACCAACAGAAAGGGACCCAAAGGATGCTGTGCACAGAATCAACCGGGATCTCCAGTTTATTTGTCTTCGATTTGAAATACGTTGGGTAAGTGATTTTAACACTTTTATTACATTTTTATTTGAACGGATACATATATATATAGGTAACGACTTAATAGATATTGATATTGACATTGATTGACCTAATGTTACTTGCGTTTTTTTTTTTATTTATTTATTTTTTTATTTTTATATGCTTGCTTGCAAAAATGTTGAGCTAAGAATTGAGAAAAAAAATATTAATGTTTGAGATTGTTGTGGTTGCTCGAATTACGAATTATAGCATTGGAGGTTTTTGCTAATTTCATTTATCTGATTACTCCAAACAAAGTTTACTCACTCTAGTTTCTTTGTTAGTGTTATTTTGTTCTTTCGTTTTGTTTAAGATAGATACCTTATCATTTAATAAAATAACTAGGTACATAAGCTGTTGAATTGATTTACTAAATTATAAGGAAATTGAGATACAGGAATGTATTTTTATTTTGATATTTTTTTTTTATTTTAGATACTTTACTTTAAACCTAATTGATAATTAAATTTTCTTTGGAGGCCTAGTTTTATTTACTTTTTTTATTTTTAGTTATTAGTTTTAAATAGTTAGTAATTAGCCTACTCGTTCTAATAAAATTTGTTATGCTTTATACAATTTACCTGCATTTCACCATTTACTGGCTCGATGATTTCGGTGGGTTTCGCATTGAATTAGATTTTTGGGAAGTTTGTTGTTATGAAGGGTTTATCCCACGTGAAGTTTTTCGCTTTCAGATAACCAGCATGATTATCATGCATTACTAATTTTTTTTTATTATTTTGGATGTGACGTGACTAGAGGTGACCTACAGTAAGTACCTATAGTTAGAGGGGTCGCTGACCTCTCTTTCCGATTTAGGGGTTACTATACAGAGATTTGAGTAACAGTAGTAACAATGGTGTATCGCTGTCAGAAGTTGATCTTCTTTGCAGCATACTTCGGGAGGGTTAAGAACATACTCAGGAGGCACTACCATCTATGCTCTCCATCGTGAAACACTGCGAAGATAATTGAACGACATCGGGACATACCAACAATATTTCTTTTTAGTTCGGATAACATCTCCAACATTTTTTTTTCGTTATTTGATTAAGGCCTGAAATAACGTAATACCGTCCATTTCCTAGTAGTAAGATCCCCCCCCAATCCGACGAGCTATAGCCAGGATTATGCTAGCAGGCCTACCGCTGCATAGGAATTGGACACCCCTTTCATATCTCTGCCCGGATGGACTGATTGTCCTGTAACCTTCGGTTCTAAGGGTAGATTTAGATGTGAAAGGGTGCAATGGGGTTGACTAGGCGAAGGAGGTTCTTTTGGTTTGACTGTAAAATGCTATTTAGGTTTTTTTTATGCTCGCGGTTCATTACGGTCCGTTTTAGATGCAGGGACTATCTCAAATTTAACCTTTATCTTTTCTTCCCTACTATCAACAGGGATATTGTCATCTATTGCCTTACCCCAGATGAAATTTAATTTCGTTACAAAATAAAGCTTCCAGAACTTCCTCACTGCTTTCAGCCCATGTACTATTAGATTTCCTAATATAGCTGGGGACTATCGCATCCTTAGCAATAATTTTGCGAAGTCTGGAGGCTTCACTGGTGTCTGCAATCAATTCACAGAGCCTCCAGGATTTCCTTTTAGATCGCCTGATCAAGTACTTAAACTCTCTCTTGCTCTCTACATATTCATCCCATGTAATACCATCCCCTACCACTTTAGCTCTGTTGTAAAAGTGTCTGACCTGTTTTCTTTTGGAGCTTAGCTCCTTGTTCCACCATTGAGGTTGAGACCTCTTAGCCGTCTTTCTGAGTGGACAAACCTTTTCGTAGGCTTTATTCAAAGTTGAACATAGGTTGTCCACCGCCTTATCTATATCGGGGGGATTGGTCATGCGAGTTGGCCCCTCCTCCAGTTGTTGCCCTACTAATACCTTGTACCTATCCCAATCGGCTCCTCTTGGGTTTCGGTAGGTATTGTTCTCCTTATTTAGGAAGCTTATTTGAAAGCGACTCCACTTATGATCCGATAGGGATGCCTCGTCTAAAACCCTCCATTTACAAATTGTGAGCGAATCAGTACAGGATGCTAGAGTGATGTCTAACACTTCCTGTCTGTTTCGCACCACAAAAGTTGGTGTGTTTCCCTTATTGCATATAGTAAGCTTTGTTGATAAGATAAAATCAAAAAGTAACTCACCTCTGGTATTTATATCAGTGCTTCCCCACTGAGAATGATGCGCATTTGCATCGCAGCCCACGACAAAGAGCCAATCGTCCCTGGCCATCAGCTGCCTCGTTTTGATAGACGGGACTTCCGTAGACTCGAACGGGAGATAGGCTGATACCATGCAGATAGGTTTATTCCCTTCTCCATCACTGAAATTATTCAAAAGAAAATCCCTTATATTGTTCTTTATAAGAATGCATGGCCTGATTTTACCTTCATTTGCCTTGAAGAAAGGCGTGTATTCCCTGATGTTGAGCCCTTGGATGCGGTTTTTGCTACCGATCCATGGCTTTTGTATTAGTATGACTGAAACGTTGTGCTTGGTTATGTACTCAACCAAGCACGCCGTCGCAGTCCTACTGTGATGCAGGTTGATTTGCATCACCTCCATCAGTTGGCTCTTCCACCTCCGCACCCTTGGTCACGACCTTGATCATGACCTTCCCCATGCTGTGCCTCACCATGCCCTTTGTCTTTTCGAGGACCGGGAGCGATTCCTTATTTAGGCTCAGCAAGAAGTGCTGAAGGTAGCTACCCTCTGTGGAAGACATCTTCTTCCACAGAGCGTCTTGAAACTTCTCTTCGATGGTTACCCACTGTTCCATGGTCAGGCGACCGCTCGGTTCCTGCTCATTGACTATGGCAACAAGGAGCTCGTCCTTTGGATCGAAAATCGGATGACCAGCCTTCACCTTCTTCGCTGCGCTCGGGTCTACGACGTCATCAGATCTGCTCCTTTTGCTTTGGAACTTCTCCCTGACTCCCCCAGCTACGGCCTTTTCCCCACATGCTTCCTTACTACTACCTGGTCTAGTTCCACTGGTGGACGCCTGGCTAGTTGCCCTTACTGTTCTGGCCGCTTCGGACACCGATTTTTTGGCAGCCTCCGCGGTCAAGGTTTCCCTGACTTGCTCAAGTTTAGCCCTGTCCCAGGCACTTAAAACATTACATCCGCTGAACTGGTCAACTTTCCGCTTCGCAGTTTCGACTTTACGTCGTGCGTTGCGTTATCCTGCTCAGCTGATGTGCGTTCAACTCCTTCCCTAATTGTCCGACCTTAGAGTCCCCGGAGGCCGCAGAGTTCCTGCCAACTGCGTCCCCGGTTTCCTTGGTCGGTTTCCTACCCTTAGCGGTGTTAGCGAGAGTACCAGTCACCTCGTTACCACCCCTAGCTTTCTGAGTGAGTGTACCAGCCAGCTCACTTTTGCCCTGCACTATATTGGTGGGAGTACCTGCCTGCCCACCGTTACCCTTGTCTACAGTAGTGAGAGTACCAGCCACCTCACTAAAGGCCATACTAGTGTCAGTGAGTGTGCAATCCGCATCCTCACTGTCACTAGCTAGCAGCACCTCTTCCAGATCTTTTTCCAAGCCGGAGATGGATGACTGAGGTTCCGACTCGTTAGAGTCATACCCTGTTGGTTTTTTGGATTTCAAATCCTCTTTTGTCTTTTTTGATTTTTAAGTTAATTGTGTCCATTTAGTTCCCACGAGTAAAACAAGGTCAGCCCAGGCAGCGACGCTATACCTGGGTAAGGTTAATTACAACAGACCCGCGCCAAGGCGTCTGAGGGAGCTCGTTAATAGCCGGTTTTACCCCCGGCCGATTGCAACCAGAAGCACGGTTTGCTATACGCTCTCTCCATCTCTGGTATCAGGTTCGATTTTAGGGTTTTTCTCCCACCTCAATTAATGGATCACGACATACGATTAAAGCGTAAGCATAAATCCTTGGCTGACACCAACCAGACAAGCTGATTGGCCATTTTCAGACGGGCGCCCGCGGGAAGGAACAACAAGCTGAGGATTTTGCCCAAGTCCAACCTAAAGCTTAAGGATAAGGGGAATGGTGAAGGAGATCGATTTTAAGGCGGGCAGAGCTGCGGTTGAAATCGAAAACGGAACTATTTGAGTTAACCTTCCGCAGCATACGGGAGATTGGTTCGTTGGAGCCATATGAGGTTCGGTGGGTTGGAAGGTAAAAGAGACGAGGGCAGCGTAGACTACGGGGGTTTGTGTTAAAGAAAATATAGTTGTTAAGAGGGGCGCAATCGACGGAACCTGAGAGAAGACGATGAATGAAAAGAATGTCTGCGGCGTCCCTACGTTCCTCAAGGGAGTTCATGTTAATGAGATTTAGGCGATCTGAGTATGGAGGCAACATAAAAGGATCATTCCAAGGCAGACCTCGAAGAGCAAATCGAAGGAAACGACGTTGGATGTTCTCCATTCTGAGCACATGAATTTGATGAAAGGGAGACCACGCTTGACTGGCGTACTCAAGGAGGGGGCGAACAAAAGTGGTGTAGAGTGATTTAGTCACGTAGGGGTTGCAGAATTCTTTAGACCAACGTTTAACAAAGCCGAGTGATGAGTTGGCTTTACGAATAATTTCAACAATATGTAAACGAAAATTTAACTCGCTGTCGTACAATATGCCCAGGTCCCGGAGAGATTGAACGGGAGAGATTGGTTGACCATGGAGAATGTAGAGCCGGGAAGGGGATTTGTTGCGCTTGCGCGAAAGGGTAATAGTTTGGCATTTGGGAATGTTAAGCTCTAAGCAATTTTTAAGGCACCAGGTTGAAAACGATATATATATCAGTATATTATACTTTCGAAGATTTTGGGTATATGTGAGAGTTTGGCAATAGGACGATAATTAGTGACTTCACTTTTTAATCATTTTTTGTGAATCGGGGAAATACTCCTTGGGAAAGAGATAGACGAAAGAGGTCAGAAAGAGGGACCGACAGATTGGAAGAACACTTCTTAAGAAAAATTGCGGGGAGACCATCTGGGCCGGGTGAGAATTCATCGTTTAGGTTTTGTAACTTATTTTCGATGAGAGTATGGTCAATAGTTTGAGAGAGAAAGGGACCAATAGAGAAGTTAGTTAGGTAGCTAAAGTAAGAGGGGTCCGGTACAAATAAGTTGTCAGCAAAAGATTGCTTGAAAAATGCGGCAAATGAGTTGGCAATGGTATGTGGGTCCGTGAATGATACGTTTTCATAAGAGAGAGAAGGAGGGTAGCCGTCAGATTTTTTTGTAGTTGACGAATCGGAAAAAGGACTTGGAGTCATTTATTAAGTTGACTTGTGCATTATTTAGATAGCGTTGGTAGAGAGAGTTATAAAGCTGGGTGAATAGTCCAAAGAAGAGTTGTCAATTATTTGGTCAATCGCATCAATGGCAAGTTGGTAGAATTCAATAGGTTGAGCGGGTAGATAATAAAAACACATAACATACAAGGAACTTACGGGGAAATTAAATTTTTATTGAAACGAAGTCTAGTTTTGAAGAGGAAGAGGTAGCAAGAGGAGATGTGTCACGGCTATTGTGAACGGCTAGTAGAACTCCTCGACAAGGAGAGTCATCTATAGCGCGGGTATTGAATACGCCGTTAAGTTCGTCATCTCGAAAGACATTGAAGGAAGGGGGGAATAACTCTTGGTTCTTTATGTCAGGTATCAGGTTGGTTTCAGTAAGAGCATATATATCAAAAGGGAGAGCATGAGCTTGACGTAAGACAGCACTGGATTTATTGCGCAATCCTCTTACATTTTGGTAATAAAAGGTAAGAGGAACATAGTTTGTGGATGGTGGATAAAGTGCATTAGACATTGGTGACAGGTTAGGGACGAAAAAATGTACTGTGGTCAACTCGGCTTCGTTGGAGTCTCGTGAAACTTGATGTAAATATCACGGAGACTTGTAGGGTCGGTAGGGAGTTCTTCCTGTTGAATTGAAACGATGACACTAGTTTTGGTTTTCCTCTCATAACAAACTGAGTCAGATTTGTCATGAAGATATGCTAGAAATAGACGTATATTGTCGTATGTTTTTTTCTATCTGAGTCTGGAGAGCGCATAGCGACATTCTGTCAATGGTGTATCAGTTGTTTGCTGGGTTAGTTTAACAAGGGGTGGCAGTAGAGGATCAAGGAAGGGAATAGTAGTGCTAGTGGTTGTAGGTAAAACAGTATTAGTAGCGGGGAGGTTAGATGTGGGATTTATAAAATGGGAGCTTATAAAATTAGGGTACTTAGCTTCTGTTCTTAGATCGAAATTTGGGACGGAGTTACAAGCAGAGGCCACTGATGGTTGAGGAAGGGGAGTATTGGGGGTTGGGGTTAGTTTAAGAGAAACCCGATTACGTTGAGGTTTCGGTGGTCTAGATGCTATGCTAGACGATGAAGATTTCGTTGTTGGCTGAGAGGAAATGGTTTTGGGTGTAGGGGTTGGTACATTAGATGCAATATGCATATTTAAAGAGGAAGAAGGTGGGTTATTAGGTAAATGGATAGGTGGGGCAAAATTAGGAAAAAGGCTCCAATTCGAGTCAGATTTAAGACGGGAATCGGTAGACTTTGATGTCTTTTTTCTAGATTTCTTATTATTATTAGAGCGCTTGTCCGTCCACTTACATACCCGCATCTTATCAAAGAGGATGATATTAGCAGCACCGGGGTTGCAGAATAACCATTCGTATTTTGTTGGGAGGTCGAAATTAAAGTTGCGGCTTTGTTTGTGATGAGAGGGCAGGAACATTTTGCATTGGGTGATGGTTATGCTATGCCGAATGTTTTTGCAAAGAACTTCGTTATCCAATGAGTATCAGCATAATGGGGTGAAGAGAGTGGTAACTAACTGGTGCCCTGACTCTAGTCTATCGAGTCTTTGTTGCCATTCGGAAGTTGTCCATGTAGTTCCAAAATGTTTGACGAGCCTACGTGGAGCGACAGTTGGAGGAACAGACAACATAATGCTTTCTTGGGCTTGAGCTATGGGGGTCGCTATAGTTTCTTCAGATTGGTTAGGTTGCTGGAGACGAGCAGGTGTTGGTGAGCGTGATTCGGCTTCTGTGTCTAGTAGTTCAGCTAATAATGATGTATTGTACTGGACATCTGGATGATGATGAGGGGCATGGGTTGGTATATCATTGATATTGCTGCATAAAATCTCAATGCTATCCTCGATAACGCAAATGTTTGAACGTGCTGCAGTAAGCTCGTCGCCGACATCATTGATTTTATCGAAAATAACTTCGAGCATCGGGTCGGTCTGCTTGGGAGACGGTATTTGATTAGAGGTTGATTGAGAGCGAATGTCCACTTCTTCGCGAATAGAATTCAACGCTTCGCAAACTTTCAAATTAGAGGCAGTTTGTTCGGAATGGTTCATCCTGAGTTCTCGCAAAACTGTGTCAAGGTGACCTAGAATGTTGAAGAAGAAGAAAGGCAAGATGAGATAATAATCAATTATCATAAAGAAAATAACCACAGGGGCATAGGCGAATCCTTTGAACATATTAAGAGGAAATAATATTTTCCTAAACTTAAAGAAAAATTAACAAAATATATTAACAACTGCAATGTATGTCAAATAGAGAAATATGACAGAAATACAGTGAAGCAAAAATTCGAATTTACCGAGACACCCGAAAACCCATTAGACATAGTACATAGATCAAAAAAAAGCAGCAACATCCATAGACTTTAGAGAATTCCTAAGAGAAGAGAATATTAGAATACATTTTACAACAGTAAGCAATTCAAATTCGAACTCACCTGTAGAAAGATTTCATTCTACATTATTGAATATTGAAAAACCACAATAATATCAGTACTAGTGAAGCTTTACTAAAATCGCTCTTTGCATTATAAAAACTCAATTAATTCAGCAACAAAACAAACACCCTTGGAACTCTTTTTTAAAAGAATACCCGAGACAATTAAAAGGAAGTCCTTTTTAATGTCGCTTAATAACAAAACAAATACAATTGAAAAACGAAACGAAAGTAGAAAAGAACCTATAGAATATAAAGAAGGAGATACATTCTATTATAAGGAAAGAAAAATCAGAAAACAAAGCTTAGATTTAAAAAAACTAAAGGTAAAGAGAAATAATAGAATAACTATTTTAGGAACGAATAACGTTCAGTATAACAAATCCAAAATTAAAAAACCTCGTAAATTTCAGGTGGGGGTGTTACCCAATTATAGCATACTTCTGACACTGGCGACAATACTCTACTTTGTACAAGGACAGAGACTCGACTTACAATACCTAAACGAAGGACAGGGATTCATAATGATCAAGGACGAAGAACTACAAATTGTAGTTAATTACAGAAAGATTTTACATATAGTTGATGTAGAGACATGGGAAGAGAACTTAAAAATAATCAGAGATAACATAGCAAATCTAAAATTTAGCGATCACTATCCAACCATATTGCATAACTTCAATTCATTAGAACAAGAAATAAACAGCTTTTGCCACATACTAGAAAAAAGAGAGGATTACTTAATATTTGGGGTTTAAAATGTTTAGCTGGCACCATGGATGCTGATGACGAGATAGAAATAAGAGAGAGACTAGAAATAACAGAAATAAATAATGGAAATGTTTTGAATAGCCTCAACGAACAAGTAAAAATTAATGAACAGTTTAATATAGTAATGAAAAACATAACAAACCATATTAATAAACATTTATGAAATAGTTAATAAAGATTTAGTAGAAATAGAACATATACAATACATTTTTCAAATACAGTACGATATTGATCTATTAAGGGAGCAAGTACGGAAAGTAAAAAAAAATGTAATGCTCTGTAGATTAGGAGTACTAGGAAGGGATATTCTTACTACCAACGAAATAAATATCTACCTACAATATAACTCTTAAAGATTTAATATATATCAAAAGTTCAGCCATATTACATAATAATCAAATAATTTTCGTTGTAATGATACCTAATTATTCTAATCAAACTTTTAATAAGGTAATAATTGAACCAATCTTTCTTCTATATATATAAAAATCATGGTCAATTGTGTTTGTCGATAATGTTCTCTGTAATGCGTGAACCGATTTTGATTCTGGAAATTTCCCATGAAAGGTGAAGTTGATACCATGGTTTATTAGTTCATACGGTCTTTGTAGGTGTATTGTTTTTTTTTTTTTTTTTTTTATATAATAAACACGCGCTCAAGAGGGCTACTCTTTTAATGTAGGGTGAACTACACAGCGCGGGCTTTAAGGAAATGAGGATAGATATGATAGGAGATACCGATGCACATTGGTTTTAAATGTTTGTAAATTGTAACAAGGAGGAAAAACAGAGTTTGGTAAAGCATTCCACATTCGTGTTGTACGGCTTATGAATGAATCTCTATATTTCATAGTACGACCAAAGATAGGCTGAATGGTAAACTGATGAGCATTCCTAGCATGGCGAGTATTGCGGTTGAATTTCTGAAGGGGTGGAATGCAGCTGGCGATTTCGTTTGAGCACTGTTTGTTAAAAAAGCGATAAAACAGCGAGAGACACGCAACATTTCTGCGATGTTCAAGCGAATTAATAGAGTTCGCGATATTTATGTCTCCGATAAGTTTTAACGCACGATTCTGGATCCTATCCAGTAGGCGCAATATGGTTTTGGGCGCACCAGACCAGATATGAGAATTGTACTCAAGAGTTTTGGGCGAATGAACGCCTTGTATATTGTAGCCAGATCAGAAGGGGTAAAATATTTCTTGCACCTTTTGAGAAAACCTAGACATTTCGCAGCATTCTTGGCGACTTCGTGTACATGGTCATTCCAACGTAGGTTGTCATGAACGCACATACCGAGAATGGAAAGTCTTTCGGTTTCGGTGATGCAAGTGCCATTCATGGATAATGGCTGTAGGTCCGGGTTTCGCTTTAGAGACAGCAGACAGCATTGTGTTTTCGAAGCATTAAATTCCACTCTATTGGCTGAACCCCATTTTAAAATGCTGTCAAGGTCGGAATTTAATGAGTTTAACATACGTTGCCGTTCCAGTTCTACGGCCGAAGAGCAGGGACGTGAGTCCTGGAAAGAATATGAGAAGCTAAGTGTGCTGTCATCAGCGAAGGAATGGATTGGATTAGTTTGTTGCAGACAAGAGATCATTTATAAAAATGAGAAAGAGAGTCGGAGACAAAACGGAGCCTTGGGGGACACCAGCATTTATATGGTGAGTTTCAGACTTGAAACCATCCAAAACAACTTGAATTGAACGGCCAGAAAGGTAGTTTCTAATCCATTGAATAAGAGACGCATCGATCCCATAAGCACGCATTTTCGACAAAAGAGCTTGGTGCCAAACTCTGTCAAATGCCTTTGAAATATCAAGCGCAACAATCTTCGACTCACCGAAGTGATGGAGAGATTGGTTCCACTTCTCGGTGAGATATGTCATCAAATCACCAGTGGACCTGTTGCCCCGAAAACCGTACTGCCGGTCATTGAGGAGTTTCCGAGATTCAAGATATTTCATAAGCTGACGATTTATCAGCGTTTCCATGACCTTAGTAAGAATGGACGTAAGTGCTATGGGTCGGTAATTGGTGGGAGAAGATTCGCCTTTTTTAGTGACGGGCTGGACAAATGCTGTTTTCCACCTACTCGGAAAGAGTCCAGAAGAATAGGACAGATGAAAAAGCTTACGCAGTGGTTTTGCCAGCGTGGAAGAACACCTCTTCAGAACGATGGGGGAGATACAGTCTGGACCAGCGGATTTATTTATGTTGAGATCAATAAGTACTCTTGCAACTGTACGAGTGCGAAAATGGATTTGTCCCATGGTAAATTCGACGCTCTCGAGTACAGGTGGGGACAAAGCGCAATCTGGGAGCAACGAGCTGGCTGCGAAATGTGCAGCGAGCAGATTAGCTTTGTCTAAAGAGCTGACAGCTGGAGTGTCATTGTAAATGAGCGTTGGGATCGCTGACGAGGCCGAATTCTTAATATTTTTTACGAATGACCAAAAGTTTTTACTACCCTTGGGACATTGTAGTATTTTTTGCCTCAACTTTTGGTCATATGAGAATTTGACACGCTTTATGAGGGCATTGCAGTCATTTCTGGCTCGTTTAAACTTTTTTCGGTTTTCCTCGGATGGGTTGGCCTTGTAAGACCGAAAACTCAACTCCCTTAGTCTAATAGCCTCTTTACAGCTCGAGTCGTACCACGCGTTTTCTTTTGGTTTAATACTCTTTATCCTGTGAGGGATAAAGGATTTCATACCTAAGGTGATTATATTTGTTACCATATCAGCGGCGGCATCCACGTCGTTATCGAGGAAGCATAACGACCAGTTAAAACTCCTAAAGAAGCTGTTAAGTCCGCTCCAGTTGGCTTTCTCGTATTGCCATACGGTTCTTTTCGGAGTTTTTTCTTTAACTTTGTGGTCGGAGTACGAGAAATTAGGTGATATGGTACAGTGGTCTGACGAGCCTAGAGGCGATAATACTTCAATAGAGTATTTATTAGGGTGGGAGGTAAGAAACAAGTCCAGTGTGTTGCCATTTTGACCGTCAATGTCTGGTACACGTGTTGGCGCCTTTACAAGCTTGGTTAATTGGTTTACCTCAGCAAAGATCTGAACATAAATTCCTTCGGGTGTTGTCTGTCCAGAATGTTGAAGCCAGTCAGAATTGTGAATATTGAAATCGCCCGCAATGACGATTTCAGTATGAGGGTACAAGGAAACAATTCTAGTTATGGAATCAGACAACACATCGAACTCGTTACAAGTCGAGTTGCTGTCAAAATTAGGGCTTCTATAAAGAAAACAGTAATGAATTACTTGCCTACGGATATGGAATTTGAGCCATTTGAAATTAAATTCCGGATTGGAACACTGGCCATAATCTTTAGGAACTTGGTAGGCTACATCATTACGCACATAAATGGCGAGACCGCGATGTAAGAAGAATAATGGCACTAAACGATATCCAGGTAGATCAAATTCTGATGTATCAGATTTTCCACCCACCTGGGTCTCACCCAGTGCCAAAACAGCTGGTTTATATTTGGCAACGTGGACGTACGCGGAGAAGAGATTCGATCGCAACCAACGAATGTTGCTAAAATCGACCCTGAAATTCCTCATTGTAACAAAAAACAAACACAAAAAAACACAACTCCGACGCTACTACAAAGCTGAGTTGTGAAGTGAAGATCCTAAGTTGAATTGTGGCTCATGAGTTATAGGGGAGTGGCAGCTCCCATACAAAAAATGCATTCAAAATCTTATTCCTCGAAAACCACTCAATCGATTGAATTCAAATTTACATACAATCTTAGGTATCGGCCCAGGAGTATTCTTCTGAAGATTGGTCAACATTGGACAAAGGGGCGTGGCACCTCCCATACAAAAAAAACATTCAAAATCTTATATCTCGAAAACTACTGAATCGATTCAGTTTAAATTTACATACAATCTTAGGTATCGGCCCAGGAGTATTTCTGTGAAGATTGGTCAAAATTGGACAAAGGGGCGTGGCACCTCCCATACAAAAAAAACATTCAAAATCTTATATCTCGAAAACCAGCAAATCGATTGAGTTCAAATTTACATACAATCTTAGGTATCGGCCCAGGAGTATTCCCGTGAAGATTGGTCAAAATAGGACAAAGGGGCGTGGCACCTCCCATACAAAAAAAACATTCAAAATCTTATATCTCGAAAACCAGCAAATCGATTGAGTTCAAATTTACATACAATCTTAGGTATCGGCCCAGGAGTATTTCTGTGAAGATTGGTCAACATTGGACAAAGGGGCGTGGCACCACCCATACAACAAAATCATTAAAAAATCTTATATTTCGAAAACCACCAAATCGATTCAGTTTAAATTTACAGATAATCATATCATAATAATCATAGGTATTGTCCTGGGAGTGTTCCTGTAAAGATTGGTCAATATTGGACAAAGGGGTGTGGCGCATCCCATACAAAAAAAAAGCAAACGCTATTCTTCGACAGTCAAAGCCACAGTTTGTAAAATTGGTAACATTGATAAGCATTGTCCTGATACACAAGAATATTATCTAGGCAATACGATTCCTGGAAAAACGAAAAATGTTGTGTAACACAGAGCTTCCATTCACTCACAACAGAGCATTACAATTAAATTATTTCTGATTTAAATGAATTTGAAATTGTTTTTTTTTTATATTTCTTTTTGCACTACGAAGTGTGCAGGGGGTCCGCTAGTACCTAGAAAAAATAAACTAGAAATAGATACAACATACATTAATTTAATTAATTAATATTAAGTAACTTTACATTGTATAAATACAGTCAAAATGTCTTACAACGACATCGGTTTTAACGACGAATCGGTTATAACGACCAAATTCTTTGGTCCTGACTGAGCTCCATTATAATCCCATTGAATAACAAATCGTTTACAACGACATCGCTTACAACGACAGATTTTTTCCTTTTTTTGAAATAAAATATTGGTTACAACGACTAAAATCGACGCAGCTGTTGGCCCGACTGAATCTTTTTCTAAAACTGTAAACTGTTTATGTATCTTTAGCCGCAATGTATCTGTTACCGTTTGTTGACGTGTTATTCTTTTATTTTTGTGTTTATTAGCGGTTTTGAGTTTGTTCAACAGTAGGTTAGAAAATTACCTAGTGAAAATTTTTCAGTGTGACGTGACGAGTGGTTGTAGAAATTTAATTTTATTCGGTTCGCATATATACTCGCATATATGTATGTCAAGAACAAAGAAGAATTATGAAAAAAAGGACCTCTACTTGAAAACAGATTGATTTACATGTGTATACCTTGATACCAAATTCGTTAGTCCCTTGAAGGTCGTTATAACCGAATTTGACTGTAAACAGAAAAACCAATTATTATGAAGAAAACCTTAAAACTTATAAAAGACGATTGCATAGAAAAAATCTTAAAAGAAAAACCAATATGTAATTTTAAAATGAATACAGTTGTTGAAATAAAGCAATTAACCAACATTATAATAACAAAAAATTTACCCAAAACAAAACTTAAACATAATTGTAACATGTTTGATATAATAATATATGGAAATAACCTAATTAATTTTGAAAACTGTAAAATTGACATTAAAGATATTACTTATAAAAACATAATTGTAAAAGATAACTTTATTATACCACATTTTAATGATATTGAAATAAGAAATATAACAACAAATATAACTGTACCTGAACTGCATCTCGAAAATATCAGAAATAGGAAACTTCTAGAAGAAATTAAAAGCAACCAGTATATTCATAACGGCATAACATTTACCACAATCATATTAGTATTAGCCGTAATAACAATACTTATATTTCTCTTTGTAAAAGCGATACTTTAGTATCTGGTGGTTGGGTGTGTATGTATGAATCGGGTAGGCGCTGATTGGCATCAACCTGGCGGTGTCCAGCTGTTGTAACTTTTTCATACCCATCAATTGTGCTTATTTTACCTCCGCGTGATAACCACCGGGTACTGGTCTCGTCCACCTGGGCTTGCCTTGCTAAACTTATAAGCGCGAGTTTTGAACACGAAGAAAATAGCAACACTGCTCTGTCGGAATGACTGACTGAACGAGTCTCAGAAGTCTTACATGAGCCCCTCAGAAAGAGGACGTACGGCGGATGAATTCACTAGACTGAATCAACGGTGACGGCAACAGTCAATTTGGCAGGTACCTTACTTGAGTTACTCCGACATATTTGGAGCTGAGGTCAGTGAGGATTTTTCAGGACTAGTCAGGGTCCTGAAACAGAGATGGTGGCGGATGAACCCTTTATGGGCCAATGGCAGCTCTCACATCCCCGAAGTGGGTTACTGACACCGGAGGAATCCGGCCCCTTTCGCTCAAGGGGTCCAACAAAGGGCCTGGCCCTCCGGGTTGGGGGTTGTACGCCGGAGTAACTGCCCCGACTGCGGAAAACAACAATAGTTCCGAAACGACAACAAGCCTCGGATACGGATGATTTTACTGTTGACGAACCTGGCAAACGAATAAAGGACAACGAATTTCGGATCTGCACTTGGAATGTTAGGTCCCTTAACAGACCACATGCAGCCGAACAACTAGCGGAGGCCCTGAAATGCTATAAAGCAGACCTAACCGCCATCCAAGAAGTGCGATGGGATGGACCGGGCAAGAAGAGGATGAAAAACTGCGACATTTATTATGGCGACTGCTATCGCCAACAAAAACAGCGCTTATTTGGATGTGGTTTCGTCGTTGGAGGCAGACTTAAGCAAGAAGTCTTAAGTTTCAGCTGTGCAAACGAGTGCCTCGCGACAATCAGCATCAAGGCTAAATTCGCCAACATTAGCCTAATATGCGCCCATGCCCCCACGGAGGAGAAAGACGACGACACCAAAAAAAGATTCTACGAGCTCTTAGACAAGACGTACGAGCAATGCCCTAACTATGACATTAAAATCGTCCTAGGTGATTTTAATGCAAAGATAGGAAGAGAGGGCATCTTTGGTAGTACTGTCGGAAGGTACAGCCTACACGACACCACCTACGATAACGGATTTAGGCTGATCGACTTCGCGGCAGGGCGAAATGGTGTCATAGCAAGTACGCGGTTCCCGCATCTCGATATTCACAAAGATTCACATGGGTATCTCCCGATCAATCAACCGTCAACCAGATTGACCACATTGCGATCGACGCAAGGCACTCCTCCAGTATTATGGATGTCCGAACGTTCCGAGGAGCCAACATTGATTCGGACCACTATCTTGTCGTAGCCAAAGTACGCCTTCGGATATCCCGAACACCGCCAAGACAAGTAAATACTGTGACGAAGTTTGACGTCGGACGGCTAAAATCGCACGAGATCACCAGATCCTTCTCCGATCGAGTCTCTCTCAATCTCTCAAGAGGTTCTATGCGGCCAGCATCAAGCATCGAAGACCAGTGGCAACATTGCCAAAAAGCCATCAGAGACGCCGCCTCTGATGTGCTTGGTTTCACACGACCACCACAACGAAACCCCTGGTTCGACGACGAGTGCCGGCAAGCACATGCAGCGAAACAAGAGGCATACAAAGCGGCGCTGCAAAGAAGGACCAGAGCTGCTCGTGAGCTATACGCGCAGAAAAGAAGAGACGAACACCGGCTTCTCAGGAGAAAAAAGAAAGAGCACGAGAAGCGCGCGATCGAGGAAATAGAGAGATGCTACAGCAGGAATTATAGAACGAATATCAAAGGCCAGGAAATTAAACAAGAGAAATTTATTTATTAGGTCTTGAAATATTAAAGTATGAAAGCAGAATAAAATATTTTTCAAATAATTTCTGAATAATAGAAACTATGAATACTATACAATAAAATGTAAAAGTAGTATTTAGTATTTTATATATGTATTCAACACCCCTTCTCAATACTAAAGATTCCAAGTCCCATTGCCTTCCGGAAATGTAGATGCTTGATAGTTGATATGGCTCAGCGGCTTGGTCATAATGTCTGCAATCATCTGCATCAACATACACATGCAATTTCACAAGATATTTTCCCCAGAAATACCAATTCTCAAACGGTGATCTTTCGTGGAACTGAGAAACTTCATAATTCTTTTGGCTTCCACTAAGTCTCTTTGGCAAGGTGCACTCACTTTGCGTCCTAGAATTGATACTGCTGCTGCAATGTCAGGTCTTGAGTTAACGGTCAAGTAAAGTAGAGAACCAATAATTTTCCGGAACTCGTTATCGTCTGGTAATTTTTTGTCATCATCTGAGTTTTCTTTAACATACCCAGGATCCATGGGAATCCTTGAACCTTTAGCATCTGTCATCCTATATTCTCTCAATATCTTGTCAATGTAATTCTTCTGGTGAATATAAAAGATTCCATCCTTATCTTTTTCAACTTGAACTCCAAGGTACATTTTTATTTCTCCTGAACTGGAAATATTGAATTGCCCCTGCAACTCTTTAATTGTCGCATTTATTGCCTTGTCATTTCGGGATGCGATCAACATATCGTCAACATATAACAAAATGTAAATCCATTCCTCCCCTTCCATTTTGGAATATAGACAGGGGTCAGCATTCCCCCTTCTGAATCCAAGACTCAAGATTGCTTCATTTATCTTGTCATTCCAACATTTGGCGGATTGCTTCAACCCATAAAGACTGCGTTTCAAACGGTAGACATGCTTTTCTTTGCCTTTTACAACAAATCCTTCAGGTTGACACATGTACACTTCGTTTATCAAGTCTCCATTCAGGAACGCGTTCTTAACATCTATGTGAACTACTTTCATCTTACGTGATGAAGCTATTGCCAGCAGGGTCCGGAAAACTGTTTGTTTTACGACGGGTGCGAAAACTTCGTCGTAGTCTTGTCCAAATTTCTACGTAAAGCCTTTCGCCACCAAACGGGCTTTATAGCGCTGAATATTATTATGGGCGACATATCAAGGCAAAGGTTTTCGTTGAGAACAAATGAGATGCGCTTATGTCACCAGAATGGAAAAACCCAAAAAGTTTTAGAGGTTGGTTGGGTGGCTAAGGATCCTGAATCCAGGGTTCAAGTCCTTGCGGGGAATGGTTCTAGAACTATTGAGATACTTTTTTTTTCTTTTTGGATGACGCTACGAGATAGCGTTAAGAGTAGCTGAACTGGCGATCGCGCGATGCTCATAGCTGTGCATTCTAGTTAACAAAAGAAGATTTTAATGGGCAAATGGTCCGATGCGAACATTATTTCAGCTGGGGAATTAGACAAAGGTTGGCAGTCAGAGTGAATAGTTGACATTGAGCGAGTGTATTGAAAGTGATAGCGAGTAGAAGAACAATTAAAATAAAAACGAGAATATCATTCTAACAGTGGGTGAATAAGAAAAAGTGTGTGGACGTGCATACCCGCAATTTAGGAAGTCTGCGTAGTGCGGAGATATTTTTGTATTCTTATTAATCAAATCAGGTAATAATTGAAATCTAGTTGCCTCGTTAGAATTTGTTTTATCAGTTACCACCAATCCCCTAGGATCATTGACGAATCTACGAGTTATCTACAGTAGTTGGAGGTTTTTCTTTCTCTTGTTGGAGTATCTACCGTAATCGAGACCTCAGAGCCCCAAGCTATTGGAACCAACAGCCTAAGATATCGGACGTCGGTAACCGTAGTCGCTAAGCCAAACGACTAGATAGCAACACGGACATCAACACTCAGATAAGTCTAATTAGATTATACCAATTACATATACCAAAGTTATAAGTAAATTAGATACATAAGTGTTATACACGAGTGTGCCAATATAGTTAAGTGTATACATATTACCAATCTTACAAGATATCGCAAAGCACCGAAACAGCGTTGGGGTTTAAGCGGTTGCGCAGTAAGCTAAGCGTAACGCTCGAGTCGATCAAGTCCCGTCGAGGCGAATCGTTTTTTTTTTGTTCGTTTTTTTTTTTTTTGATTATTCTTTTGCGTTACAATAAGATAATTGTGACCGCGTCGGAAGTTAAGCGGATCAGTCGCCGTCGGTCATAAAAGGGGGTATCGTAGATCCCATTACGTAGGGGATAGGATACAAGGGGGTGAATTTCCGAATTCTATTATTGGGTTAGGATAGTTAGATATAAGTTAATCATTGTATTAGATTTAAGTTAGTTTGTAAGGAAATTGAATTAAATTTTATAACGTGTTTGAAAAATTTTGATTTGTTAATTGGGGTTATCTGGTAATAACGCGAATCTCGCACTAAGTCGCGGTTCTCAGTGCGGGTAGTTAGGCGGAAGGGCAATCGCGTGGCGCCCATTCTTGAACATCTCAACCTCACGACCACTCCCAAGCTGGTCTGGCACTCTCCCGCCTAACGTCGCAGGACGACGAAGGAACGACGGTAACATTTTGGCGCCCAACGTGGGGCAATAAATACCAATAAATATCAATTTAAAAATAATATACGCCGATCGACAGTTATCGTCATTATAAGTTGTATCGTTGTGGCATTCAAACCGATTCGTATATGTATCTATATTGGCACGCATTTGTTCTTTTATTGATTTCTGAATTATATTAGTGTTGTCCTTGTTGTTGAGTTGTTGACTCCCATTCGTTAACGTATTCGTCGCTTAAGTTAATGTATCTTAGAGCCAACGGGCAAGGGAAAAGAAAAACCTTCAACTACTCTTTTTAGTTTATCATAGACGGAAAAAAAAAAATGGACATCAATAGATTGAATGGGGAAGAACTGACGTATGAGCTAGACATAAGGGGTCTTAAGGGCAAGGATGTGGATGAGATGAGGAAGATGCTCCGCACTGCCTTAAGGAGAGATTCTAGTTTCATATTGCCAGATTATCCTTTCAGTTTTCTAGAAGATAAGGCCGCCATATGCGCAAAGTTAGAAGAGATTCTAAAGTTAGTAAACGAGTTCACAGGTAATGAAAACTCCAAGGAGTATAAAAAAGTGGTAGCCAAATCAGAATGGGTTCTGAGGCGAATTGGCAGATCACAAGCAGCTGCTCAGGATGAAAAAGATTTCCTGGTAGAGGTGAGGCAGCAAATTGTAGCTTTGTTGTCGAATTTAGATATAAAAGCTAGCGTTGAGGTATCACCACCAGTAGCAGAAGAGCAGGCACGAGCAGGTAACAACATTTTACTAGGAGTGAACGCCGACCAGAAAGACAAAGCCGAACACTACCCCCTACCAATGGCTACGTCATCACCTCTTTTCTTCCAAACCAAAAGGGTCCCAATAATGAAATGGGGTGTGCAGTTTCGGGGTGATCAATCTCAGTCGGTTAGCAGCTTTTTGGAGAAAGTTGAGGAACTAAGGGTTGCGAGGGGTTTTAGTAAAGAAGAACTGTTCAGCTCTGCTTATGATTTGTTCGAGGGGACGGCCGCGGTCTGGTACAGAGCGAATAAACCCTCCATTAACAGTTGGGAACGATTAGTCTCGAAGCTTAGGGCTGAATTCTTGCCGCCGGGATACGACGACCGGCTCTGGGAGGAGATTAGGGGTAGGACGCAGGGACGAGCGGAAACCATTGGGATTTATGTGAGTGTGATGCTAGGGTTGTTTGCCAGGCTGAGTGAGCCATGCGCTGAGGAGACCAAACTCAAGTGGATTCTCAGAAATATTTCTCCATTCTATCAGACACAAATAGCGTTGGTTGAAATCTCTTCTTTGGACCAACTGGTGAAAGTTGGCCACCAACTAGAAGCCGCGCGATACCTGGTAGAAAATTTTGTGCCTCCGCCATCAAGGCGAAACAATACCCTTTTGGAGCCCGATTTGGCTTATGTTGATGCGTCGAGTAGAGAGGACGAGCAGGTCGCTGCTTCGTCACCATACCGGTCGCCTAGACCACCTACATGTTTTAGATGTAGGCAACCTGGGCACATGGCTGCCCAATGTCCACAACCAGTGCGCTGTTATGGTTGCAATACAGTTGGCTTCATTAGAAGTCGTTGTCCGCAATGTACGCCGCAAGCGTCAACTTCGGGAAACAATGCGTCGGCTCAGGGGCAGGCGGGTCATTGAGTCGAACAAAAGAAACCGCACTTAATCCGATACATAGACGGGAGAATACCGGGGGGAGACCGGTGGGGTGCAATTTGGCACTCGATTTTATTTTAGAGAGGAAGGGTGCTGATCGTCGTCCATATATGAATGTTGAAATTTACGGAGTTAAATTATTAGGATTGTTAGACTCAGGGGCGTCGCGTACAATCCTGGGTGGGAGTGGGTGGGAAATACTGAAGTCTTTAAAATGCAAATTATCCAAGGTAGATTTGAAAACGGTGACGGTGGCTAATGGTGATGGAGTAGAGGTAGTGGGGGCACTTCACGTACCCATTAAAGTGGAGAATACCATTAAAGTTATGGAAGTATTGGTCATCCCAAAACTGGCTCATAGTCTTATACTGGGAGCGGATTTTTGGGTAAGTTTTTCCATAATCCCAGATTTAAATAAGCGGGTTTGGAACTTTGGTGAAGAGCTGTGTGAAGTCGAAGGCAGTACGAACTTATCGGGGTTGCAAAAACAGAGTTTGAGCGAGTTAACGGAGAGAATATTTGCGTCAATGGGGGAGGGGCTAGGTTGCACAAATTTGGTGGAACATGTAATAAGGACTAGTGCGGAGCCTATCAAGCAGCGCTATTACCCTGTTTCCCCAATTGTTCAGGAACAAATTAACAAGGAGGTCGAGGACATGCTTAACGCAGGCGTCATAGAACCTTCCTCTAGTCCCTGGTCATCCCCCATTTTATTAATTAAAAAAAAAAATGGCAAGTATCGATTCTGCGTCGATTTCCGAAAACTAAATCAAGTAACCGAACGCGATGCATACCCCATTCCCTTTGTATCGGCCACGCTTGATAAGTTGAGGAATGCCAAATTTTTATCCTCCTTGGATATCAAGTCCGCGTATTGGCAAATACCAATGGCCGAAGAATCGAAGAGGTACACCGCGTTCACTATTCCCGGGAAGGGGCTGTATCAATTTCGTCGCATGCCCTTTGGGCTCCATAACGCTCCGGCTACTTGGCAGCGGTTTATTGATACAGTCATCGGAGCCGACCTTGAACCGAACGTGTTTGTGTACCTTGACGATGTAATTATTGTTTCGGAGACTTTTGAGCAACACTTAGACGTATTGCGAGTAGTTTTGGAACGGATCAAAGCAGCCGGTCTCGTTTTAAGCAAGGAAAAATGTGAATTTTGTAAAAGTGAGTTGAAATATTTGGGGTACGTAGTGAACGGGGACGGTCTCCTTGTAGACCCCGATAAGGTTCGATGCATGGTTGAGTATCCAAGGCCGACTACTGTATCAGGTGTACGGAGATTTGTTGGTATGGTTTCATGGTACAGACGATTTGTTCCCAACTTTTCCGATATCATCGCTCCCATAACAGGACTCCTAAAGAAGAAGCGTCGGTTCCTATGGAGCGATGACTGTGAGAATGCCTTCCGATCGTTAAAAGAGAAACTAGTCTCGGCACCCATCCTTACTTGTCCAAATTTCAACCTACCGTTTACTATTCACACTGATGCGTCAGGGTATGGCATAGGCGCAGTCCTTACCCAAGAACAAGATAGTGGGGGTGAAAAAGTAATTAGTTATCTTAGCAGGACGTTGTCCAAGACTGAGCGTAATTATTCTACGACTGAACGGGAGTGTCTAGCAGTTCTTTGGGCAATTGAAAAACTTCGTCCGTATCTCGAAGGTAGCAGTTTCACGGTGATAACCGATCATCACTCCTTACTCTGGCTTAGCAATTTGAAGGACCCGCAGGGTAGGTTGGCTCGATGGGCAGTCAAATTGCAACAGTACAATTTTAGCATTGTACATCGGAAAGGGAAGGAGCATTTGGTCCCGGATGCGTTATCCAGAGCCAACGAGGAGGTAGCAATAGTGTCTACTGAGGGTACTAAAGATACTTGGTATCTTAAAATGTTGAGTGTCGTTAGACACAATAGTAGGGATTATCCCGATTGGAGGGTGACCGACGACGTGCTATTTAAACGCGTAACGAGTAAATACCCAAAATTGACATCTGATGAGGACCAGTGGAAACAAGTCATTCCAAAGGAGGGTAGGTCTGAAGTTCTTAGGAAATCGCATGATGACATATTGAGTGGGCATGGTGGAATTCAGAAAACACTGGATAGGGTGGGGAGCAGTTATTATTGGCCAAAAATGAGGTCCGACGTTGCTCATTACGTTCGTAGATGCGTGGTTTGTCAGACGGTAAAACCTAACCTACAGAAACCTGCTGGCTTGATGGCGTCTCGGTGCAATGTCAGTAAGCCATGGGAAATGCTATGCATTGATTTTATAGGTCCGTTGCCAAGGTCTACAAGGGGCTATTGTTATATATTAACGGTAGTTGACTATTTTTCGAAATTTCCATTATTCTTCCCTGTGAGAACGGCTACGGCAAAATCCTTGCGCACCATTTTGGAAGAGCAAGTGTTTCTAGTGTTTGGGGTACCTAAGTGGGTCGTATGTGACAACGGAGCCCAATTTAAGAGTAGGGAAATGTCTGAATTGGCAGCTAATTACGGGGTAACCATGAATTTCACTGCTTTTTATCACCCGCAAGCCAATCCTGCGGAGCGATACAACCAGACTCTCAAAACTAAGCTTCGCGCTTATATCTCTGATAATCATAGGACCTGGGATCTTCTCCTTCCAAAATTGGCTTGTGCCATTCGAACTACGACTCACGAGGTTCTGAGAACTACGCCTTATTTTGTGCTTTTTGGGAGGGAGATGAGTGTCGAAGGCGACCATTCTCCCAGTCCTCCAGGTGGTTTCATGGCAGATAGGTCAATCGATTTTCAAGCATGGTCGAGGGCGTTAGGTGAAGTTGTGGAGGACGTAAGATCTAAAATGCAGATTTCTGCACAAAAATCAGCAAAACAGTATAACCTGAGGCGAAGGGAAACACAATATTATCCTAAAGACATGGTCCTTAGGAAGAATTTTGTTCTTTCCGATGCCGCCAAATACTTCACGGCGAAACTTGCTCCCCGATATGTAGGTCCTTTTGAAGTTATAAGAAGAGTATCGCCTTGGACATATGAGTTAAGTGATAAAAACGGGAAGAAAGTAGGAATATGGCACGCCAAGGACTTGAAAATATTTAATAGTAAGGATGATCTAGTATAAGCTTCCTGATTGTCTTACGACGAAAACCTTTCGAAAGGAAGGGGGAAGTATTATGGGCGACATATCAAGGCAAAGGTTTTCGTTGAGAACAAATGAGATGCGCTTATGTCACCAGAATGGAAAAACCCAAAAAGTTTTAGAGGTTGGTTGGGTGGCTAAGGATCCTGAATCCAGGGTTCAAGTCCTTGCGGGGAATGGTTCTAGAACTATTGAGATACTTTTTTTTTCTTTTTGGATGACGCTACGAGATAGCGTTAAGAGTAGCTGAACTGGCGATCGCGCGATGCTCATAGCTGTGCATTCTAGTTAACAAAAGAAGATTTTAATGGGCAAATGGTCCGATGCGAACATTATTTCAGCTGGGGAATTAGACAAAGGTTGGCAGTCAGAGTGAATAGTTGACATTGAGCGAGTGTATTGAAAGTGATAGCGAGTAGAAGAACAATTAAAATAAAAACGAGAATATCATTCTAACAGTGGGTGAATAAGAAAAAGTGTGTGGACGTGCATACCCGCAATTTAGGAAGTCTGCGTAGTGCGGAGATATTTTTGTATTCTTATTAATCAAATCAGGTAATAATTGAAATCTAGTTGCCTCGTTAGAATTTGTTTTATCAGTTACCACCAATCCCCTAGGATCATTGACGAATCTACGAGTTATCTACAGTAGTTGGAGGTTTTTCTTTCTCTTGTTGGAGTATCTACCGTAATCGAGACCTCAGAGCCCCAAGCTATTGGAACCAACAGCCTAAGATATCGGACGTCGGTAACCGTAGTCGCTAAGCCAAACGACTAGATAGCAACACGGACATCAACACTCAGATAAGTCTAATTAGATTATACCAATTACATATACCAAAGTTATAAGTAAATTAGATACATAAGTGTTATACACGAGTGTGCCAATATAGTTAAGTGTATACATATTACCAATCTTACAAGATATCGCAAAGCACCGGAACAGCGTTGGGGTTTAAGCGGTTGCGCAGTAAGCTAAGCGTAACGCTCGAGTCGATCAAGTCCCGTCGAGGCGAATCGTTTTTTTTTTTGTTCGTTTTTTTTTTTGATTATTCTTTTGCGTTACAATAAGATAATTGTGACCGCGTCGGAAGTTAAGCGGATCAGTCGCCGTCGGTCATAAAAGGGGGTATCGTAGATCCCATTACGTAGGGGATAGGATACAAGGGGGTGAATTTCCGAATTCTATTATTGGGTTAGGATAGTTAGATATAAGTTAATCATTGTATTAGATTTAAGTTAGTTTGTAAGGAAATTGAATTAAATTTTATAACGTGTTTGAAAAATTTTGATTTGTTAATTGGGGTTATCTGGTAATAACGCGAATCTCGCACTAAGTCGCGGTTCTCAGTGCGGGTAGTTAGGCGGAAGGGCAATCGCGTGGCGCCCATTCTTGAACATCTCAACCTCACGACCACTCCCAAGCTGGTCTGGCACTCTCCCGCCTAACGTCGCAGGACGACGAAGGAACGACGGTAACAATATTTCCATCTGCATCTAGCTTCAACTTGTAAACCCACTTGCATCCGATTGGTTTACGATTCGGTGGTAGCTCGACAAGTTTCCATGTAGAATTGTCTTCAATTGCATCGAACTCTTCCTGCATTCCACGTCTCCAGTATTGAAAGTCTTCTCTCTTCAATGCCTCACTGTAGCTCCTAGGCTCTAACTGGATCAAAGCTGCCTTGGAACTAACGTATCTTTTAGGTCGATTTCGAATTCTTTCGGAGCGTCTAATGTTCTGCTGTACATCTTGCCTAATGGGTTCAACCTCGAAGCATTCTGCAAATTCCTCAATAGAATCACTATCCCCTTCAGCGGATGCAAAGTCTTCATTATCACCTCGATCACCGTCTTCAGGTAACTCCATAGCATCGTGATCATTCACTGCAATATAGTCCCCCATTGCAGGTCCTCCAGAAGTTAAACTGACATAAACTTCATCGTTACTGACTTCGGAGCATTTGCATGTTGTCATTTCTGAATTTTCATCAAACTCTGCATCTCTGCTTATCACAATCTTATTGCTGTTGATATCTAGGAAACGGTATCCTTTGGTTTCCTCACAGTATCCAACGAATCGTAGCTCCTTACAATTCCTGTCTAACTTTCTTCTAAGTTGCTTCGGAACAAATACGAAAGCTTTGCATCCGAACACTCTAAAATAGCTTATGTTCGGCTTTCTACCAGTCCAAAGCTCGAATGGACTTTTATCTCCAATCGACTTCATAATTAGACGATTCTGTGTATAGTTTGCCGTACATATCGCCTCTCCCCAAAATCTTTTAGGTAAGTTGGACTGTATCAGCATACATCTAGCCATTTCCATCAGATAGCGGTTCCTTCTTTCAGCAATCCCGTTTTGTTGAGGACAGTATGGTACCGAGAACTCATGAATGATCCCCTTCTGCCGAAGAAATGTTTGTAAATCTTGTGCGATGTACTCTCCTCCTCTGTCAGATCTGAGTCTCTTGACCCGCTTGTTCAATTTGTTCTCCATCATAGCGATAAACTCTTTTATTTTATTAGCGGTCTCACTTTTGTTCTTCAGAAGATAGATTGTGTTGTATCGGCTGTAGTCGTCAATCATCGTTAACACAAATCTATTTCCAGATGGAGTTGACTCTTCAAAGCAGAATAAAATATTTTTCAAATAATTTCTGAATAATAGAAACTATGAAACTATGAATACTGTTGGATCACACAAACACACCATACTCACCAAGAACAACAAACATCGCATTCATCGAGATAATCAACCTAAAACCTAAACAACTTACCTATGTACATAAATACTTACATTACTTTAATTTGCTAACTTACAATGTTACACATTCACTGAATTCAAACGAAACATTTAAAAATTAGCGCCCAAAAACCAATGTTCGCCATATTTTTCTATTTACTCTTTGTACTAAAAACTTAAAAAACTGAATTTGCTATTGTACTAAATAACTCTCTTTACTAATCCAATGTGAAATAAAAATCATTATGATTGGTGATCTCGTCGTTGGCACCAGCAGTGGAGTAAAGCTTTTTTTTCGTTTCGCCATACTTAGTCGTTTTCGCTGTTCTTCGCTCGAATTACCTACTATTTGGTAAAAGATAAAATTTCGATTTCGACTTTTCGATTAAATGAAAGTCTCGTTTCGCTTAATTATTGCAAAAGATAATAGCTATTTCGCACATTCGAACTTCGCAAAAACAAATCAATCCGAGGGAATTTTATTGCGACAGATTTCGAAGCAAATTTTTCCCAAGGAGCAATCGAAAAAATAGTCGATTGTACAAATACTATACAATAAAATATAAAAGTAGTATTTAGTATTGTATATATTCAACAGAGGTTCGAAAGTTTTACCAAAGGGTAAAAAGAACCTGCCAAGGCTACAGAGCCCGAACCGAAGCCTGCAAGGACGAACAAGGGAACATCATAGTAGAATCGCAGTCGATGCTGAGGATATGGAAGAATTACTTCTGCATACTGTTTAACGGCGATGACGAACTAAATCCCGCTGTCAGGCAGAATGAACCATTCAACCTGGACGATGGAGATAGCTATACCTATCTAAGCTTAAGTCCAACAAAGCCGATGGAGCAGATGGCCTAACCGCCGAACTATTCAAAGCGGCAGGCGATGACTTGGTTAGGAGCATGCACCAACTCATCTGTAAAATATGGTCGGAAGAAAGTATGCCCGATGAATGGAACCTCAGCATTGTCTGCCCGATCCTCAAGAAAGGAGACGCTCTGAACAGCGCCAACTACAGAGGTATTAGTCTTCTTAACATCGCCTACAAGATCTTATCTGCCGTGTTGTGTGAACGCCTGAAGTCGAGACATTCGATGTCAAAAAAGGATTTAGACAAGGCGATGCGCTGTCATATGACTTCTTCAACATCGTTCTTGAAAGAATAGTGCAAAACTCAAACGCTAACACCAGAGGCACTATCTTTCAAAAGTCCGTCCACCTACTCGCCTACGCCGACGACATCGACATAATCGGCAGAACGTAGCGTGATGTCACTGGCGCGTTCGTGAGCATTGAGACGGAGGCGGCGAAGATGGGTTTGGCGGTCAATGAGGGCAAGACAAAGTATATTATGCTGTCATCAAGAAAGGACACCCAACACCGACGTCTTGGACAGAATGTCACTATAGACAGATATAACTTTGAGGTGGTAAAGGACTTTGTCTACCTAGGCTCCGCTATGAACTCAGACAATGACATCAGCGCTGAGATTAAACGAAGAATAACTCTTGCCAATCGCTGTTTCTTTGGGCTAAGAAAGCAATTGATGAATTGAGTAGCAAAGCCCTCTCTCGAACAACTAAAGTGACCCTTTATAAGGTCGTACTCTGTAGAATGTGGCAAGATAATTGAGAACACGCTAGGTGTGGCGATTATCTCCCACATTCGAGAAAAGACAGGTGCACAGATTCCCGCCTACGGGAAAATGAGATGGTCCAAAGGCATCACTTACATCGACTGCAAGGACCAGGTGTCAAACGATTTTGCGAAGACGGTGCTAAACGGTGCACAACTGTGGGAGGGAGCACTGCTTAAGGCTGTACCCACAGAGGAAGTGCCCAAAAAGTCCAAGGGCAGAATCTCTATCCCCGAGATAGGGGTAAAGAAAAACGAGATCCTGAGCATTCTGCAGGCACAGAACCCCCAGATCCCGATGAGGGATTGGGAGATCGTGTCCGAGGAGGAACCAAAGAATGGCGCAAGAGGGTATATCATACTTTTTGATGAACCACCTGCAACATTGAAAAAGGAGATGCAGATGCCGCTATCATTTGCAGCGAGCGAGCTGACCCTCAAGCTCCTAAAGCGGACTGCAGACAACCCAAAGGAGACTGAGACGGTGGAGGTGACGGCTACGACCAGTGATGAGAGTAGTGCAAATAAACCTACACCACAGTAAGGCCGCCTCAGGCAACTTGAAGCTTCTCCTCGAGAAGGAGCAGCTGGACCTGGCCCTAATCCAAGAACCATGGATTAATGACAATCAGGTGATGGGATTAGGGTCGAAAAACTATGATACATTATATGTAGGAAATAAAGGAAAGGTAAGATCGTGTATCATGGCAAAGAAAGAACTTCACGCACTAATACTAATTCATTTCAGCACAGGCGATCTGAAGGTGGTGGAGATAGAGGGCAAGGGCGAGAGCTGCAGAGTGGCGTCGGCGTACATGCCAGACGATGGCGACACACCAGTACCCCCCGAACCGGTAAAGGCGCTAGTAACGGCGTCAGAACAAGGTAAGAAAAACTTAGTCTTAGGCTGTGATGCTAACGCCCATCATACTATATGGGGTAGCTCTGATATTAACGCTAGAGGTGAGGCTTTGTTTGACTTTCTTCTAAGTACCAATCTGCTCATCTGTAACCGGGGAAATGATCCCACCTTCGTTACGGCGAGCAGAAAGGAAGTCTTAGATGTAACTTTTGTATCCCAAAATAATTCCGTCCAAGTTGCTAATTGGAGAGTATCTAGCAGGGCGTCGCTATCAGACCACTGCTGGATTCTCTATGAATTACAAATGGCTTGTCAAGGTAGGAAACAGTTCAGGAATCCCAAAAGAGCGAACTGGGAAAAATTTAGCGAGGAAGTGAAAAACCACAACAACCTCTGTCCGAAAATAGATCTCACCTCCGAGAAAGAGATCGACGATGCAGTCGAAGCTCTAACAGGGGTGCTCTCCAGATCTTTTGACAAATCATGTCCAAAAAGTGGAACACGAGGGAAGAAGCGCCCCCCCTGGTGGAGTCCCAAGATCGCGGAGCTTCTGCGTAGTTCAAGATCTAGGTGGAACCTCGCCAAAGAGGGACACATCGAATGGACGACCTACAGGGAAAGCGTTAAAATCCTGAAAAGAGAGATCAGATTCGCAAAGAAAAACTCATGGAGGACCTTCTGCGAGTCAATTGAATCTACAACAGAAGCGTCTAGGTTAAGAAAAGTCCTCTCAAAGGCACCGACACCGATGTCTTCGCTAAGAAGAGCAGACGGCAGCTGGACTGAATCGCACAAAGAGACGCTGGAGATACTAACAGAAACTCACTTCCCAGGATGCGCCGAGGTGTCAGACGACCACGCCGTAACAACACAAGGCACAAGTGAGGGAATGGATGTAGTAACAATCAGAGAGATAATAAACGACAAAAAAATAGCCTGGGCAATTAACACATTTGCCCCGTTCAAAGCACCCGGAATAGATAATATTCGACCAATAATGCTTCAGAAGTCAGAGGAAGCTATAATTCCATGGCTAAGTCGCATCTACACGTGCTGTCTGAGGCTATGTTATGTTCCAAAGGCATGGCGAGAGGTGAGAGTGATATTCATCCCAAAAGCAGGGAAGGCTAGCCACACCACATCCAAGGACTACAGACCAATAAGTCTGTCATCCTTCATGTTGAAAACACTGGAACGACTAATCGATCTGTATGTAAGGCAAGTGATCGGCGATAACTATCTATCAAAATCACAACATGCGTACATGAAGAGCAGATCTGTAGACACGGCGATACACAAGGTAGTATCGGTAGTGGAAGAATCCTTACAACATAAGGAATATACGCTGAGCGCGTTCCTAGACATCGAGGGGGCATTCAATAACATAGAAGCTGACGCAATCCTGCGTAGTTTGAGAAAAGCCCACCTAAATAGCAGCCTATGTAACTGGATTGGACTCATGCTAGGCACACGACGGATAAAGTCGCAGCTAGGGGACGTGAGCATTGAACGAAAGGTGAGTAGGGGAACACCACAAGGTGGGGTTCTCTCACCGCTCATCTGGCTCCTCGTAGTAGACGAATTACTGAAAATATTGGAAAAGGAAGGCTTCATTGTGAGCGCATACGCAGACGATGTAGTAATTCTAGTCCCAGGAAAGTTCACTCCAGTTCTCAGCGAACGACTCAGTTACGCACTCTTATTAGTTAGCAACTGGGTAGCGGGACGCGGACTGGGGGTGAACCCATAAAAGACAGAGATCCTGTTGTTTACGAGAAGGAGAGTAATTCCCCCATATAACCCACCAAGGATGGGAGGGGTAAACCTAACAATATCAAAAACAGCGAGGTACCTGGGCATAATCCTGGATTCCAAACTCAGCTGGAAGGAAAATATAGAGGATCGCATCAAAAAAGCATACGTGGCACTATATGCCTGTAGAAGAGCATTCGGCAACACATGGGGTTTCAGGCCGCACGTGGTGCACTGGCTGTACACCGCAATAGTGCGGCCCATCCTAACATATGGTACAATCGTCTGGTGGAAGGCCACGGAGAAAAAATACCATCTCTCAAGCCTCACTAAAGTCCAAAGGGCGGCATGCATTGGGATAACGGGTTCTCTACGAACAACACCCACCGCAGCAATGGAGGTAATACTAAACCTCACCCCTCTGGATATTTACTGCAGCAGTAGAGCGGTCAAGACCGCAATCAGACTAAGAGAGTCTGGAATATGGTCATCCAAATCCTATGGGCACGCCTCCATCGAAACACAATGGAGCGCGGCGAAGGAGAAGATAACCACAGACTATCTACCCCCCGCACTCGTTTTTGAAAGGAGATTCACAACCAGAATTCCGGACAGAAGTGAATGGGAGCACAATGCAGTTACAGAAGAAGGGGAGATAGCCCTCTATACCGATGGTTCTAAGATGGATGTTGGTACAGGCGCGGGCATCTTCAGCGAAACACTAAACCTGCGAGAATCATTCCGAATCAGCGATGACTGTAGTGTGTTTCAAGCGGAAATTGCTGCTATAACCCTAGCGGCAAAGGACCTAAGGAGGCGACACATTACCGACAAACAAATCACTATATACTCTGACAGCCAAGCGGCCATAAAAGCCATGGAGTCAGTCGTGGTGAAGTCGAGGGCAGTAAGTCATTGCAAGAAATACCTGGACGAAATATCGCAAGCCAATACGGTGACCCTATGCTGGGTACCGGGGCATATGGATATCCCGGGAAATGAACAGGCGGACGAGTTTGCAAGAAACGGGTCGAAGATGCACGCATCAACGGCCCTAAAATCTGTAAAAACTCCGCTAAGCACGCTTACTAGGAAGATTGACATTGAATCCTTGAGTAGAACAAATCTACGCTGGCATAATCTCAACACCTGTAGGCATGCAAAAGAATTATGGCCAGAAGTGAGCAAAAAGAGATCCAAATTCATGATCGGACTTAGCCGCAAGGATATCCGCATACTCACGGGGGTCATTACTGGACACTGTGCGATAGGGGTACACGCGGGAAGACTGGGCATACTGCATAATGACTTTTGCAGAAGCTGCAGAGACGTTGAAGAAATAGAATCTGTTCGTCATCTGCTTTGCGAATGCCCAGCCCTTAAAAACAGTAGACAGAGGATTCTCAACAGCTTCTTCTTCGATGAACTAGAGGATTTGGAGAATGCTGATCTTAAAGAACTCCTGAGATTCATACTCAAATCGGGGTGGTTCCAGTAGGTCGACAAACTCCACATCCTTTCGGTTGCTCCTAGGACAAGATAGAAATCCGGATACAAGAGCTTGTGAATGCCTGAGATTAATATCAAATCTAGGTGACTCAATAAAAGCGGTATATTCTTTGTCTCCAACAGGTATGAAATGGAAGGTTCCCGTGATTGGACACAATGGACCCAACTGATGGTCTACGTGAAGCTGTGGCAGCCGCCACAAGAGCACCAAATTACCTACCTACCTACGACCCTTTATAAGACCCTGATCATCCCAGTCCTACTTTATGGTGCAGAGGCATGGACTCTATCAAAAGCGGATGAGCTTACTCTTGATTGCTTTGAGAGGAAAATTCTTCGAGTAATTTTCGGTCCCGTCTGCATAGACGGTGAATGTAGGAGGAGATACAACGACGAACTGTACGGGCTGTACAGCGACATCGACCTAGCCAGAAGAGTGAAGGTCCAACGACTGCGGTGGCTGGGTCATGTAGAGCGAATGGACGTGAATGCTCCGGTCCGGCCCGGAAAATCTTCGAATCCACACCCGAGGGACGGCGCAGTAGAGGAAGACCGCGACTCAGGTGGCGCACGCAAGTGGAAGTGGACCTCAACCAACTTAGCGTGCGAAACTGGAGACAGCTGGCCAAAGATCGTGCTGGCTGGAGACGCTTGTTGGTTGAGGCCCAGGTCCAACCCGGACTGTTGCGCCACCTTAAGTAAGTAAGTACTTTAGTATCTACAGTTCTTCCTATCTGTTTATTCCCACAATATTCAGTTACTCAGACGCATCCGCGATTAAGCTTACGATGCACTTCTTATTAAATGTTTACCAGTATTAATTTGCGATACACAAATCTTCTTATCTGTTTATTCTCACAATATTCAATTACAGAGACGCAACCATGATAAAGCTTACTATGCAATAACACCCACTTCTTTTCTTATTAAATGTTTACCATGACTTATATAAGACTCAACAAATTTGAGATCAGGACAGTTCGTCACAGCAGTTCCTAAAAGTTCATCATAATAAGCTAAGCTAAGTTAAAGATAAAAATAAAGGTTTACTTACTCACTTAAAGTATTAAAAAGTGTTTATGTTTTATTCAACAAGTGCCAAGTCGGGCACTTTAAAAATTATTTTTTTTCAAATCGATTTGGCCACGACCCAAAACTATTATATTATTATATATATATTAACCTTTACTGACTCTGTAACGCTCCTTACTTTTCATATATTTTTGTTATATTAAATAAAAGAAGGTATTTGAATAAATTTTAGATTTTTCAAAATTTGAGTTTTCTTATTATTCAAATTCCCACCACCTACTTTTCATATATTTAAATTTTCTTCATGGTTCAAACGTTCAAACTTAATAAACTGACGCTCGGCAAGGAAATTGGGAAATAAGCCCAAACCCTTTGCCCTAGAAAGCTGAATTTTTGCACAGAGGTTCCCTTTAAATTTTGGAAATTTTGCTTTGCCCCGAGTTATTGCCAATGATCCCAATGAGGACTGTACGCTGCTCGAGCTAAATTTTAACTCCCAAAGCGAAAATTTTTTTCAGACTGTACTGCATGTATCTGTCACAATTTAGCTCGCCCATTAATTGTTCGGCACATTTTTTAACGCTAAATTTTAACAGATCATGTCGGTTTTTTTCCTGTTGTGTTTTCGTGTTGGGAAAATTAATAAGGATTCAATGAATACCTCGATGAGAAATACTTTGAAAGTGATAAATTTGAGATCAAGGAGTGCAACGAAAATTATAACACTTTTTCGCGTCTATGCATTTTTGAAGGAAGTTATTTTCAACGAACGGCTGTTTTTTGTGTACCTACAATTTAGTTTCGCTCGAGCAGCGTGTTTAGCAAAGAATTAAAAAAATATGTAGTCATAAATCTAAACTAGCTAGCGTAACGACTACAATTATTGGCACCCCTAAGGAAATTTCAACTTTGATCAACTATAACATTTTCGTTTATAGAGTTATTTGAATCTGTTGTATACAGAAGTATAAATTATTAAATTCCTCGTTGATTAAGTTTTATAAATAACGGTTTAGTTATTGAAAATATATTTAAAATGCCAATTTAGTAAAAGCTTACAAAAAACCACAATTATTGGCACCCTGACATAACTATTGGCACCCCAAAAACTACAATTATTGGCACTCTTTAAAACAGAAAAACATCATGTTTTCCAAGGGCAAATAAACAAAAAATATTATTTTCTTCGTTGGAAATTTAATTAATTTAAATAAGTATTATAAAATTAATATTTTTTAAAGGAAACAAACAAAAATTTGTTTTTAATATTATTTAAATCATTGTAGAATTTAATAAATTAAAGAAAGTAAAATAGTATGTATTTTTCAAAAAAGGCAACCTAAATTTACCGTTGAGCAATATGTACCTATGGATATCATATAAGATGTTAGATCTTTTTGCTCTGAACAAACCGGAAATTGGTGCAGAAAAACGCATTTACCACAAAAATCAATGAATAACGGTTGCATGATACAACTATTGGCACTCACAAAAGTACAACTATTGGCAGTGCCAATAATTGTAGCTACATAGGATGTAATTTTGTTTTTTGTTAACCCAATTATTGGCACCCCTTTTATTAATAAAACAATAACTTTTTTAACAAAATATATATACAAACGACTTATTTAATGCATTCTTATAGTAAATAAAGAAAGTTTTCATTAAAAAATATAAAAGAAAGTAGTGAAAAAAAGCTTACAAAATTATAGGTCCTTAACCAAAACATTGAAAATTTTGAAGTTTTGTTTTTTTTGTCGCACGTGATTTTACTTTCACTTATAAAACAGAAACGGAAAGGAATGTCTCCAAACTAAAGACACAGAAATATGAGAAAAATGTGCAAATTCAAAATAAAAATTAAATTGACTTATTCGAACAAAGGGTTATTGAGAAAATCACTGTTGAATGATGGGGTGCCAATAGTTGGGTCAAAAATTGGGGGTGCCAATAATTTTAGTCGTTACGCTAGTTAGATACCTAAATAGGGACAATAAATCGGTTAGTTTTAAGTCAGTCTCAACCAAGTGTAGAACTATACACAATAAAGGCATAGTTCGCCCAAAAATAACATTTTTTTTAAATAAAAGTTAATTTTATTTTACTGTATCTATTATAATAAAATAACATTTAATTTGCTTCAAAAATATTGGAACTATTAGAAATGTATGATATTAGAATTATGGATAATGCGTTAAAGGGGTTGTAATTTCAATGCATCTACATACGAGTAGGTATTTTTCATTATGGCAAAATCATAGATGCAGATGAATAGAATTTTATCCGAAACTTCTACTACTTTACCGACATTTCAATGGAACGACATCTATAATCAAATAGAAGTAGTAAGTGTGGGCACTTAGTTGGGTCTATAACCACCCCACAGGTTTTATAAAAATTATTGGATAAGTGTTATACATCATTGTACTAATATAACAAAAGTGAGCAGTAAGTTACCACAATACCACCTCACAATCCCAATTACAACATGTTCGGCCACATGGACATGCGTTACGAAAAGCTCAAAGTCACCGTACCATCACTGTGCTGTGTTCTCTGCAAATTCTATTTCCCAGTTTGAAGTTTAAATCGCAATAAAACGGTCCAATATCCCTAGGTTTTGTTATTTTATCTATTTCGCGTAAGACCTAAATGTGCAAATGGGATTATGACTCTCTTCGGCGGATTCTCTTTAGTTTTCGGTATCGAAATTTGTGCGTAAACGCCCAACTAAAGGTGGTAGGTACATATTATTACCCAAGCACTATTACATACACTACACATACATAATGTATACCCCTAGACCAGTGTTCCCAGGTTGAGGGGAAAATCGCTATGTCTGTTGATTTTATAAGACGAAAGGGGGAAAAAAGGAGAAAGGGATAAAAACGAGGAAAAATCCAAAAGGGGAAAGATTTTAAAATCCTATCAAAAACATTTTGTAAGAAAGTCTTTTAGAACTAAAAAATGTTAACAACCTACAAAAAACAATCATGGTCAAGAAATGTGAGAAATGCAACATTTCACTTAATTTGTTTGTTTGGTTTCTGAATGCATTCATTCTTTTGACATTATTTAGTAAAACTATTACCATGGCCATACACTCCTTACCATTAACGTCGTTTCCAGAGAGATAGGTAGATTTTGAGTGAGTAGATAGGTAGATGGTAAAGAAAATATGGACCAAAAATCCACTTTCAGAAATAATTCTCATGAGCATTACATGACGCATGATCATGAAGGCTCTTTTTCGAAACCATAGCGCTTTCGATACAAATCTTCATTTAAACATTTCTCATGTTATTTTGGATTTTGAAATGAAGGAAGAACCAACAAAAAAAAAAAATACAAATATCTCAAGCAATTTTAAGCATTGCCCGATTTCAAAAGCTGGTTATGCTAAGATGTTTTCTTCGGGGAAAAAAGGGATTTTTTTGTTTTTTAAAGGAGGAAAAAAACCATTCTGGTGTTACGAAAATTGGATTTTTTTTGAAACCTGGTAACCCTGTTTCCATCTGACACATGTTTCCTTTAGGAGAATAAACTGGTTATTATTATCGCTACACGTCCCGCGAACGTCTGACAAACATTCGAGAGTATATCAGTCCTCACAAAGCTTGACAATAATTCAACTAATTTATATGGCAACATAGTTTTACCTGGGGCTAACACTTTTCCAGATAAAGTTCAATAAATTAATCCACAAAGTAGCTACTTTACTTGTCACCTACACTATTTAATGAAACTGAAACGAATTTTTTTTTCTAATTAGCTAAATAATTTTATTGTTAAAATCAATCAAAAGTTCAATCTTTCATTAATGGCTTTAAAAGCATTTTATAAAATTGTGAAATATTTTTTATTCAACATAATAAAGAAATGGATTACAGATTTGAAATTGGAGTAGATAATAGCATTGAGTTTATATACATAGAGGAATCAAGAATGTTTCAATTTTACCTCACAAGATGTCGCCTGCATGTCCAATTGCGAAAAAACACTCAAAGTGAACAATACGCTCAAGTAGAAAAAGGGAATATAGGAAAGGGAGAATTTTAAATGTACTCAATTCTTTTTATCCTTTTTATTTAATATGAAGAAGTGTGACAACCGACAAGAAGTAGCCTCACATCAAATACACAATATTATGAAATTTTACATTTGTATTGAAAAAGAATCGTAAGTTCTTTAATATACCTACTTTGGTATTTGCAATGATATTTCCTTTGGGGTCGTTGTAATAATTTTATTTTGATTTGGTGTGGTGCGGTTAAGGAAATATACATTGATTAGATTAGATTAAAAAAATCGCGAGAGGCTTTATCGGCCCTGTCACTGCGCCTCTCTAGAGGAGCCTATTGTGCCTTCCCTGGTGGGGTCCTAGAGCCATCTTTTGACTCCGGAGACAGTCAGGAAGATAAGAATCTTCTAATTTGGTTTTACACTTTTTTTCCTTTCATGTTTGTCTTGTCACATTTATAGATTTTTTTAAAAGTTCTTTACAAATATCGTCCATACGATAGCCATTGCAAGAACAAGATCCAGGAAGGGGAAGGGGATAGGAATTTGGTAGCAAACATTTTTTTGTGCCTTTTACAGAAATGTTTGATGCTGGAAAATGTTTTTCGCAAAATTTAACTACACCTTTACCATTGTGCAGTCAAACATTTCCAGAATGCTTTATCCAAACAAATCTGGCTCTACTAAAGGGCAATCCAAAAAAAGATTTAGAGCACCCTGGCGCATATATATTAAAACAGTTCCAGTAAGAACAGGGGATGGAACTCATTTTTAAATTAATTAAATTCCCCAATTTTTATTCCTATTCCTATTAAAAAGAAAAAAATCTGCATGCACATACGTCTTAACGCTCCAAGGCCAATTTGCGTACTGAAAACTGAATGAGTGAATGACCAAAGCAAACATCAAAATAGAAATACAGGAAAAAATTCCACTCCATGAAAGAAAAGATATCCACTTGCACATCCAATCTATATGCAAAACCAGTTCCAGATCCAACGCATACCTAACCTATTCATCCCCCACCCCCATCATGACCGCGTACTAAAAAAAATGAATCGGTTGGCGAGATCGCGAGGATTTGAGTCTGGTTATAAAACATAAACGATAAAAAAAATGCTACCTACTCAATCGACAGATGACTGTATCTGTCCCACAGTGCACACGCACAGTCCTTCTTTGTTCTTCTTCTTCTGTGTTGAGTTGTATTTTTGCTTTCATAGTTCTTCACTCAAGTCCGTAAAAAAAGAAGCTTAAACGATTGCAACGCTCCACGCGAGGTAAATTTGAAACTTACTTTTCAAAATGATGATTCCTCTATGTATAAATACTCAATGATAATAGGCGTATTTTTTTGGGAAGTGAGTATAACAAAACCAAAAGTGAGTATAACAGTTTTGTATGTAAAACCAAAAGTGAGTATACCAGTTTTGCATGTAAAAGTAAAAGTGAGCTAGCTATAGATTCCCAAAAAAATACGCCTAATGTGAAATTAGAAATAAGTGAAGTAGGGAGTAGATTTCCGAAATTTGTGGAAAAGTGAAGTAGATCTACTCCAATTGGATTAAAGTGTCATCGCTGCAGTGGGCATATACTTACATATATATGTACATGATTTGAAATGAGTGCCCAGAACACGGGTCTAGGGATATGTACGATGTAACTACTACCTTGTAGGCTTGTGTAGTTCGCGAACGAACTAGTTCTAGTTCTGAACTAAGTAGTTCAATTAGATCACGGTTATTACTTTCAATGGGCCTTACCAATAATCATTTTTAACCTTCAAATTATTATATTAAATTATATTTTGACGGTTACAATAGGTAATTTTATATGGACATTTTCTTGGCTTTATAAAATTTAGCTTGGACACTAAAAATGATTATTAGTACCGCGCAATGATTTTCATACAAACGGAATAAACTAAACTAAGTACACACGATTCTCAGATCTTATAATATTGTCAGATCTATTAACCCTCTGACAATGAGCTTACAATACAAAATTGTCCGTTCACACGGGACAACATCTTACAATTACTATGTCAGATAAAAATGTGACACTGATAATAAGGGTATTCATGCAACGTCGTAAACTCGTCGTAAACGTCGTAAGTTTAAGACGTGGTAAATGAACTATCAAAATTTGTATGGAAAATCATTTACGACGAGATGGTAAACTTACTACGCGAATTTGTGTGGAAAACCGAGATGGTAAACTTACGACGAGGTTATTGTGACATTTCACACTTGAAATAAAGGCGCGCAATCAGAAAAAAAAATACTTTGCATGCATTTATAATACTTTTGATGCATTTATAAATAGAAATTGCACATTTTACTATTCCAAGTGTAGGATAATTAGTTAGTCCATCAAATTGTATTAAGAAAACAAGTTTTAAAAGAGATTAAATAACGAAATTTCCAATTCCAAACAAAGGGAGTTTTCGTTCACGTCATTGGTGTTGTAAATTTCGATATTTAAACCCTTTTAAAACTTGTTTTCTTAATACATTTGATGGACTAACTAATTATCCTACACTTGGAATAGTAAAATGTGCAATTTTCTCTTTATAATTGTATCAAAAGTGGTTTGTTCACATTTTATCAATTCGTTCGTTCCCTCTCATGTGAAACAGCTGATTGGTTTACCACCATTTACCACAAACAGCAAATTGGGGCGTTCATGAAACGTTTGTCGTAAACTTACCATTTTACGCAAATGGTAAACTTACGACGTTGCATGAATACCCTTAGGGCCATTTTATTCACTTCAAGTTGAACACAACTTGGGGATTTTTATTCTCAACTTGAGAAATTGCTTTTATTCACTCGAAGTTGACTCACTCAACTTTGGATATTCCTAAGTTGAGAAAACCAAGAGTTGATTAACTTTGGATTCGCTCAACTCCCCGAAAAAGTAGAAGTTATGAAGCAAACTTGCGGTTTTATGTCAAACTTCCGATTTTTTTTTATTTTTTATTTCTATGTTTGGCAGTTCAGTTCTGAAAGTGACGAAAATAATTAATAATTCATTTTTTAAATTGAAATAATGTAGCGTGCAAACAATTTTTAGGAGAATTGGCCATCGTCTTCGAGCAGGGAAGATGATGAGGAGATAGATAATTTGGTACGTGAGTGTGAGAGGCGGTAATACAAGATGCTACAACGTGTTGGACTGGAAAAATGGGATGACCGTGATTTCATCTATCGTTTTCATCTCTCAAAGCGGACGACAATGTCGATATTATGTAATTATTCATATTAAGTTCATTATGTTTTCATCGACAAACGAAAACAATTTGCCCAGCTGATGTACTGTCTAATAACACACTTATAATAACTTATACATTTACAAAAGCACGAAAAATCTGAGATCTGAAATTCAAATGTGATCTGTCCAATGGAAAATAACGTCAAAACACAATTGAAATTACACGCGAAATGCAAATCTAAGGTTGAACTGACATAATGTGTCATTTGTCACAAACATCCCAGGGATATTTTACAAACTGCAGGTAGGCCAACTTTAGGATTTTAACTTCGGAGTTGCAAATTAATGTAGTGAATAAAAGCAATTTTCAACTTGCCGTTCAACTCTCGATTTAAGATCAACTTCGAAGTTGGCTAACTTTGGAGTTTTCGGCAAGTTGAACAATAGTGAATAAAACGGCCCTTAATGACTTTTCTGACAACGTTGTCAGGTTGAAAATTGTGTGTTCACACGGTTGTCAGATATTTGAATATGAAAAATGGGTGTATCCGTTGTCAGACAAATTAAAATTTGTATTCCTTGGTTTTTGCAGTACGGATAATGGAACAAAATATTGCACTTGCCACTATTTTAAATCTACGTGTTAGAAGACTGCGAGGATGATGAATTGAAACAAAAACGACGTAGTGTTTGGACGAAGGAGTGGGTGGCCCGTTGTCATCAGGAAGGATTCTGCTCCAAATTTCAATCTGAGGAGACGGAACTTTATCGCAATTTTTTGCGAATGAACTCAACACAATTCGATGGAATTTCAGCTTTGGTGACTCCACACATCAAGACGCCAGTATGCGCGAGCATCCAGGAAATCGATCGTTTCATTGGAAGCTTGAACCAACTTTTTTTCTGTATTTGTCGAGGTGGCGTTTGAATTTGAATCGCGTCGGTGACCTCTTACAAAAGGTCTTCTTTGAGTAGTTTATACTCTGCACATCCAACAACCCCATTCACTCTGTAGGTTTCTTAGGTTAGGTTAGGTTAAAAAGGGGTATGCGAGAGATGTCTCATACGGCACTAGACACCATAAGGGCCCATCGCGATCCCTGGAGGGAACAAATTGCAGTGACCTACAATGGAAAAACACATAAACACTTGCCCTTGAGAAAACCCCAATTTCCCTGCAAAAACCAAGTAGCCCCTTATAGTTGGTATTGTCTATCTCCTCTAGATGTTGGAAGAAGTACCGCGACATATTGCCTCACATTCACATAGTAGGTATATGTGTTATGTCCTCTCGGCTTGCAGGTCATCGCATAATCTACATTTGTCCGAGTCTGCCAGCCCGAGCCTTTTGGCATGTTTTCTAAGAAGACAATGCCCTGATAATATGCCGATCAGTGTCCTGAGCTGTTCCCTGCCTAGTTTGAGGATTTCCCTAGATCTTTTACGGTCGTATTGCGGCCAAAGTGCCTTAGATACTGCATGACCGGTGAGGCCCTCCCACCTCCGGTCGGCTTCCTTAGTTATTTTATTACTAATATCGCTTTTTATGATGCAGGGAGGTGGTTTAATATCCACATCTCCTCCATCTAACATTTCCCCGCCTCTTCTCGCAAGCTCATCAGCTTGCTCATTTCCAGCTATACCGCAGTGTCGTGGCACAGTCTCACTCGGTTCTGACTGCATAATGCTTTAAGCATTGTGCGACAGGTTGTTACGTTCCAATTCCGCGACTCAGGACAATAAGGGCCGACCAACACAATGGAAAAGGTCGTGGGAAAAATGATGTTAAAAATGGGCGCCACGCGATTTACCTTAGTGTCCCAAGATGCCTTTCCGGAAGAATCGCGACCGCCAGAAAAGTTCGCAAACCGTCAATAAAACAAAAAAAAAAACAGGATACAATTAAATCCGTTTATTATACTAAATTACTATTATAGCGTATGTAATCCCAGAAGGGGAAAGAAAGGAGAAAAAAAGGTAATATACAAAACAATGCCTGTACCCTCGGATTCTGAATCCACACCCAAAAGCGTCGCAACGTTGCCACCCCTTCGTTCACACCTAGGCCAAATGGGTATCTAACAAAATAGGCTTTCTTAAATTCACTTTAAACAATTCAAATTATATATCTAGTTCTCCCCCCTCTCGATATAAGAAAGAAAAAAAATAAGAAACAAAATCGTAACTAAAATTTCAATAAGCCAGTAATTATGGCAATAAAAAAAAAATAGTAAAACAAAATAAAAATAAAAAAAAATAGACAAGACTCAGCCTGGGACTCGAACCCGAGTCTCTTGTTCGACAGCTGATGGCTTATGCTCCAGGCCACCGTCCACCTCATAGACACTTCGCCAACTTCGGACTCGGTTGCTCTTGCGACAACTCCCTGCACTCGTCCCCCCAGACTTCTTGGTTCTTTCACGTCAAAGGAAAACCTCAGATACTCTTCGATTTGGAGTATGTACTTATGCTCAGAATTTCCTAGAGAACAAAACACAAAGAGAACTGAGCCACTGTATCGCAACAATAAGAATAATCCGATTTTACCTCTAGATGATGTAAATCTATCTTAGGATTTTAATATCCACCAGACACACGTGCAGGTGTTATTGATGTCAGTACATATGAATTGTATATACAATATACTATGCATATACATATAAGTATGGTAAGCCAACTGTTGAGATGTTGGAAAATGCACTCGACACACCAATGTTGATAATCTCAGAGGATTATTTTTACATAGGTACACAGGTAGGTAAATATACACTTCGATTGACCACAATGATGAGAAACAGCAAAACTAATTTTTGAAATCACACTTCTATGTACCTATTCGGTTTGTTTCTAATTGCTAACACAACCGCTCTTCACGAAAACTCTGAGTCAACTGTCTCCCTACTGAAACACGCGCTTACTCGCTCCACTTCACGAGCGGTTTCTATGTATCCTTTTTGACCTCTAGCTTGACAGTTTCTTCAGATTAAATAGAAAAGAAAATAAAAAAAAAAAAAATTAAAAACTATCGTTGGGACTTGAACTACAATCCTAGGTTCGGGGTTCAAGTATAGCCCGTCCCAACTTAAGTGAAAATTTCTTGCGCAGGTCTCTTCACATTAGGGATTTTATTCTCTTAGCGACAACAAAACAACTTTTCCAACCAGAACTACAGCTAAAAAAAATATGTGCACATTTCAAACAACAAATATACCCCTGCTTGGGAAGATATCTCGCTCGATCGAGGATCCAGCCATGACTGATTGTCCACACAGCAGCGTCTTTGGCATCAGCGCAAGATACACATTTACCCACCCCAGAGAAGAGGGAAATTTGCTGGGTGTTGCACTTCTCAAATAGCTATGTGTTTTGTAATGACAGCCAGAGTCCTGAGTAACTTTATTATAACAGCGTGAAAGCCACTATGTGTTGAAAAGGGTTGAAATGGAATTTTCGGTATACTTTGTGATAAAGTAGAGAAGAGCATTAACCATTTTATGCGATCAAAAATACCTTAAGGGAAAAATTTCCCTTAAATAAAGTGCTACTGCGCATGTTGGGATCTTTCTTTTGCTTTGGGACGAACTATACAAACCAGCCAAACCAAACGCAACTCGACAAATTCTTGGCCAAATTCCTACACTAATGGGCGGCGACATGGTTTAGGTTGTTTCCTTTTTTTCCCATTCTATTTCGTGATGTGGTGAAAACTTCTCAACTCATAACACTTCCCCTTTTCTTCCAGAAGTTTTCACCGGTTAGGCCCCTCCTGCTTCTACCTGGTTATACATCTTTAAATCTTTAACGTGCCAGATGCCCGCAGTTTTTCCGTCTAACCCCTGCAGCTCGTATGTCCACCCGGACACTTTGCGCAGGACTTTGAAGGGTCCTATAAAACTAGGTGCTAATTTGGCCGTGAAGTACTTTGCAGCATCGGATAACACAAAATGCCTCCGTAGAACTAAGTCATGCGGAAAAAATTGTACGTCCCGCCGACGTAGGTTATACTGCCGTGCTGAGACTTGCGCCGCTTGTTGCAACCTAGACCGCACGTCGTTGATCACAGTACCCAAAGACTTATGCCAAGGAAGCTCTTCAGGACGCTCTTCGAGAAAACCCTCAGGTGGAATCTGTGAGTTTCTTCCCTTGACCGGCATATCCCGGCCAAACAAAACAAAATAGGGGCTCGTTTTAAGGACTTCATGTGTAGAGGTGCGAATCGCACAGGGAACCTTTGGTAGGAGTACATCCCAACTTCTGTGGTTGTCAGCTACATATGCCCTGAGTTTTGTTTTAAGTGTTTGGTTCACTCTTTCCGCCGGGTTGGCTTGGGGATGATAAAAAGCCGTGAAATTGAGTGTCACTGCATACGTTTCCGCTAGTCTCAAAAATTCTCTACTCTTAAATTGTACCCCGTTGTCACAGACCACCCACCGAGGTACCCCAAAAACCAGGAACACTTGTTCTTCCATTATGGTAGCTACTGCTTTTGCCGTAGCTGTGCGCAATGGGAAAAAGAGGGGGAACTTAGAAAAATAGTCCACCACAGTTAGGATATAGCAATAGCCCTTGGTTGAACGAGGAAGTGGGCCTACCAGGTCGATGCACAACATATCCCACGGCTTGGTTACATTTCCCCTCGAGAGCATCAACCCCGCAGGTTTGTGTAGATCCGGCTTAACCATCTGGCACACCGTGCATTGTCGCACGTATGAGGCTACCTCCTTTTTCATCCTCGGCCAGTAATATTGCGTTGACAATTTATCTAACCCCGCCATGGCCCCCCAGTACATCATCATGATATTCTTTCAATAGGCTAGCTCGTTGATCTTTGGCCACCACAATCTTCCATAACTCTTCCTCTGATTTTGTATCTGGTAACCTGGGTCGAACGTATTTATAGAGCACCCCCCCATTCTCAAGGCGCCAATTGGGATACTTATCCGGATCCTCAGACACAGATTTCACCATTTTATGGTACCACACATCTTGTACAGATATCAAATCAATTGTATACTCCGGTACTGACCGGGATAAAGCATCGGGTACCAAGTGCTCCTTTCCTTTACGGTGTATGATTTTAAAATCATATTGCTGCAGTTTAACAGCCCACCTGGCCAACCTACCTTGTGGGTCCCTTAAGTTATTAAGCCATACTAGGGAATGATGGTCTGTGACCACTGTAAATGGGCTCCCCTCTAAGTATGGCCTGAGTTTTTCCACCGCCCATAACACCGCTAGGCACTCCCGCTCCGTGGTAGAAAAGTTGCGTTCTGACTTTGACAAAGTTCTGCTCAAGTAACAGATCACACTTTCCCCTTCATCATCATCACATTCTTGCGTCAACACTGCCCCAATGCCATACCCTGATGCATCGGTGTGAACAACAAAAGGCTTTTCAAAATTTGGACAAGCAAGAATCGGAGCACTGACTAACTTCTCTTTTAAAGTCCGAAAAGAATCCTCGCAGGCATCGCTCCATACGAACTTCTTTTTCTTTTTCAACAGAGCAGTAATTGGAGACAGCAAATCGGAAAAACATGGTACAAAACGCCGATACCACGACACCATCCCAACGAAACGCCGTTCGCCTGACACGGTTGTCGGACGTGGAAAGTCTACCATACTCTTTACTTTTTCTGGGTCTACCAGCAGCCCTCTATGATTGACAATGTACCCCAAGTACCTTAACTCGGGTTTGCAAAATTCACATTTGTCTTTACTGAGCACCAAACCAGCCTCTTTCAATCTTCTCAAGACCTCACGCAATACTGATAGGTGCGCTTCGAATGTGTCCGTAACAATGATCACATCATCCAAATAAACAAATACGTTGGGTTCGAGGTCTGCTCCAAGTACTCTATCAATAAAGCGCTGCCAGGTCGCTGGTGCATTATGAAGGCCAAATGGCATGCGAGTAAATTGGAAAAGTCCCTTTCCGGGTATTGTAAAAGCAGTGAACTGCTTTGAAGATTCGGCTAATGGTATCTGCCAATAAGCGGATTTAATATCAAGTGATGATAAAAATGTCGCATTACGTAATTTATCCAAAGTGGCTGATACATTGTAACGAACGTCCTTGTCGAACGGCTGACATCAGTTGGGGAACTGTTATTTGGACATAGCCCAATTGAAAAGCGATAAGATCTCCTCCGGCACTATCGATCGTGCTGGCGAAGGCCTAAACCGCAGATGGTCGAAAAATCCCTAAATGAGTCTGAGTCCGAGAACGACCCTCCCTCTAACACTATCTCCACCCATATGACCCAATCTAACAGGACCTTTGGGGCAGTCCGGGCAGACTAGAAGGAGGGGTGTCCAGGCCTCTTGTGGCTCAGGCATAATCTTCCCCACGCTAGCTCAGCGATGGGTATGGGATCTTGCTACAAGTCCTGGACGGGGGTTACATTAGTTTTACATGCCTGAAAATTTGCGAAATAAAACAGATCCAAAACAACCGCAACCGTAACCAAAAGAAAAAAAAACCGAGAGATTGCGAGGCCCGATTTTTGCCCAATCAACACCCAGTTAAAAGTCCTCATAGCGGGAATGAGATGGAGAGGAAGATGGTATATCTCTCCATGAGCTGGCCCACCCCTAGCTGAATCCAAATTCAGCTACCTTGGCTATCGCGCCGCTCTATTGCGATAGCCCCTTTGACGATGTATGTTATCTCTCAACTAAAACTCAAAATCAAACATATCTTAACCGAACATACAGTTCAATCTCAAAATTCCAACTAAAATTCGATGACGTCACTTAGCTGGCAACAACATCATCTCTCCTTGCAGTATATCTTCCGACTGGTCACACACATCCTCCTCCAAAATTTCTAACAACTCATGTCTAAATTAAATAAATCAAAATCCACAAAAAAATAAAATGGTAAAACTAACGAACACTTTCAAAAACATAACGACATACAGAGCGGAAGCGGAACCTTCAAATTCAAAAAATACAAAATGGTTTCTTTTAAATCAATAAGAAATTCATCCAATTTATTTATCATTCACGATCTAGGTATGTTGTAGGTGTATAATAATATGTACCTATAATTTTTAGCTAACAGCTGTTATCAAAAAAATATATGTATAATACTCCCGAGAAGTATGCAATTAAAAAAAAATAATCAAAAGAAAATTAATTTATACGAAAATGGGTATTTTATGGTTTCATCCAGTTATGTATTAACGCAAAGTTTTCTTTATAAATTTAATATGATTATTCACGCAGCTTATTATTTATTGCCGTGATGACATTTCTTAAACACAGAATAGTATAGCAATGCTATATTCGTAATCAATTTCAATTGTCGATATGGGCATTATCAATAATGTTAAATTCACAATGATGTAATCAACAATGTTATGTAAAATTGTGGCATACTCTTAGGCTTATGAGTGCACGACCTAAATCAATGTTTACTTTATGTATGTCTTTTAAATCTTGAAATTAGACGATCTTTACGTTACTTTTTATTTACTTTCAACTATTAGCATGAATCGCTCCTTAAGGCGCTCATTTAATCAATCAATTAATTAATTAAAATCAAAGTTAAACACAATCAAAATATCCAAATAAAAAGAAAAATAAATCAACTCTAGATAATGGAGTTCGTTCAAAATAGTAAAAAGCAAATTCACTTACCCCGGTTTTGGTCTTTACTAATGTTGAAATATACATCCAGATGGTGTGCACAGCATCATGGGGATTCAGCCTACGTTGCGAATGAGAATTTTTTTTTCTTCTCTCTCTGTTTATATGTCCTATATATTGTTTATCAAATAGAAAACGAAATTTGAACGAACTTTTACATATGTAAAATAAATCTAAATACAACAAGATTACTTAGCTTTTCATGAAAATTGGTCGCTGCTGATACGTTGTGAACTCTGGCTGACTAAATATGTTCATGCAATGAAATGAACTGCGGATGATCGTGGATGATAAGATCGTGTTGTTCTACGGCAAAGGTGAATGGTGGGGATGGATGATGTATGTTGATTGCTGCGATGATTAATTTGATGAACTCTCCAGGTAAGTGTGCGGCTTTTCATTGGCTGCTCGTACAGGGTGTTGGATGAGTTTTTCGTCCACTCCAATGTTTTATCGAGGATTGCTTTGCTGATTCGGGATTTTTATACAGGTGGAACTATGATGGATGCTCCGTTTGAATTTTGGTGGGCTTGGTTGCTCTTTGATGATGTTGAGTGGCACGTGTGTTAGCGTTGGTGTGCAATTACAGGTGTTGAGGTGACGATATGATTATGCGCTCCTTGGTGGGTGTTGGATCGACGATTTGGTGTGGCAATTATGACGCGTGCGATATGGATTTCGGCGGTTTTTGTGCTGATTTCTTGGTCTCTGCTTTTGGCGATGGAGACTCGTGTGGGTAGCGAAAGTGTGCTTGATGTACGTCGATTAAAATAACGTGGTGGCACTGATTGCAGCGATATTCGCTGGTTATGAGTTTTGTCACTTTTATAGTTTTTAGACAATTTTGTCGTTTATGTCACTTTGTAGTTTTTTTTTTTTTTTTTTTTTTTTCACTTTTGTAGTTTTAATATTGTTTGTAGATTTAATATAATTGATTTATTGAAACACAGGATCTATAGCACTTTGCAAAATTTGTTTTTCCGCGTCACTTGGCACATCGCCATCTAATCGATCCGAGTATAAAAATCGATACTTTACGGAGCTTGTTGACCCGAATGCAGCAATACTAAAAAGGAGCGCGTATGCAGTGTGTCAGGGGTTTTTATACCCTTCCTTGAGGGACGCCTTCACACCCATACAGAGACAGCTCGATCGCATGATGGTTGACGCTTACTTCCGCGTCTTAGCCAAATGGGTTATTCTTAACACAGAAAATTCATATTTTTATTTTAAAATTCAATTTAAAATATTTAAAAAATAGGTGTGACGAAAACAGAATTTTTTGAATTAAACTTTTCGAAATATTACCAACAGGAAATCGGTCGTGTTTGTTCGCCATTGGTAATTGCAACAGTGTGCGTGACTTCGATTTTCTGGTGTTTGTTTACATTTTTTTTCTGCAGATTCTTCATTATCCCAATAGAGCCTCTTTCGACCGTCGAAGATCATAACACGGTTTGGCTTAATTAATGGTCAAATCCAGTGATCATCAGTCGCTCTTCAGCAGCCAACGTGAATAGTCGACTTCGTTAGTGGTGCGTGCAAAGTGCAAGACAAGTGTGATAAAGTGATTTTTATCAGAAAGTTTCTGTAAGCCATTTGGCGCAGTGGATAAGACCAAAGACTCTGACACAAGAGGTGTCGGTTCAAGTCCCCGTGGGGGAAGTGTTCTTTTTTTTTTAATTAATTAAAAATAATAACAAAAGTAAACAAAAACCGAAGGTGAAAGCGCCGCAAGGCAATCAGGCGATGGACACTGGCCAGCCAAAGGTCCCGCAAGGAGATGCCCCGTTGCCAAAGCGAGTGACAACAAAACCAGTCACACAGCAGCAATTGGGAGCAGCAGCGACAACAACAACAAGTGCACCAGCAAAAGCAGCACAAGCTAAAATAATAATAAATGAAGCACCAGCAACAACAAGTACAGCAGCAATAGCAGTACCAACTACATCAACAGCATCAGTACAGTCGCTTGAGTCAACAAAAGTTGAGAAAAAACGGCGTCGACGATTGAAACCAAAGCCGAATTTGTCAGCCAAAAGAATGGCAAAGTCTGGCGACTCAGTGATGACGTCAGAAGCTGAGACCGATGACTACAACGATGGCCTCAACTACTCGTACGAGTCTGAAGGGGGAGAGTGCCGGTACGTGGGCGAAGGTAACTCGTTCATAGAGTTACTGGACGCCGAAGATGAACCAGCACAACAACAACAAATAGACGAAGACGATGAGGAAGCCCAGCTCGATCGGCTGATCAAAGAGCTCCTCGAGAAGAGGGAGAAGTTGCGCCAGCAAAAAATCCAGCAACAACAACAAAAGCTGATGAAAATTCAAGCTGAGCAACAGCAGCAAAAACAAAAACAACAACAACTGAAACAGCAGCAACAACAAGAGCTTGCTAAGCAGCAACAAATGCAGCAACAAAAACAAAACAAAAACAAAAAGCAAAACCAACAACAAAAGCAACAGCAGCTGGCAAGCCAACAGCCACTGCAACAACAACAACAACAGCAACAGAAGGAGCAACAGCAACCGCAGCAGCAGCAGCAACAACAACAGCAGCAGCAGCAACAGCAGCAGCAAAGAAAAGTGAGAGTCCCGCCTATTAATGTAAGTTATTTAGAGATTAGTGACAGTATTAGATTATGTAGATTAGTTAGTAAGGATTTTTATATAAAAAGGCTAAACGCCGATAAGCATATAATAATGTGCAATAATATGGAGGAGTATAAAAAGGTACGCACCGCTCTGGAGAAAGCAGAGGCCGAATACTTCACGTATACTCCAAAGGGAGAAAAATTGCAAACGGTGCTGCTTAAGGGTATCGACCCAAATGTTAAAACGGACGAGCTCGAGAAGGAGCTCAAGAATTATGAGTGCGACGACCTTAAGTTCGTGGGGGTCAAGCCGTTTTCCTCGCCTTCGGAGAGGGGTGGTAGCCGCAAATTACCATTCTTTTTGGTTCAACTAACCCCCGACAGCAAAATCGATAGTTTGAAAAGGATCAGATTCCTGTACTATCATGCAGTACGTTGGGAAAAATTAAAACGGTCAGATCGTGTACTTCAGTGTATGCGCTGCCAGAGGTTCGGGCACGCCGCAGCTAATTGCCATATGCAGTTCAGATGCGTTAAGTGCAACAGGGACCACAAGCATGGGGAGTGTCCTTTGGGAAGGGATAGAGTAGAGGATCGGGGTCAACTTTCGTGTGTACTCTGCAAAAGCTCAGGACATCCTGCAAATTTCAAGGGATGTCCCAAGTATCAGCAGGTCAAACAGAATGTGTTGGCTCGGAAACAGAGGTCCGAAGAAGAGAAGGGTCGAAAGAGTCGCTCGTTCTCAAATTTTGTTGCACCCAATGTGTCATTTGCCCAAATGGTATCTGGACCGGGTAAGGCAAATACAAAAACCGCACCAAAGGCTCCTACGCCTGAAGCGGATCTGGATTTGAAAGCGATCCTTCTGTCACTGCACGGAAAGATCGACAAATTCCAGAATCAGTTAAATGAGCAAGCGGCTCGAATAGACGTTATCTATTCGACGCTGTTTGCGGAGTCAACCGCGCCATAAATATGATGGGTACGCTGGACGAGGAAAAACTGAAGATCCTTGCGTTGAATGTTAATTCAATGATCAGGATCGAGAGAAGGATCAATGTTTCCAATCTGTTGAAAGCCGAAAAGCCAGATGTACTTTTGGTTAGCGAAACTAAGCTAAATCCGAAGCACAAAGTGGGCTATAGAAATTACAAGGTAGTTAGAAGAGATCGACCCCACTCCATTCAAGGAGGCGGTGTCGGTATCTTAATACGCAGAGGCTTGCGCCATAGGGTCATATATAGCAGGGACGTGCGTAGGTTCCGGGTGTTGGAAGCGTGCATCGTGTGCATTCCCCTCCATAGCCAGAGGCGGGTGTATGTGGTGTCACTTTACGCACCTGACGCACCCCAACCCATTATATTTTTAAATGAGCTCGAGACACTTTTTCGTTGCTTACAGCTTCAATCGGAGGACAATTATTACTTTTTGGGCGGAGACCTTAATGCTAAACATGCGGCATGGGGAAATGATACTCCGAACCCTAGGGGCAACCAGTTTCACGACTGGTGGCGTCATAATATGATTGAGTACAAACTCGAGTTGTACGCGACGGATTTCCCGTCTTTCCCTAGAGAAGGTTCTTTCTTGGACCTAGCGCTAGTTGACGAAAGACTAGAAATGACAGACACAGATCGACGAACGCGGAACTGTTTACGAACGGTCGAGTACGATAGTGACCACTACGGACTCGCCGTCGTAATACGGATCCCGAACGAACAAACGCAGCTGGAGGAGTACGATCAACTGCGCTCCTTCGATTATCGAAGAGCACAATGGTCGCGCTTCTCCAGGGTTTTGCAGCGTGATATACGTTCGAGTGAGATCAACCCACCGACAAACAGGAACTTGACAAACGATGAAATCGACAGCCATTTATTACAAATGAACGTCATCATCAAACGGACAATGGAGCGGACTATCCCTCGGGTAGGACGTTCCACTGACGAAGAACAAACTGAGAAGTATCGAAACGCGACAATCGATGCTCTATACAGACACAAAAGTAGACTGCTCTCGAGGCTTAAACAGCTGCACAGACAGTTTACTGACAGGAACGATCCCGAGATGAGGACACTGAAGTCGATGATCAAAAACCTGAAACAGTTGATAGTCGAGAATTACAGAAAATCTGTGAGTTTGTATTGGGGCAATAAAATTCGGGCTATAAAATCCAGTAGTCCGAACATGTTCCCACAAATAAATAAACTGTTCAGGCGGAAGGATCATAACGACATTTCATGTGTCCGAATCCCTCGGACGAACGAGAACAGACAGACACTACTGACTGCTGGCATAAGTCCGGAAAGTGCCGACTCGAACGACGGTTTTTACGTGGTCGAAGACCCACAGGAGAGAGTGGATTTGATGGGCGCTTTCTTCGAGACCGTGTATACTGTGAACAACCCAGTTCGCCGTAATCACGATCTTGAAGAGAGGGCCTTTCTGAACCACTTTTATCTACGCACCGAACTTCAGAATTGGCGATCCGAGAACAACGGTTTCACCGTGTTCAATGACGACAACCTTGCAAACGGCATAATCGCCGATGAAAGGACAAATTCCCAGTTGTTCGTGAGCAAAGATGAACTCTTGTGTATCTTTGAGTCACTTAAAAATAAAAAGTCGGCGGGAGTTGACGGTGTCCCAAACGTCGTATTAAGACACCTGCCTCTAGAAGCGATTGAGATCTTCGCCACGCTATTTAACAATGCGCTGAATAATGCATATTATCCAGTGCAGTGGAAAATTGCGGTGGTACACCCTATCCCCAAACGGGATAAAGATAGGACCAACCCGGCTAATCTTCGGTCAATTAGTTTGCTCCCGAATGTTAGCAAGGTATTCGAGAAGGTCGTTAATAGAGCTCTTTTGAAGTGGGCTGAAGAAAATAAGATTATTCCGGACAATCAGTTTGGCTTTAGAGCGGGGCATGAAACGATTCATGCCGCGTCGAAATTGGTGTCCGACATTCAGTGGCACAAATGCAAGAACCAATGCACGGGTGCCTGCCTGGTCGACTTTGAGAAGGCCTTCGACACCGTATGGTTGGAGGGGCTCTTCTATAAGCTGACTAGGTTGGGTATGCAAAAACCATTGCTATATATGATTTATGACATGCTTATGGGAAAGAAGTTCGTAGTCAAATCTGGCAACGTGACTTCGAGCAAAGTCTTCGAAATTAAAAACGGCTTACAACAGGGAGCGGTGAATTCTCCGATCTTGTTTAATATTTACACGAGTGATCTGGTGGGTTCCCTCAGACATGCTATAGCGTACGCAGACGATTTAGTGGCGTACAGATCAGGTCCAAAAGTCGAGGTCATCAACATCCTATTGCAGCGTGACTTCGATCAAATTAAGAGGTATTGTGATGATTGGAAATTGAAAATCAATTTCCAAAAATCGGAAACAATCCTGTTCAGAACTCCATTGGCTAGGGCCTCTAGGGATACCAGAAAAAACTGGCGAAAATTAGCCATTATTGGACAAAGTGGACAACCATTGGCGGTGCGAAGCGTGGTCAGGTATCTTGGCATCTGGCTCGACCAGTATCTATATTTTGACAAACATATAGATGCTTGTCTTGCTGGGGCCAAGAGGGCCTACGCTCTGACAAGGAGACTGTTTCGCAGCAGTCAACTTGATTCCAGAGTAAAGGTCATATGCTACGTGGCCCTTATAAGGCCGATCATCGCTTATGGCTGTCCCATTTGGTTCAATATAGCGCCTTCCTATATGGAAAAGATTCGGGTGTTTGAGAGACAGTGTCTCAGGACCTGCCTAGGGTTGTTTAGAACTCCCGAGTCTGAGTACATAAAATATTATCCCAACAAGACCTTATACGATGGGGCTCGATTGAATAGGATTGACAATTTCCTAATTAAAGTGATTCGAAGGCACGTTGCAAGGGCGATGGCCAACGCTAATAATCTGATCTCGGGTGGTTATTATCCGAATTTAATGTACCACGAGAGTACGCTCCGGTCTGGCTTTGTCCCGCCTGAGGCATTTCTTCATGCAGACATGAAAGGGCTAGTCCAAAATAAAGATGGTGTGCCGGTATTGTACCACAGCCACCGCGGCGCGAGGGATAAGCGGCTCATCCATGACGGGTACGCCGCCAATGCTCAGGAGCTCCTCCGTTTTAATACCGCAATTGCGGATAGGGATAGTGTTGATACCGGAAAGCAGTTCACCGATTTTTGGTGGCTTGATGAAGCGGTGAGGGCAGACACGCTCTCCCGGGCTGGTGCGTTACCTAGGTAACATTCCTCCTTAGTTTTAAGCTAGTTTGTAAGTTAGTTAGGTGTATCTTAGGGGGTCTTTGGGAGGGGCCGGGCTCGTCAACATGAATGAGTGCTACCGAGACTTGACCGACGCTTATGGCCTCGCTCGGGTCCCGGCGGCGCGTGTGCACCATTTTGGCGACTGCCAGGCGCCCATCGACGCAATCGGGATGGTGACCAATCGAGAGATTGCTCATCACCCTGATTACATTTAAGTTAGGTTAAGTAGCTTAGGTAGTTTTAAGTAGTTTTAGGTAGTTTTAAGAAAAACAAAATAATAAAGAGTCCAAGTTTTTAGCAAAGTTTCTTGGAAATGAAAAAACAGCGAAAAATACAAAAATTGATAGATTTAAGGCCGAAAGGCAATAATTATAAGGATATAGTTAAGTTTAGAGTGCTCGTTAAGAGCCAGTAAGCTAGAATAAGATAAATGTTAGTTTTAATTTAGATTTAATCATTTTTGTCTAGTATGTAAGTTAAAAAAAGAATGAATAAAAATGAATTTAAAAGTCAAAAAAAATCCAGTGATCATGTTTTGTTATTTTTGTTTTCGAACATTAAACGAGTGGGTTCGAGCCTGGTCCGAGTCTTAATTTTTTTTTTTGTTTTTGCCGTGATTTTGGTGCTTAGTGCCCAGGCCGGGATAAATACCACTCGATTTGCTTCGTTGGGAATTTATTCACCACACTGCGTCAGATATCGCAACCACTATATCCAGTACACCAACCATCTTCGACCAGATCTCACGACGACATCATCCACAATTCATTTTCTACTTATAAATAAAATATGTTTTTCCTCGTACAAAAACCGAATGAAACCATTAAATACCATAGACTCTCAAACTATTATAATTATTTGAATTATAACGCTCTATTCAATGAGACGTTTCCTACAACATAAGGGATAGGATACGCATCACGTTCAGTTACCCTATTTAGTTTTCTAAAATCGACACAAAACCGGAATCTCCCATCCTTTTTCTTTACTAATAGGATCGGGGATGACCAAGCACTGGCCGACGGTTCTATAACCCCTGCATTCAACATATGTAGCTTCCACTTCGGCATTAATACTCGCTTGTACTATCGGTGAAACCGGGTAGTACCTCTGTTTTATTGGCTCTGAATCGGTTTTAATGATATGCTCGACCAAATTAGTGCGGCCTAGTTCTGTACCCATATCTGCGAAAACCGTTTGAACTAAGTTATCCAGTACCGATTTATCGGGCGCTGAGAGTTGGCTCTGGTTCTCGATGGAACAAACACTGTCACCGAAGTTCCATATACGGTTTTTCAAGTCGGGAATAATTGAAAATGCTTCCCAGAAATCGGCACCCAGAATAAGGTTATGTGGTAATTTGGGAATCACCAGTAGCTCGAATAACCTAATCTGATTCTCTACATTGATAGGGATTTGAATCACCCCTAACACCTCAACACTCTCCCCATTCGCAACCGTAACCGCCCCCTTGAACATCTTCAGTTCTAGCTTAAAAACGCTTAGTTGATCCCATCCTGGACCACCAAGAATAGAACTAGATGCACCCGAATCGAGTAGTCCCAACATCTTCAACCCATAGATGTTGACTTCTAAATACGGCCGCTTATCCCTTCCATTTTGAATCAGCATGTAATCAGCTGAAAAAATACTATCTATCCTAACACACTCGTTTTCCCTGTTTGTCCCCCCTAAACCCCCTCTAACATTAGAATTATTTATTAAATTTGCGGGCAATTCAGGCACGCAACTCAACGCCCCGCGGGTGGTTGAGCTGTGCAATCGTTTCCCGCAGATAAGCACTGAGGGCACTCGCTCCTTATAACTCCCTCTCGATTACAACCGTAACAGCGAAGAGGTTGAGGACACGTAGCGGCTATGTGACCTTGCCTGTGACAACGGAAACATGTTACCGGTCTATGAGCGGTTTGAGAACTGCTGGCTATTGCTGACAAATTCGTCTCGTCGGTTACCTCCATGTAAGACAAGTCAGGCTCTAGGAGAAGTACTTGGCTTCTAGATGGAGGCGGAATATAACTTTCCACCAAATATCTGGTAGCTTCGAGTTTCCGACCTACCTCAACAAGATGATTAATATGGAAGTGATATTGACTAATGCTAGTTGCGTTTGATAAAATGGAGATACATTTTTTCGAATCATCCTTAATTTCATTCCATCTGGACATAGTTCGCTAAGTCTTGAAAACAGGCCAATCATCACGCTGACATACATTCCTATTGTTTCGGAACGTCCCTGCGTACGATGCCGAATCTCCTCCCACAATCGATCATCATATCCTGGTGGTAGAAATTCAGCTCTGAGCTTCTCCACTAAATCCCTCCAATCCAGAAACAAAGGTTTATTTGCCCTAAACCATACTGTAGCTTTCCCTTCAAACAAATCGAATGCTGAATTGAAAAGCTCTGCTTCCGTACAATTCCTTGCTTCCCTAAGCTCCTCTACCCTTTCTAAGAAACTAGTAACCGACTGGCCAGATTCACCATTGAATTTAAGTCCCCACTTCATTACCGACACACACTTCGCGTGAAACAAAAATGGAGAAGAAGTCGCCTGTGGTTGTAGCGATCTATTCGGCGAATTTGGCTGTTCGGCGTTAGAATCTTGCGCTTGACTACTTCCTGCCTGAAGGTGTAAATCAATCAAATTCAACTGTGAGACGTCAGGAAGTTGCGCTTGGCTATCTGTTACCTGAACCCCCTCAGGATCTAATGTCTTCTGTGGTTTGTTAGATACCTCCCAATCTACAGCATTGGCTTTAAGGTCGACTTCAGCTAACAGCTCAACCACCTTGTTTCGGCTATCAGAGAGAGACAAATTCCTGTTTGTCTTTCTCCAACGCTATCATCCTACCGAGTCGTCTAACCACCCACTCCGATTTAGCTCCTATCTTCCTATATTCACTACATCGATCGTCGCCCGAGAATGCTCTAACTAATGACTCTATTTCCTCCAACGTCGACGTAACTGCAGACTTATCCTCATCGAATGTGTATGGATAATCCGGCAAAAGAAAACTAGCGTCTCTTTTAAGAGCCGTTCTCAACATCTTTCTCATGTCTACGACATTGGATGCACTCAGTCACCTAATCTTCAACTCGTATTGCAATTCCTCTGAGCTAAGCCTATTAATTTCCATGACTAATATCTGAGGTTTTCCTTTTTAAATGTACAATAATACTAAACACAAGATTAAACGCGTAATATGTAATTAACTTCGATATCAATATTCGGTGAATGAAACGTGAACGATGGCTGGATTTCAGTTGCTCAAAGCGTATATGGCAATATTAGTATTTTTTTAATTATATGAATCTGTTTTTTTTTTAAATGCCCCACGTTGGGCGCCAAAATGTTACATTCCAATTCCGCGACTCAGGACAATAAGGGCCGACCAACACAATGGAAAAGGTCGTGGGAAAAATGATGTTAAAAATGGGCGCTACGCGATTTACCTTAGTGTCCCAAGATGCCTTTCCGGAAGAATCGCGACCGCCAGAAAAGTTCGCAAACCGTCAATAAAAAAAAAACAGGATACAATTAAATCCGTTTATTATACTAAATTACTATTATAGCGTATGTAATCCCAGAAGGGGAAAGAAAGGAGAAAAAAAGGTAATATACAAAACAATGCCTGTACCCTCGGATTCTGAATCCACACCCAAAAGCGTCGCAACGTTGCCACCCCTTCGTTCACACCTAGGCTCGCACGGCCAAATGGGTATCTAACAAAATAGGCTTCCTTAAATTCACTTTAAACAATTCAAATGATATATCTAGTTCTCCCCCCTCTCGATATAAGAAAGAAAAAAAATAAGAAACAAAATCGTAACTAAAATTTCAATAAGCCAGTAATTATGGCAATAAAAAAAAATAGTAAAAAATAGTAAACAAAATAAAAATAAAAGAAATAGACAAGACTCAGCCTGGGACTCGAACCCGAGTCTTTGTTCGACAGCTGATGGCTTATGCTCCAGGCCACCGTCCACCTCACAGACACTTCGCCAACTTCGGACTCGGTTGCTCTTGCGACAACTCCCTGCACTCGTCCCCCCAGACTTCTTGGTTCTTTCACGTCAAAGGAAAACCTCAGATACTCTTCGATTTGGAGTATGTACTTATGCTCAGAATTTCCTAGAGAACAAAACACAAAGAGAACTGAGCCACTGTATCGCAACAATAAGAATAATCCGATTTTACCTCTAGATGATGTAAATCTATCTTAGGATTTTAATATCCACCAGACACACGTGCAGGTGTTATTGATGTCAGTACATATGAATTGTATATACAATATACTATGCATATACATATAAGTATGGTAAGCCAACTGTTGAGATGTTGGACAATGCACTCGACACACCAATGTTGATAATCTCAGAGGATTCTTTTTACATAGGTACACAGGTAGGTAAATATACACTTCGATTGACCACAATGATGAGAAACAGCAAAACTAATTTTTGAAATCACACTTCTATGTACCTATTCGGTTTGTTTCTAATTGCTAACACAACCGCTCTTCACGAAAACTCTGAGTCAACTGTCTCCCTACTGAAACACGCGCTTACTCGCTCCACTTCACGAGCGGTTTCTATGTATCCTTTTTGACCTCTAGCTTGACAGTTTCTTCAGATTAAATAGAAAAGAAAATAAAATAAAAAAAAAAATAAAAACTATCGTTGGGACTTGAACTACAATCCTAGGTTCGGGGTTCAAGTACAACTGACTTTTTGACTTTTAAATTCATTTTTATTAATTCATTATTTAAACTTAAGTACTAGACAAAAATGACTAAATCTAATTTAAAACTAACATGTATCTTAATCTAGCTTACTGGCTCTTAACGAGCACTCTAAACTTAACTATATCCTTATAACTATTGCCTTTCGGCCTTAAATCTATCTATTTTATATCTATTGCACTGTTTATTTAATTTCCAAGAAAACTGGCTAAAACTTGGACGCTTTATTATTGGTTTTTCTTAAAACTACCTAAAACTACTTAAAACTACCTAAGCTACTTAACCTAACTTAAATGTAATCAGGGTGATGAGCAATCTCTCGATTGGTCACCATCCCGATTGCGTCGATGGGCGCCTGGCAGTCGCCAAAATGGTGCACACGCGCCGCCGGGACCCGAGCGAGGCCATAAGCGTCGGTCAAGTCTCGGTAGCACTCATTCATGTTGACGAGCCCGGCCCCTCCCAAAGACCCCCTAAGATACACCTAACTAACTTACAAACTAGCTTAAAACTAAGGAGGAATGTTACCTAGGTAACGCACCAGCCCGGGAGAGCGTGTCTGCCCTCACCGCTTCATCAAGCCACCAAAAATCGGTGAACTGCTTTCCGGTATCAACACTATCCCTATCCGCAATTGCGGTATTAAAACGGAGGAGCTCCTGAGCATTGGCGGCGTACCCGTCATGGATGAGCCGCTTATCCCTCGCGCCGCGGTGGCTGTGGTACAATACCGGCACACCATCTTTATTTTGGACTAGCCCTTTCATGTCTGCATGAAGAAATGCCTCAGGCGGGACAAAGCCAGACCGGAGCGTACTCTCGTGGTACATTAAATTCGGATAATAACCACCCGAGATCAGATTATTAGCGTTGGCCATCGCCCTTGCAACGTGCCTTCGAATCACTTTAATTAGGAAATTGTCAATCCTATTCAATCGAGCCCCATCGTATAAGGTCTTGTTGGGATAATATTTTATGTACTCAGACTCGGGAGTTCTAAACAACCCTAGGCAGGTCCTGAGACACTGTCTCTCAAACACCCGAATCTTTTCCATATAGGAAGGCGCTATATTGAACCAAATGGGACAGCCATAAGCGATGATCGGCCTTATAAGGGCCACGTAGCATATGACCTTTACTCTGGAATCAAGTTGACTGCTGCGAAACAGTCTCCTTGTCAGAGCGTAGGCCCTCTTGGCCCCAGCAAGACAAGCATCTATATGTTTGTCAAAATATAGATACTGGTCGAGCCAGATACCAAGATATCTGACCACGCTTCGCACCGCCAATGGTTGTCCATTTTGTCCAATAATGGCTAATTTTCGCCAGTTTTTTCTGGTATCCCTAGAGGCCCTAGCCAATGGAGTTCTGAATAGGATTGTTTCCGATTTTTGGAAATTGATTTTCAATTTCCAATCATCGCAATACCTCTTAATTTGATCGAAGTCACGCTGCAACAGGATGTTGATGACCTCGACTTTTGGACCTGATCTGTACGCCACTAAATCGTCTGCGTACGCTATAGCATGTCTGAGGGAACCCACCAGATCACTCGTGTAAATATTAAACAAGATCGGAGAATTCACCGCTCCCTGTTGTAAGCCGTTTTTAATTTCGAAGACTTTGCTCGAAGTCACGTTGCCCGATTTGACTACGAACTTCTTTCCCATAAGCATGTCATAAATCATATATAGCAATGGTTTTTGCATACCCAACCTAGTCAGCTTATAGAAGAGCCCCTCCAACCATACGGTGTCGAAGGCCTTCTCAAAGTCGACCAGGCAGGCACCCGTGCATTGGTTCTTGCATTTGTGCCACTGAATGTCGGACACCAATTTCGACGCGGCATGAATCGTTTCATGCCCCGCTCTAAAGCCAAACTGATTGTCCGGAATAATCTTATTTTCTTCAGCCCACTTCAAAAGAGCTCTATTAACGACCTTCTCGAATACCTTGCTAACATTCGGGAGCAAACTAATTGACCGAAGATTAGCCGGGTTGGTCCTATCTTTATCCCGTTTGGGGATAGGATGTACCACCGCCATTTTCCAATGCACTGGATAATATGCATTATTCAGCGCATTGTTAAATAGCGTGGCGAAGATCTCAATCGCTTCTAGAGGCAGGTGTCTTAATACGACGTTTGGGACACCGTCAACTCCCGCCGACTTTTTATTTTTAAGTGACTCAAAGATACACAAGAGTTCATCTTTGCTCACGAACAACTGGGAATTTGTCCTTTCATCGGCGATTATGCCGTTTGCAAGGTTGTCGTCATTGAACACGGTGAAACCGTTGTTCTCGGATCGCCAATTCTGAAGTTCGGTGCGAAGATAAAAGTGGTTCAGAAAGGCCCTCTCTTCAAGATCGTGATTACGGCGAACTGGGTTGTTCACAGTATACACGGTCTCGAAGAAAGCGCCCATCAAATCCACTCTTTCCTGTGGGTCTTCGACCACGTAAAAACCGTCGTTCGAGTCGGCACTTTCCGGACTTATGCCAGCAGTCAGTAGTGTCTGTCTGTTCTCGTTCGTCCGAGGGATTCGGACACATGAAATGTCGTTATGATCCTTCCGCCTGAACAGTTTATTTATTTGTAGGAACATGTTCGGACTACTGGATTTTATAGCCCGAATTTTATTGCCCCAATACAAACTTACAGATTTTCTGTAATTCTCGACTATCAACTGTTTCAGGTTTTTGATCATCGACTTCAGTGTCCTCATCTCGGGATCGTTCCTGTCAGTAAACTGTCTGTGCAGCTGTTTAAGCCTCGAGAGCAGTCTACTTTTGTGTCTGTATAGAGCATCGATTGTCGCGTTTCGATACTTCTCAGTTTGTTCTTCGTCAGTGGAACGTCCTACCCGAGGGATAGTCCGCTCCATTGTCCGTTTGATGATGACGTTCATTTGTAATAAATGGCTGTCGATTTCATCGTTTGTCAAGTTCCTGTTTGTCGGTGGGTTGATCTCACTCGAACGTATATCACGCTGCAAAACCCTGGAGAAGCGCGACCATTGTGCTCTTCGATAATCGAAGGAGCGCAGTTGATCGTACTCCTCCAGCTGCGTTTGTTCGTTCGGGATCCGTATTACGACGGCGAGTCCGTAGTGGTCACTATCGTACTCGACCGTTCGTAAACAGTTCCGCGTTCGTCGATCTGTGTCTGTCAGTTCTAGTCTTTCGTCAACTAGCGCTAGGTCCAAGAAAGAACCTTCTCTAGGGAAAGACGGGAAATCCGTCGCGTACAACTCGAGTTTGTACTCAATCATATTATGACGCCACCAGTCGTGAAACTGGTTGCCCCTAGGGTTCGGAGTATCATTTCCCCATGCCGCATGTTTAGCATTAAGGTCTCCGCCCAAAAAGTAATAATTGTCCTCCGATTGAAGCTGTAAGCAACGAAAAAGTGTTTCGAGCTCATTTAAAAATATAATGGGTTGGGGTGCGTCAGGTGCGTAAAGTGACACCACATACACCCGCCTCTGGCTATGGAGGGGAATGCACACGATGCACGCTTCCAACACCCGGAACCTACGCACGTCCCTGCTATATATGACCCTATGGCGCAAGCCTCTGCGTATTAAGATACCGACACCGCCTCCTTGAGTGGAGTGGGGTCGATCTCTTCTAACTACCTTGTAATTTCTATAGCCCACTTTGTGCTTCGGATTTAGCTTAGTTTCGCTAACCAAAAGTACATCTGGCTTTTCGGCTTTCAACAGATTGGAAACATTGATCCTTCTCTCGATCCTGATCATTGAATTAACATTCAACGCAAGGATCTTCAGTTTTTCCTCGTCCAGCGTACCCATCATATTTATGGCGCGGTTGACTCCGCAAACAGCGTCGAATAGATAACGTCTATTCGAGCCGCTTGCTCATTTAACTGATTCTGGAATTTGTCGATCTTTCCGTGCAGTGACAGAAGGATCGCTTTCAAATCCAGATCCGCTTCAGGCGTAGGAGCCTTTGGTGCGGTTTTTGTATTTGCCTTACCCGGTCCAGATACCATTTGGGCAAATGACACATTGGGTGCAACAAAATTTGAGAACGAGCGACTCTTTCGACCCTTCTCTTCTTCGGACCTCTGTTTCCGAGCCAACACATTCTGTTTGACCTGCTGATACTTCGGACATCCCTTGAAATTTGCAGGATGCCCTGAGCTTTTGCAGAGTACACACGAGAGCTGGCCCCGATCCTCTACTCTATCCCTTCCCAAAGGACACTCCCCATGCTTGTGGTCCCTGTTGCACTTAACGCATCTAAACTGCATATGGCAGTTAGCTGCGGCGTGCCCGAACCTCTGGCAGCGCATACATTGAAGTACGCGATCTGACCTTTTTAGTTTTTCCCAACGTACTGCATGATAGTACAGGAATCTGATCCTTTTCAGACTATCGATTTTGCTGTCGGGGGTTAGTTGAACCAAAAAGAATGGCAATTTGCGGCTACCACCCCTCTCCGCAGGCGAGGAAAACGGCTTGACCCCCACGAACTTAAGGTCATCGCACTCATAATTCTTGAGCTCCTTCTCGAGCTCGTCCGTTTTAACGTTTGGGTCGATACCCTTAAGCAGCACCGTTTGCAATTTTTCTCCCTTTGGAGTATACGTGAAGTATTCGGCCTCTGCTTTCTCCAGAGCGGTGCGTACCTTTTTGTATTCCTCCATATTGTTACACATTATGATATGTTTATCGGCGTTTAGCCTTTTTATATAGAAATCCTTACTAACTAATCTACATAACCTAATGCTATCGCTAATGTCTAAATAACTTACATTAATAGGTGGGACTCTTACTTTTCTTTGCTGCTGCTGCTGCTGTTGTTGTTGTTGTTGTTGTTGCTGTTGCTGCTGCGGTTGCTGTTGCTGTTGCTCCTTCTGTTGCTGTTGTTGTTGTTGTTGCAGCGGCTGTTTGCTTGCCAGCTGCTGTTGCTTTTGTTGTTGGTTTTGCTTTTTGTTTTTGTTTTGTTTTTGTTGCTGCATTTGTTGCTGCTTAGCAAGCTCTTGTTGTTGCTGCTGTTTCAGTTGTTGTTGTTTTTGTTTTTGCTGCTGTTGCTCAGCTTGAATTTTCATCAGCTTTTGTTGTTGTTGCTGGATTTTTTGCTGGCGCAACTTCTCCCTCTTCTCGAGGAGCTCTTTGATCAGCCGATCGAGCTGGGCTTCCTCATCGTCTTCGTGTATTTGTTGTTGTTGTGCTGGTTCATCTTCGGCGTCCAGTAACTCTATGAACGAGTTACCTTCGCCCACGTACCGGCACTCTCCCCCTTCAGACTCGTATGAGTAGTTGAGGCCATCGTTGTAGTCATCAGTCTCAGCTTCTGACGTCATCACTGAGTCGCCAGACTTTGCGATTCTTTTGGCTGACAAATTCGGCTTTGGTTTTATTCGTCGTCGACGTTTTTTCTCAACTTTTGTTGAATCAAGCGGCTGTACTGCTGCTGTTGACGTTGTTGGTACTGCTATTGCTGCTGTACTTGTTGTTGCTGGTGCATTTGCTGATATTATTTTTGCTTGTGCTGCTGTTGCTGGTGCACTCGTTGTTGTTGTTGCTGCCGCTCCCGCTTGCTGCTTTGTGACTTGTTTTGCTGTCACTCGCTTTGGCAACGGGGCATCTCCTTGCGGGACAGTGTCCATCGCCTGATTGCCTTGCGGCACTTCCACTTTTGTTTTCGTTGTTTTGATATTACTTATTTAATTAAAAAATAAAAAAACACACTTTCCCCCACGGGGACTTGAACCGGCTCCACTTGTGTCTGAGCCTTTGGTATTTTTTTTTTTTTGACTTTTAAATTCATTTTTATTTAATTCTTATTTAAACTTACATACTAGACAAAAATGATTAAATCTAAATTAAAACTAACATTTATCTTATTCTAGCTTACTGGCTCTTAACGAGCACTCTAAACTTAACTATATCCTTATAATTATTGCCTTTCGGCCTTAAATCTATCAATTTTTGTATTTTTTGCTGTTTTTTTCATTTCCAAGAAACTTTGCTAAAAACTTGGACTCTTTATTATTGGGTTTTTCTTAAAACTACCTAAAACTACTTAAAACTACCTAAGCTACTTAACCTAACTTAAATATAATCAGGGTGATGAGCAATCTCTCGATTGGTCACCATCCCGATTGCGTCGATGGTCGCCTGGCAGTCGCCAACATGGTGCACACGCGCCGCCGTGACCCGAGCGAGGCCATAAGCGTCGGTCAAGTCTCGGTAGCACTCATTCATGTTGTCGAGCCCGGCCCCTCCCAAAGACCCCCTAAAATACACCTAACTAACTTACAAACTAGCTTAAAACTAAGGAGGATGTTACGTAGGTAACGCACCGACCCGGGAGAGCGTGTCTGCCCTCACCTCTTCCTCAAGCCACCAAAATTCGGTGAACTGCTTTAAGGTATCAACCATGTCCCTATCCGCAATCGCGGTATTAAAACGGAGGAGCTCCTGAGCATTGGCGGCGTACCCGTCGTGGATGAGCCGCTTATCCCTCGCGCCGCGGTGGCTGTGGTACAATACCGGCACACCATCTTTATCTTGGACTAACCCTTTCATGTCTGCATGAAGAAATGCCTCAGGCGGGACAAAGCCAGACCGGAGCGTACTCTCATGGTACATTAAGTTCGGATAATAACCACCCGAGATCAGATTATTAGCGTTGGCCATCGCCCTTGCAACGTGCCTTCGAATCACCTTAATTAGGAAATTGTCAATCCTATTCAATCGAGCCCCATCGTATAGGGTCTTGTTGGGATAATATTTTATGTACTCAGACTCGGGAGTTCTAAACAACCCTAGGCAGGTTCTGAGACACTGTCTCTCAAACACCCGAATCTTTTCCATATAGGAAGGCGCTATATTGAACCAAATGGGACAGCCGTAAGCGATGATCGGCCTTATAAGGGCCACGTAGCATATGACCTTTACTCTGGAATCAAGTTGACTGCTGCGAAACAGCCTCCTTGTCAGAGCGTAGGCCCTCTTGGCCCCAGCAAGACAAGCATCTATATGTTTGTCAAAATATAGATACTGGTCGAGCCAGATGCCAAGATACCTGACCACGCTTCGCACCGCCAATGGTTGTCCATTTTGTCCAATAATGGCTAATTTTCGCCAGTTTTTTCTGGTATCCCTAGAGGCCCTAGCCAATGGAGTTCTGAACAGGATTGTTTCCGATTTTTGGAAATTGATTTTCAATTTCCAATCATCGCAATACCTCTTAATTTGATCGAAGTCACGCTGCAACAGGATGTTGATGACCTCGACTTTTGGACCTGATCTGTACGCCACTAAATCGTCTGCGTACGCTATAGCATGTCTGAGGGAACCCACCAGATCACTCGTGTAAATATTAAACAGGATCGGAGAATTCACCGCTCCCTGTTGTAAGCCGTTTTTAATTTCGAAGACTTTGCTCGAAGTCACGTTGCCAGATTTGACTACGAACTTCTTTCCCATAAGCATGTCATAAATCATATATAGCAATGGTTTTTGCATACCCAACCTAGTCAGCTTATAGAAGAGCCCCTCCAACCATACGGTGTCGAAAGCCTTCTCAAAGTCGACCAGGCAGGCACCCGTGCATTGGTTCTTGCATTTGTGCCACTGAATGTCGGACACCAATTTCGACGCGGCATGAATCGTTTCATGCCCCGCTCTAAAGCCAAACTGATTGTCCGGAATAATCTTATTTTCTTCAGCCCACTTCAAAAGAGCTCTATTAACGACCTTCTCGAATACCTTGCTAACATTCGGGAGCAAACTAATTGACCATAGATTAGCCGGGTTGGTCCTATCTTTATCCCGTTTGGGGATAGGATGTACCACCGCCATTTTCCACTGCACTGGATAATATGCATTATTCAGCGCATTGTTAAATAGCGTGGCGAAGATCTCAATCGCTTCTAGAGGCAGGTGTCTTAATACGACGTTTGGGACACCGTCAACTCCCGCCGACTTTTTATTTTTAAGTGACTCAAAGATACACAAGAGTTCATCTTTTCTCACGAACAACTGGGAATTTGTCCTTTCATCGGCGATTATGCCGTTTGCAAGGTTGTCGTCATTGAACACGGTGAAACCGTTGTTCTCGGATCGCCAATTCTGAAGTTCGGTGCGAAGATAAAAGTGGTTCAGAAAGGCCCTCTCTTCAAGATCGTGATTACGGCGAACTGGGTTGTTCACAGTATACACGGTCTCGAAGAAAGCGCCCATCAAATCCACTCTCTCCTGTGGGTCTTCGACCACGTAAAAACCGTCGTTCGAGTCTGCACTTTCCGGACTTATGCCAGCAGTCAGTAGTGTCTGTCTGTTCTCGTTCGTCCGAGGGATTCGGACACATGAAATGTCGTTATGATCCTTCCGCCTGAACAGTTTATTTATTTGTGGGAACATGTTCGGACTACTGGATTTTATAGCCCGAATTTTATTGCCCCAATACAAACTTACAGATTTTCTGTAATTCTCGACTATCAACTGTTTCAGGTTTTTGATCATCGACTTCAGTGTCCTCATCTCGGGATCGTTCCTGTCAGTAAACTGTCTGTGCAGCTGTTTAAGCCTCGAGAGCAGTCTACTTTTGTGTCTGTATAGAACATCGATTGTCGCGTTTCGATACTTCTCAGTTTGTTCTTCGTCAGTGGAACGTCCTACCCGAGGGATAGTCCGCTCCATTGTCCGTTTGATGATGACGTTCATTTGTAATAAATGGTTGTCGATTTCATCGTTTGTCAAGTTCCTGTTTGTCGGTGGGTTGATCTCACTCGAACGTATATCACGCTGCAAAACCCTGGAGAAGCGCGACCATTGTGCTCTTCGATAATCGAAGGAGCGCAGTTGATCGTACTCCTCCAGCTGCGTTTGTTCGTTCGGGATCCGTATTACGACGGCGAGTCCGTAGTGGTCGCTATCGTACTCGACCGTTCGTAAACAGTTCCGCGTTCGTCGATCTGTGTCTGTCAGTTCTAGTCTTTCGTCAACTAGCGCTAAGTCCAAGAAAGAACCTTCTCTAGGGAAAGACGGGAAATCCGTCGCGTACAACTCGAGTTTGTACTCAATCATATTATGACGCCACCAGTCGTGAAACTGGTTGCCCCTAGGGTTCGGAGTATCATTTCCCCATGCCGCATGTTTAGCATTAAGGTCTCCGCCCAAAAAGTAATAATTGTCCTCCGATTGAAGCTGTAAGCAACGAAAAAGTGTTTCGAGCTCATTTAAAAATATAATGGGTTGGGGTGCGTCAGGTGCGTAAAGTGACACCACATACACCCGCCTCTGGCTATGGAGGGGAATGCACACGATGCACGCTTCCAATCTATCTATCTATCGCAGTATAATCTACTGCGCCAAAGGGCTTACAGGAATTTTCTGTCCAGAAACACTTTATATCACAATTTGCTATTACTGCACCACTAACTAAAGTCGACTGTTCGCGTTGGCTGCTGAAGAGCGACTGGGGTTCAAGTACAAACCAGCCAAACCAAACGCAACTCGACAAATTCTTGGCCAAATTCCTACACTAATGGGCGGCGACATGGTTTAGGTTGTTTCTTTTTTTTTCCCATTCTATTTCGTGATGTGGTGAAAACTTCTCAACTCATAACAAGGTCCTGACTAATTCAGAATAAGGGGCGTAGCGAGGGGGGGCGTGGGGGGTGTCGCACCCCCCCACGATTTTCAAGAGTCGGCAAATCAACGATCAATTTTCAAAAATTAGGTCTTAAGTTTGGATTTCCATTAGGTATGGGTTTTTAAACTTGTAAACCTATACAAAAGTCGGCATTTTAAAAGGTTCCACATGAACTTCTTACAATCGGTGAGATTGCCGACTGAAATCCCTAAAATTTAACGAGTTTAGATTCGATTTTAAAAAAGACGGTCGGCATCGGTGAGATTGCCGAGTGAAATCCCTAAAATTTAGCGAGTTAAGATTCGATTTTAAAAAAGACGGTCGGCATCGGTGAATTTGCCGACTGAAATCCTTAAAATTTAGCGAGTTTAGATTCGATTTTAAAAAAGACGGTCGGCATCGGTGAATTTGCCGACTGAAATCCTTAAAATTTAGCGAATTTCGATTCGATTTTAAAAGGACGGTTGGCATTTCTAATTTGAGGTTAAATTCGAAGGAATGTGTTATTCGCTAGTTCGTGGTTTATTGATGTGGATTGCGAACTTTAACAATTCGCGACAAACGTGTGTTTGGGCCATCAAAATGTATTAAGAAAATAAGTTTATCAACGAAATTTCGAATTTCAAACTTTTTGCCGCGAACGAAAACACCATTGGCGCGAATTGTCAAAGTTCATTCGCAATCCACATCATTTAATTAGCGTTCCACAAACTAGCGAATAAAACATTCGTTCGAACTTAACCTCAAACTAGACATTGTAGAAACTGATGGCCGGAATTCGCGAACTTCCGCGACCTATAAAAGTGTTCATGTGAACGGGCTGACAAAACTTGCGAATAGTCGTTCGATCGTAGGTAGTTGGTCGCTCTTATGTGAATGGTCCTTTAGGTATTAGCCCAGGGGAGTTCCTGTTAAGATTGGTCAAAATTGGACAAAGGGGCGTGGCGCCTCCCATACAAAAAATATTTTCTATGGAGTGAAACTCGTTCATGTTAGATATAACTCGATAACCGATGGGCCGATTTTCATGATTTCTATACAGTCGGCAAGTTCCTGAAATAAGTCGGCATTTCAATGAAATTCACCCCCCCACGGCTCGAACCCTCGCTACGCCCCTGTTCAGAATTGATGTTCGTAGATTCCAGTGCCTTGAGTGCAGCCTGGTTATCGATGTAGATGGCTATATCCCTTCCAGATATAGATCTCATCCGCATTAGCTCTGCCGCTTTCAGAACAGCCAGAACTTCTGATTGGACGACACTGCTTGTATCCGGTAGTCGTATAGACACTTTTAGATCGGGGTCTGCGGAGTAGATTCCAGCACCAGTACCTTCCGCTGTTTTTGAGCCATCTGTATAGACTGCTGTACTTTCTTCCTGTACGATATTTTTTTTCGACTTTTCTAATTCCAATTGGAATTTAAATTCCATTTTCCACTGTTGTTCGTATCAATAACTTCTGAATTATTGTCCATCGTTTAAAAGCAATCTTCGATTTCGCTCCTAAACCACTGGTAATATTGTCTGACAATGAAGAAATTGTAAGCAATTATCAGCTTCTATAAACAACGACATCTGACAATTTTGAATGAGTCTGCAATGTCCTAATTGTCTGACAATGATAAAAATTGTGTGTTCAGACTTGTTCAGACGATATGGCCAGCAACCTGACAATTTGTCAGATGGAGGGCTTTAAATGACTTTTCTGACTTTTCTGACTATTGTCCGGCAAACTTGTGAGTTCAGACGGTTGTAAAACATTTAGGACATATTTTTCACTGACATATCTGACAATATTGTAAGACTATGTGTACTTAACAATCCATGATTTCTTCTTAATGTATGAGTATGACATATTATGTGTCAATATGTCGGTATGAAGCCAATCATGTCTTGAGAGAACAGCTCAGCTCACTCACTTATATCTTTTTTTTTTATTTTCCACGGCAAATTTCTTTTTTGTATTTTCTGTGAATTTGTCTATTATGAACTAATTTGAACTAAAATGAGCGAACTAGTTCAGTAGCGTGATTTGAACTAAATTGGACGATCACTCAAATGAACTAAATTGCCCAACTCTACTTAGGTACTACCTTGGTGCATCTGAAGGTCAAATAATTGAATTGAATTGAATTTGAATTTTATTTTTGTTAAATACAGATTTCCAATTACATTGTGTTATCTGCAAAGCCTGGAGGGCTTGTCTGCAGAAGATCAGTCGTTAAGGTTAATTTCATTATCTTGAGTACCAAATACAATTCATAATTTTACAAAAAAATTTTTTACAAAAAGATAAGTTTATATAAAAGATAATTTCATTTAAAAGACAAGTTCATATCTATAACGGCGTTAGAAAAAATTAGAAAAAAAATAGAAGAAGATTATAGCAATATTCACGTATTTAAGTTTACATAAGTACATTTCCTTAACGCTCAAGAATTTTGATTTCGGAAAGTTATTTAAACTGAGATATGGTGGGAGCTCGTTAAACGTTGTTGGAATAGCTACAGAATATTTTCTTCGCCCATACTCGTTCCAATACCTAGGTACCAAAAATGTGCGTTGTTGTCGTCTTCGTGTGTTCACAGCTTGTTGGGTTGGTAGCTTGTATGTGTTGTCATCTATAAAAGTTGATAGTATCTCCACCTTAACGATAGAACAATTAGTTCTAAGAACTTAAGAACTGTTTGTTGTTATCACATAGCATAGCATTTTTTGGATGCTGGTATGCAGCGAGTTAAGCCATTGTTGCTGTGGCGCGTTGCCCCATGCCAGGATGCCGTACCTCAGGTGAGACTCCAGCAAGCTGAAGTAACATTGCTGAAGCACGAATGCTGGACATCGGTTGCTAAGATGAAAAATAGCATATGCAGATTGCCCTAATTTTTTCGCCAGTGCCTCTATCTGATCCCATTAAAGTTGTAATCAACGATGACACCTAAGTACTTATAGGTAGATTATATTATCCAGGGGCCAGATTATGTAAGACGAAAACGATCGAACGCTTTCGTTTCGACCATAGCAGTCTCTGTCTATTGCCACCGATATGATAGAAACAGGTTTAGTGAAAACAAAAGCGGTTTTCGTTTCGTTATTTACAGAATCCCACCCCAGAATCATCGAGCAATCGTCGTCTGCTCGAAAAACTTGATGACTGTTAACTTTGTGCAAACAATCATAGTTGTGCATTTTTAATTTAATTTGAGAAATCACCGAGCAACCTATTTATAATTTTGTTCTGTCTAAATCCAAACTGATTGTTTGTTAAGTTCATATATTGTATTTTTCTAAATACTTAACCAGCCTTTTGGCTACAATCTCTTCAAGGACTTTATCAATAATAGATAGGATTGAAATTGGACGATAGTTTCCGATTTCGCTTTTTGTACCTTGTTTGTATATTGGTCGGATGATGGATATCTTTAGTTTTTCGGGGACCACTGATTGTTCCAGGCTCATGTTTACCAGTTTTGTTAAAGCCGGTGCCATGACTTCCGCATTTCCCTTTAAATCCTTTGGTCGAATACCATCTTCACCCGCCGACTTTTTATCGTTAAGAGATTTATGAATTGTTTGTACTTCCTCAATATTAACATCTTCCAAGTACATTGATCGTTGTACACTGTTTGTATGACCTGAATAAGATTTATGTTCGCATAATTGTACAGTGCTTTTAATGTCAAGAGAGAACTTTTGTGCAAACTAATTTGCCAGATGTTCAAAATTCTCTGTAGAAAAGTTGTTGGCCAACGTATCATCAAGTTTTGTCGAATTTCTGCCAAGTATTGAATTGATAATCTTCCATGTCTCTTTTGGATTATTCCTTGTTTTTAAAAATTGCTGCTTATAGAAATAGTTCCTTGTGCTATTTATTTTTTTGTTGAGGTGGTTTATATGCTCAGTCGATCTCTTTTTGTTTTTTTCTATAATATGTCACAGATTTTAATATTGTATCGTAACAATCTCTGAAATTATTGTAAAATTCGTTTACATCATTAAAAACATCCAGTTGTTGCCAGTTGAATTGTTCCATTCTCCTTGAGAGCTCTCTACTACTAAAATAGTTGTACATTACAAATAAAATTAAGGAAAATCAACATTATTGCCATTCTAGTTCTTTTATTGTCGCATTATTTTGTTTTTAACCAAAGAAAACGTTTGTGTGAAAGAAAAGGAATATAAATTTGGATTCGTGATTGGTTGAAGAACGCAAAAAATGGTGTACCCACTCCACTATCTACGTACCTACACACCTACATAATTTGATGTAAGATATCCAAAATGTTGTTCTCAAATTTTTGGATCGAAAAGTGAGCAATAAACGGCAAAACAACCGCGTTACATGACAAACAAAATGCCATATAAAAACAACGGGTTTTTATATTATTACTCTTACATACCTATGGAACAAATTCTACATTATAATATACCTAATTATGATGTCGGCTATGTTCTAGTATTCCGCTATGGCCATATACCTATATTGCACCAAAATATGCTGCCATATAAATTTGTCTATCATACTTGTGTGCCACATTTATCTGACGAAATTGCCATATTTATATGGATTTTGTAATTTATTGTAAAGTAGGTATGTAACTAATATTATTAAATTCGTTTTATTTTATAATTCAGACTAGAAGTTTACTTCCCAACTGAACTTGATTTCCACATTAATTATGCTAGTGTAATTTGAACCTAATACTATACCGAAAAGCCGTAGCACACGACATGTAGCAAGCCACATACCTATTTAGCTCTGACGACACCATATAGTGTACACATTTTGGTACACATCTCATAAATGTAGGTACCACAGTGGCTACATACGGGAAATTGTGTTAGTACACGGCATGTAGTTTGTAGTTCATATTTACGTATGTTGCCGGTGTGGTCACATATGAGATGAGACAGAAGGCTTCGTGCGGGCGAAAATAAATGGGATTCATTTCTACACCTGCTATGCCCGACCCAGTTTAACGTCCAATGAATACCAACAAATGCTGAACAATCTAACCTCGGACGCTCTTCGGCGAACCCCAGTGGTTATAGGTGGCGACTTTAATGCGTGGGCTACGGAATGGGGCAGCAGACTCACCAATACCAAACGACAGGCCCTACTGGAAACATTCTCTCCCCTATCGATAAGTATCGCCAACAAGGGTTAAGCAAATACGTACAGGAAAGCTCTATCATCGACATCACCCTTGTGAGTAATTCTATCCTGAGAACCATAAAGTGGAGAGTCAGTGAGGAATACTCAGACTCACACAGCGACCACCATAACATTTCGTCCTTAATCAGTCATGGCAGGAGAGTAGATCTTTATAAATCGCTCTTGGCAAGCAACTGCGACATAGCTTTCCTTCAGGAAACCCATCTCAATAAGAAACACAAGGTTAAACTGGATTCTTTCAGGCTCATTCGAAGCGACATAAATCAAGGCGTAGCCATTGCAATTAAAGACACTTTAAGCTTTGATCCAGTACCGGCTCAAAATCTTTCCTTCCCGTCTGTTTTCATTTCACTGAAAACCAGATGTAATGGGGCTCCTAAAAATTTTCTCTTGGGTTCTATATATATTCCCTCCAACTTCTCTCAGCGTTCTTTGATGGATAATCTCATCAGTATTAACCGATTTGCGGAATCTTTTGACGGTAGGGTGCTTTTTGATTGGCTTAATAACCATGGGCCTTCACTTCTCAACTTCACCTCAGATTCCCCCACTTTCCCAAGAAGCTCCTCGTACCTTGATCACTTTTTAATTTCGAGTCATATTGTTAATCTATTCAATCACAATTTCTCCATACAGTCGCTTCCGACTTTTTCGGATCATTTTCCCCTGCTTCTAAACATCGACCTAGTAGACACTGAGCTTCTGCTGAATAACGTTAACCTCAAAAAAAGTTTTAAGAATACGAATTGGAATCGGTTCAAAGAGGACTTATATGCTTCGCTGAGCCCAATCAAACCAACCCCCATTCAATGTCTGTCGAATGTAGAAATCGATGAGCACATTTCAAACTTCACCACGGCAGTAAGAAACACTACTGACAATCACTCCTCCCAGGTGCAAATATCTGTTAAAAAATACCAAAATCTCCCCAGTGACATTAACCAGCTTTTTGTTATTAAACATCGGTGGCAAAGATCACTTAAAAGAATTTACCATCGCAACCTTAACAGATTCTCGACAGAGTATAAAGAGCTTTCGAACCAATTAAAACTTCTCTCAACTTTAATTAACGAAAAAATCAACATCTGGATTAACCAGCGATTTGGAGCTAGGCTTTCCAAAATTAAACCAGGCCCGAGCGCCTTCAAAGAAGTTTTCAATTTAATGGGTAGGAAGAAAGTGTTCTCCTGTGAAAGAATCGTTATTAATGGCTCTGTCATCAATAATGATTCAGAAAAAGTTCATATTCTAAGAGATTACTTCAAGGATGTATATAAAGAAGATTTATGTTGCATCAGCGAAGGTTTAAGTAACGAGGTTAATAATTCACTTAATTCAACATTCTCGCAGCTCCCTCCGAGAATATTCAATTTTAATGAAGACAATTTGGCTAGTCTAGTCACCCATCTGCCTCAATGTTTTTCACTTCGCAAGCTAGTGTCTCTTCCATTATCCACTCTCTACGGAAAAAAAAATCGTCCGGCTGCGATAACATTTCCAACTTTATCATCAAAAAGTTTTCTTCTCTTGCCATAGAATACCTTACAATAATCTTCAATAACTGTATCAACAACGGGTACTTCCCTAAAGCTTGGAAGATTGCTCGTCTTCTAACTATACCTTAAAAACCCAACAACTTCGAACTTAGTAATCTTCGCCCAATTTCCCTCCTTTCTAACCTGGGTAAAGTTTTGGAAAGAATCATTCTCGACAAAATGGACTTGCATGTCGACAGCAATATTGACTTCATACAGGACTACCAATTCGGTTTCCGGAAAGAGCATTCTACTACTCACGCACTTCTCAAGGTTCATAACGATGTTTCCCTCAATCTTAGGGAAAAAAATTGCACGGCCGCCTGCTCTCTTGATATTAAAAAAGCCTTTGACAGCGTTTGGAGGAAAGGACTGCTATTCAAAATCTCGCAATTGGAATATCCTCCTCACATTTTCTCAATTATAAGTAGCTTCCTCTCTGATAGGCAGTTCTACATTCAAATACAAGACTCTCACTCTGGTCTTTGCCCTTCTGACAGTGGGGTCCCCCAAGGTTCAATCCTGGGTCCCAGGCTTTACAATCTCTTTTTATATGATTTTCCACACACCCTCTTTTTAAATAACTCCATCGCCTTAAAAGCGATCTTATATGCTGACGATACCTTCGTTTACGCGAGCGCGCCCTACCCCTCTGAGGCAGTCATCCCCTTAAAACAACACCTCAATTCTATTAACGATTACTACGTTAAATGGGGAATTAAAATTAATCAGACCAAATCACAATTTATCTGCTTCAGGAATGCTAGCGGCAAGGGTAGACCGGGCGTCGTGGGGGACTGCAGAAATCTGACTATCAGTTTCAAAAACTCTTTATTCACCTTTAAAAATTCGATTAAGTATCTGGGGATACACCTTAATAATCTTCTCAAATTTAACAATCACGCAAAAATTAATAAAACGAAAGCCCTTAGAGTCTCTAACATGGCTATGCCTTTGCTAAGACACAAACAACTTAGCAAAAAGACTAAAATCCTCGTATACAAAACACTAATCAGACCAATTCTCCTGTACGCTTTTCCAGTTTGGTTTACTGTTTCTCCCACTATTGCCACTGAACTTGAAATCCTCGAAAGAAGAATTCTAAGACTTTGTACTAGTCTCAACTTTGAAAATAGAAACAAAAAAATCTCTAACTCTCGTCTTTACTCTGAATCGAGGGTCACCCCCCTCCTTAATTATGCACTGTCTTTAATGACGAAAACAGTGAACAAACTAAACTCTATAGATAACGACTTAATCAAGGAAATTTTCTCCTCCCAAAGGAATTCCTCCTGGCATAACTGTCATTACATTTCGCCGGTAGGAGTTCTTCTTGAAAACATCAATATAGCTCCTGATGGACCTCTCAACAATTTTTACGTTAAAGCGACCCGTGGTCAAAATAGAGAGTAAAGGCACCCTATCTAATTCAACAACACCTATACATTCTCAACCAATTGAACTTGAAATCATAATAAAAAAAAAAATAAAAAATCTAAAAATTAATAAAATACTCTCTTGTACTAAGCTCTCATCTCTCTTTTAATGGGCGCACTTAAATGTCTACATTTTCCTATTAGTGTTATATGTATTTCATGTATTTTATATTGTGTACTCTATTCCATGTTCCTATTTGTCCTTATCCGAAAGGTAAATAACTTATTTGTCAATCAATGTACATTTTTATCAAATACTATAACTCATTGTATTTCAAAATGAAAACTTTATTTCAACAACGTATACACATAAGAGACTCGATAATAATTCTTATTAATTAACTCGAAACTTGAACTAACCCACTCTGGGTTAACACTCGTTACCTTTTCATTGTTATATAATTTATAAGTGTATATACGATTTATACTTTTTCTGTGATAGACTCTTCGTCAAATCAATTGTCATCTGCTTCGGTAGCAAGAGCGGAATCGCCTCTTTATTTGTTCACTCAAAAAAGATTAACTTTACGCCATGTTGGCATCAAAACTCATATTATCATATGTATTCTATACTGTATGAGATGGCCATACATTTTAGCCTCTCTAACTCTCAATTTATGTAATAGTATACTTTCGTTAAGTACCTTTCATGTACACAAAGATTAAATAAAACAAGACAAATTAAAACAAGTCAAGCAAAACTGAACAAATTAAGACAAGTTGAAAGAAAATATAACAATACTAAACAAAATAGGATAGACTGAAACAAGATTAAACAAAACTGAACAAAAGAAGACAAGTTGAAACAAAAAGTAGCAATACTAAACAAAACAGGACAAACTGAAACAAGATTAAATAAAACAAGACAAATTGAAACAAGTTAAGCAAAACTGAACAAATTAAGACAAGTTGAAAGAAAATATAACAATACTAAACAAAACAGGATAGACTGAAACAAGATTAAACAAAACTGAACAAAAGAAGACAAGTTGAAACAAAAAGTAGCAATACTAAACAAAACAGGACAAACTGAAACAAGATTAAATAAAACAAGACAAATTAAAACAAGTTAAGCAAAACTGAACAAATTAAGACAAGTTGAAAGAAAATGTAACAATACTAAACAAAACACGACAGACTGAAACAATATTAAACGAAACAAGACAAATTAAAACAAGATTAAACAAAACTGAACAAAATAAGACAAGTTGAAACAAAACAAAACAAAATTACAAAAAAAACACATTAAATTGTGGAAATTGTGGCTAACACATTAAATTGTAAGAAAGGGCGCACATTAAATTGTGGCTAACAATTTAAGAAGAACAGTCATCAACTGAATAAAGAAAAGAGCATTAAATATTGAATTGCATCTACATGTTGTGGTTTGCGAAGATGATAAAATTTAAAATGGAGTAAAGCATTTGCATGACAATGGAAAAGGCATAACACACAAAAGAAAAATAGTACAAAATTAAAAACAAAAAAAAAAACAATTTTAAGTTATAGACGTAGCACTGCTGACAGTACTTTCGTAGAAGATAACGAAAAAAGTTGCTGAAACTTGTCTAGAATACCTATAGACTAGAAAACGGATATGCATACGGAATACTGCATATTATTCTCTGTTTATAATTAAGGATGACGAATGATACAGATACCTAAGACGATACAGTTTGTGGAATAGTCTATGTCTGGATGTTACAGTAATACAAAATTGCAGGCATGCAGTAATATAGGCGACAACAAGGCCCCCGGACCCGACGGCATCCTAAACAAGGCAATAAAATCGGCTATAAAAAAGATGCCAGACCTGTTTATGATGATGATGCAGAAGTGCCTCGAAGAAGGAACGTTTCCCGAAAAGTGGAAACTCCCTACATTTGGTCCTGCTACCAAAAGGAAAGGAGCCTCCATCGTGCTATTGCCCAATATGCCTATTGGACACCATGGTCAAGATCCTCGAGAAGATAATCTACAATAGATTACTCGCAGTGGCAGACGAAAAAGGTGCCCTTTCAGACTACCAATTTGGTTTTAGGAAAATGAGATCCACTGTTGATGCCATAAGAGCAGTAGTTGATAGAACTATTAACTATTATTGCAAAAGGCGCGTAACTTTTCAGACGATCATCGTCTCGACGATTGAACAAAACGACGTCGTTTTATGTTTGCTTCATGTCATGAATCGTTCATCGTTTTCAGTTTGAGCGGGACTGTAAACAAACTGTGACAACTGAAAACTAATAAAACGGGTTTTCCACATAAAAGACAACAGCACACACATATAATTTGTGTGTGCTGTTGTCTTTTATGTGGAAATGTATGTATAGGGAAAAAGGCAAATAAAAAAAGGAGAATAAAAAAAAATCCCAAAATATGGTTCGTCTTTTTTCTATCAAGCCATAAATTAACAAATTCTATCAAAGGATGGCTACGATGTCAATGGATTAAAAAACGTCCAAGAAATCTTCAATTGAGGCGATTTTTTGCTCTCCGAAATAGCCAATAGCGATGAAAGTGCGTGACATTTACTGATCATCGTTTTTTGGTTGTTACACGAAGTGGCAGCATCGTCGAGACGACCGACGTCGTTCGATCGTTTTAGCCTTACGCGATGAGACCCCTGTGCGTGTGCAGTAGTAACTTTGGACGTTAAAAATGCTTTTAACTCGGCGATCTGGTCTTTTATTAGAAGATCCCTCGCTAGGATGGATACACCGTACTACTTGCTACGTATAGTGACGAGCTACTTCAACAACAGGAAGTTGAAATATATTGTAATATAGAAGATGAAGGTGAAAAATACTACAACGTCACTGCCGGAGTTCCACAGGCATCGGTCTTAGGGCCGTTATTGTGGAACATCATGTACGACGGAGTCCTACGATTGGCGGTGCCTGAGGGAGTGACTATAATTGGACTCGCCGATGACATCGCCGTTGTGACAGTAGGTAAACAGATTCGTACAGTTGAATCCGTTACAAACGTAGTCCAGTCATTTTAGCATAAAAAAGTGGTAAATCTCGGAATGGTGGGCGCAGTAGCGCAGTGGTTAGTGTGCTGGACTACTGTGCGAGGGATCCTAGGTTCGATCCCCTGAAAAACACAAATTACATCTTAAGTTTTTTTCTACTGCGCCACCTCTCGCGAACGTCTGACAAATATCCGAGAGTATAACTGTCCTGAAAAAGCTTCTCAATTCGGCCGTTCGGACTCGGCATAAAATTGTAGGTCCCTTCCATTCGTTCCAAAAATAGAAACTCACACAAAACGAATGGTTGCGAGAAGCTAGGCCTTGGGTGTCTACCGCCTGTTGCGCCGCCTATTTATTTATTTTTTATCTCGGAATGAGAGATAATAAGCTGAATTTTGATATATACTTTAATTTTGGCGTTATAAATGTTCTCTCAAAAGTATCATAAAATCTCGTGTCTGCGTCGTAAGTTATTCGAGGTCAAAGGTCAACAACATCAGTTGTTCGCGATTATCTCAGTTTCTATTGCTCCAATGATATTAACATTTACTACAAAATTGTAGACCATACAATTTTCAACAAATTTTATTACAATCATTTTTTCATGCGCTCAACCGTTTTTGAGATAGAGGGCGGTGAGCGCGCAGCGTTCAGCCATACGTAGTAGATTTTACTTTTTTGCTTTACTGCCCATTCCAATCCATCGTTTTTAGGTCAGATCTAGTCTTTTTTGACCATTGCTTTTACTATTCTGTTGATCGTAGGTAAAAAAGTTGCTTAACATAATTTTTAGGAAATTTCTCAAAGATACAAATTTCATAAATATAATTAAAATTTATAAAGTCAAAATTTTGAGAAAAAGGCTTTTTAAGTAGGTAATAATAAAAATGTTGAGTTTAAAAAGCCGTAACTTTTTGCAGCTTCCAATTTTTGTACCTATAATAGTTTAGAAGTTAAGCGTTTTAAGTGGTAACACCTCCAAATTAGAGGTCACCTACTTTGATGGGCTATAACGGGAAATACGATGAAAATAGAGCCCTCCTGCCATACAATTTTTTGTTTGGCATAACTTCAGGAATCTTCCCTTAAAAGATTGTCCTTCTTAACTGGGACACCCTTTATATATGGTGACTCCTTCTTAACGTTACAAATCTAATGGCAAAGTGAATATATCTTCCTATGGAGAGTATACCTAAATAATTCCATATTAATTCAAAAGAATGATAAAGTTGGGTTAGATATTGTAAAATTTAGTCAAAACCCTCTACCTAAACCATCCTATCCGTGTATACAAGACTACTTAAGGCCGTAGTACAAGGCATGTAACAAGTCGCATACGTACAAATGTAGCTCTGGCGTAGTTTTTACGCCAGCATATGGTCTTAACGGCTAGATGCACTGTTGTTACGTGTCGTTAATTGCTAATTTAAAAGAACCATTCTTTTTCTTGTTATTTGTTTTCACCTTCTCTTCTGGTTCTCGAGCATCCCATCTGCATATTGGTAGCTTATAAGAGATATGAAGTACACATTCGAAAAACCTTATCCATGCGTGTAGTGTTGATGTTCCTAAGTCAAGGTATTGTTCCTGGCTTATTTCTTTATTTAAACATACCGAAATTTTATTAAAGTCCTTTGAAGTCAAATTACAAATATAGCACCTTTGATAAGATGAGGTATTCGTTACAGCATGAGCTGTTTTACCATCAATCATACTAAAAATCAGTCTATGTTTAATTAAAAAGTTCTTATTCTCATATTCTAACTCTGTAAATCGTAGTCTTTCCGTTTGAGCAATTACATAATTGGTTTCTTGTTTTATTAGTTCAATTGTCTCTTTTGCGAAAAATATTTTTAGGGGCCTGCAATATTTTGGCGAAGATGCTGTTAAGTTTTTCCATAAAACTATCTTATTTTCATCATCTATATTTCCACATTAAAGTTGTATAGGCACAATTGAAATTAAATAAATACTAGCATCTGAAATCGTTTCATCCTCAAATATTTGCATGTACATATTCTGCTTGGCCGGAAGTACCATCACAGCCCCATTTGGTTATCATTTTCCTCTCGTTTTCTGACAAAGACGCGAAAAGATCACCATGAGCCTTCATTAATCTCTGAGCAGTATGATCTAGTAAATTTTGAAGAGGTATCGAAGCTAAAGATTCCGTTACAATTAAATTTTCGGGATAGCATTTCTTCCTAGATTCTGTGACTGCTTCATAGCTAGGATACATATTGCAGTTGTGTTAATTTGCTGACTGTCTCATGAAATTATATTGATATTTGGAGGTTTCCCTCTGCCCTAAGTTTCATTTGAGCAGCATATACTAGTTCCTCAGCTTCGAATTTTGATCGCAAATTTTTGGTTTTTTTTCGCTTCGACCAATCGCTACATTTTGAAAATGAAACTGTTGGTCTACCGCCATTACTTGCTTGAATATTTATAGGAAAAGCAATACTAGTTCCTAACCAATTCTTTTCTTTTTTATTAAAAAACGCCTCGTTTCGTTTAACTTTGTTCCATTTTTGTTTGTATTCATTGATAAATCTAGATAATAACTGCTTTGAAGTAGGTAATAATCCATCTTGATTAAAAACAATATTTTGGACCTTCTCCATTAAAAAGGTGAATTATTCGGTTGCATTTTGAGACGCACTCTCTATAGTAATTTAGTAACGTTTGCCGATTTTTTTTTTAATTTAGCATTTAACATTAACATTAACATTAACATTAACATTAACATTAACATTAACATTAACATTAACATTAACATTAACATTAACATTAACATTAACATTAACATTAACATTAACATTAACATTAACATTAACATTAACATTAACATTAACATTAACATTAACATTAACATTAACATTAACATTAACATTAACATTAACATTAACATTAACATTAACATTAACATTAACATTAACATTAACATTAACATTAACATTAACATTAACATTAACATTAACATTAACATTAACATTAACATTAACATTAACATTAACATTAACATTAACATTAACATTAACATTAACATTAACATTAACATTAACATTAACATTAACATTAACATTAACATTAACATTAACATTAACATTAACATTAACATTAACATTAACATTAACATTAACATTAACATTAACATTAACATTAACATTAACATTAACATTAACATTAACATTAACATTAACATTAACATTAACATTAACATTAACATTAACATTAACATTAACATTAACATTAACATTAACATTAACATTAACATTAACATTAACATTAACATTAACATTAACATTAACATTAACATTCAGTTAATGTTAATGTTAACATCTCGAGCATCCCATCTGCATATTGGTAGCTTATAAGAGATATGAAGTACACATTCGAAAAACCTTATCCATGCGTGTAGTGTTGATGTTCCTAAGTCAAGGTATTGTTCCTGGCTTATTTCTTTATTTAAACATACCGAAATTTTATTAAAGTCCTTTGAAGTCAAATTACAAATATAGCACCTTTGATAAGATGAGGTATTCGTTACAGCATGAGCTGTTTTACCATCAATCATACTAAAAATCAGTCTATGTTTAATTAAAAAGTTCTTATTCTCATATTCTAACTCTGTAAATCGTAGTCTTTCCGTTTGAGCAATTACATAATTGGTTTCTTGTTTTATTAGTTCAATTGTCTCTTTTGCGAAAAATATTTTTAGGGGCCTGCAATATTTTGGCGAAGATGCTGTTAAGTTTTTCCATAAAACTATCTTATTTTCATCATCTATATTTCCACATTAAAGTTGTATAGGCACAATTGAAATTAAATAAATACTAGCATCTGAAATCGTTTCATCCTCAAATATTTGCATGTACATATTCTGCTTGGCCGGAAGTACCATCACGGCCCCATTTGGTTATCATTTTCCTCTCGTTTTCTGACAAAGACGCGAAAAGATCACCATGAGCCTTCATTAATCTCTGAGCAGTATGATCTAGTAAATTTTGAAGAGGTATCGAAGCTAAAGATTCCGTTACAATTAAATTTTCGGGATAGCATTTCTTCCTAGATTCTGTGACTGCTTCATAGCTAGGATACATATTGCAGTTGTGTTAATTTGCTGACTGTCTCATGAAATTATATTGATATTTGGAGGTTTCCCTCTGCCCTAAGTTTCATTTGAGCAGCATATACTAGTTCCTCAGCTTCGAATTTTGATCGCAAATTTTTGGATTTTTTTCGCTTCGACCAATCGCTACATTTTGAAAATGAAACTGTTGGTCTACCGCCATTACTTGCTTGAATATTTATAGGAAAAGCAATACTAGTTCCTAACCAATTCTTTTCTTTTTTATTAAAAACGCCTCGTTTCGTTTAACTTTGTTCCATTTTTGTTTGTATTCATTGATAAATCTAGATAATAACTGCTTTGAAGTAGGTAATAATCCATCTTGATTAAAAACAATATTTTGGACCTTCTCCATTAAAAAGGTGAATTATTCGGTTGCATTTTGAGACGCACTCTCTATAGTAATTTAGTAACGTTTGCCGATTTTTTTTTTAATTTAGCATTTAACATTAACATTAACATTAACATTAACATTAACATTAACATTAACATTAACATTAACATTAACATTAACATTAACATTAACATTAACATTAACATTAACATTAACATTAACATTAACATTAACATTAACATTAACATTAACATTAACATTAACATTAACATTAACATTAACATTAACATTAACATTAACATTAACATTAACATTAACATTAACATTAACATTAACATTAACATTAACATTAACATTAACATTAACATTAACATTAACATTAACATTAACATTAACATTAACATTAACATTAACATTAACATTAACATTAACATTAACATTAACATTAACATTAACATTAACATTAACATTAACATTAACATTAACATTAACATTAACATTAACATTAACATTAACATTAACATTAACATTAACATTAACATTAACATTAACATTAACATTAACATTAACATTAACATTAACATTAACATTAACATTAACATTAACATTAACATTAACATTAACATTAACATTAACATTAACATTAGCGTTTTGAATGAAGTTGTTAGAAATTAGCACATATTAGCAGTTGAAATCTTTAGAAAACAACAGAGCAGAAAATAATCTTTTCAAATAAGTTAATATTCAGGCTGGATTACTATGGATTTGATACTTTTGCACTCATTGAAATTAACACTTAGTGAAAACAAAACAAATGTTTGCATATATTTTGCAATAAGTGTTAACTGTACAAAAATAACGGTGAAATTTAATTTAGCATGAAAACAAATAACTATTTACATCCAGGTTGGACTTTATGTATACATTAAATATATTGAGGGCCAAATCACAGCACACTTTTACTTTGCAATTAGAGTTATACAGCAAACAAACAAATACCTTAGTCGAATAGTCAAATTTGTTCTGATGTCGCCGCGCCGATTAGTTGTTTGGAACTAGCACATGGGCGTATTTTGATAACCTAGCATGTATTAACTACCCACAAACAAAAAATCGGCGTTTGGACTGGACAATATTTTTCTAACGTTTTTTGGCCATCGATTCGCCACTGTGCGTCGTGGAACAACACTGGCTACATGCCGTGTACTAGCTCTCTTTGTAAACTCACATATGGCATATGACTTTATGTGGCATTCGTGACACATACGCTACGCATATGTGGCTTTTCGACATTCCGTGTACCTACTACCCTAGCACTTGTTTTGTGGCAATACGTTACATATTGTCGAGTGGTTACATACATATGTGGCAGTCACAATATAATAATGTACCTGCACGAATTCTTGACGTACCATACGACTCGTATGTAGCTATGGTAATTAGTTTTTCGTATACATAATAAACGTAGTTAATATGATATTGCATAGGTTAGGTAATCTATTAATTGTAATTTTTGGAATGAAAATTGTTTCAATTTAATTATTTCGTCTTATGTATTTTGTAAAATTCGCATTTTTTTTTTCTAGAAATAGATAGGTAGATATTGTAAAAATGAATGTATAAAAGGAAAATGTTGAAAAATAAAGATGTTCCTTTGTTAATTCGGAATTCCCAGTCAATTTGTAGATTTTATTATTTGCTCGCCAACGCGACGCGATAACTTAAATGCACCCAAAGCAATAACACAATTAGAGTAGGTAGGTATAGGTAGTACCTACATTTCACATTATGCACATTATATGCATACAGAGCAATAAAACTGCGGATAGCCTCATCATGAACGAATAACCAACGGCTAACAGTAACTATCCCATATATATAATTTTTTTTTTATGCGCCAACGGATGTGGCAATCCTCTAAAGATGCGGTAGCCCGTGCTACCAACATGCACGATTCGCAAACCCGAATAATCGATATCGGGAGTGCGCCTAAACGTACTAATGCACACCCCACACACGTCAACCACTCTCACCGCGGGACTGCCGTTAGGTATTACTTCGCGGAGTTGGTTAGCATTCAAGCTAATCGTGTTGTGTCACCCAAGGGCGGACTAAGAGGCAGTGGCACCCGGGGCGGTAAAACAAACTTACACCCCTTAAAAAATGTAAGAAAAAAACACGAACAAAGATTTTATTTATAATTTTTGTGTGCTCCTTTTCGATTGAAAGTATAGCCAGAATAGTCAACCTATTTTGGTCCATTGTTGATCGATAAGATAAGTTTTAATTAGTTTTAATTTAGAAAAGCTTCGATGCCACTGAGATAAATTAAATAAATTCTCAACGCCAATGACAGACTCGATAACGAGTCTGAAAAGTCCCACTTAACAATGATGCTTAAAAATGCAAAGGCTGTCCAAATTTCTGTATCTTTTAAATTTATTTTTGCAGCTACCATGTGACGCCGTATTCGCCCGATTTCCAATATGATACTGTTGTTTAGTTCTGTAAATGTAGAGGTAAGCATTGGAACATCAGCACTCAGTTCTTCTGCCATTCCATACAGCAATATTTTTGGTTGAAGAGCTGAGAAAACTAACGCAATGTCTTCCATGGCCTTAGACCGAAGAATATAAGTTCAGTGCAAAATGTATCCCGACATTCTAAAATGGACCTTCGTGTTTCCTATTCCAACGTCAAACCAGCATCTTGAGCCTTTTCGCCTGGCATAATTTTCTTCTTTTTTGTTCTTCCACGCCTTTCAATAGAAATTTCTAGCCAGTACATTGTTCTCTTGCGTATATTATGGTCTCTTTCATGGTTTCATCACGATGTTATTCATGAAGAAAACTCGCGAGCGCCTCAAGTTTTAATACACTTTTTTCTAAAGTGCGCCCAAATTTTTGCAAGTATTTCTATGCTGCATCAACTTCTTCCAAAACATCGCACCAGAATGAAAGATAACACCAAAACGTAAAGTCACATACAGCAGATAAGAGTACGGTTGCAGCACCTCTTGTATCCAAATTTTCCTTTTGAGGATCACAAAGGAGTTGAAACTATCTTCACGAAATTTTCCTTCAATGGCTTAACAGCCTCGTGATGAGCGCTCCATCTAGTGTCTACAAGTCTCTTGACTGACAACCTAAATTTTTTATGAGAATATCCCAACGATGCGTAGATGCTGAGACAAATGTGTAAAGTCTTTCCACTGTCCCAAAAAACGTTGTACTTGAATGAGTGCTTCCCAAAGAGTGAACTCCACAAAGGTTTAAAGAATGCTTTGCACATGGCGTAAGCAAAGCTTTTGGATTAATTTGCCGAATTGATTTTTGAACTCCTCCATGAATACCCGTCATAGTCGCAGCATTATCATATCCCTGAGCCGGGCAAAGGTTAATGTCAACACTATCTTCGTTGAGTTGCTTTAAAATATCGTCGGTAAGTTCTTTGGCAGTCCTTCCAGATGTAGGAAAAAACGGTGCTATGAAATAAAGTCTTATGCAAAAAGGTTCAAAACGTAATTTTGGACTTTATTGCACTCAGCTATTTAAAAGATAAGCACGAACAGAATAAAAAAGAAAATATTTTCCACTGACTTAATTACTTGTATTTTTTTTTTTCATATTCACCCACTTCAAATCATTCAGTAACCGCAAGCATGGGGGTTGCAGGTGGGCAGCACCCCCCCCCCCCCCATACATATTCTACTGTTTATGCATTGTGTATAATATATACCATAGTGTGATATGCTCCCCTCTGCAACCCCTTGCTGGGGTCGCTGTAGGGTTTGGTGTGGGTGCGAGGTTTTTTGTATGTAATGTTCAGAACTGCAACATGTTTCTTTCAATTCTCCCCATATATTTGTTGTTTGGCTTTTATTTTCACTTAGATTTGGACTTTGTTGCACTTTTGAAAATGGCATAAAGCCCAAAACTAGTTTTATTGTTTTATTTGTGTTTTTATTTTGTGTAATGGCAAAATAGTTATTTTGCTGTTACTGATGGCACCCCCTATTAGTCTGCCATCCGGGGCGGACCGCCCCGTACATTTATACGGTTTCAAACGAAGTTATGCCTTAAAAATATATTTTACACAAAAAGAAAAGCTCACCATAAAATTTTTAAACTCTTACAAATAGAAAAATTTAAATATGCAATTTAAGCATAAAAACTCCTCATGCGGCTACTTCCAGGCGACGCGACGACTGGAAAGATATCCGAAAGTCGTTGACCACAAAAGAGCACGGTATTACCAAGTTTAAAATTTGGTTTATACTTAGAAATATTTTTTAAATGTTGTTTTATTAGCAATGTTCAAATGTGCCCCACGTTCAAATGTGCCCCAGTCTCCCCTACACTTTCAAAAATATAGGGGATGATGACGTGCAGGGTTGATGCTTGCCAGGCGATGGTTACTGTACTTAGCATGCTATGACTCATCACTATACGAATTTCTAGCCTTACAGACATACCGTTACTCAGAGGGTTCACTAGCACTTGGTCTAGAACGATTCTGAAGCGATCTAAATGGAATATTAAGACGAAATGCAGGGGAATTCGTAACACAAGTATCACGGCTAGTATTCAACGCGTGTTATGCATCAATGTCCAGGTTGGGAACAGGAAAGCACCAGTATGTTGGTGGACACCCGAAATCCCAGAACTCAGATCAGTGTGTCACCGAACGCGAAGAATTTACCAACGCTCCCGGACAAAGCCGATGACCACCAATTGTAACTCGCACGCAGTGCACATCGTTTTAAGAAAGCAATTGAGTCTAGTAAGCGTCTTTGTATTAAGAACCTTTACGAAGAACTTAATAAAGACGTCTGTGTTAAAGCTTCCAAATTATATTGATGAGGCTAAAAGGTCCCCGTATATGCAATCACCAAAGTGCCCAGTATTGTTACGGCAAATAGTTGAAACTCTATTTCCCCGCCACGAAAATAGGGTCCTTGGCAATCCAAGTTTTCACGAGATAGGGTCTATACCCATCATATCACATATCTACTTTATTCTAAATTTTTGTTCGAAATTTGTGTTCTGTTTAATTGATAAACAAACTGATGTTGAAGTCGCTAAGCGAGAAATCAAGTATTTTGTGAGAAAACTTTTCAACAAAGCCAAACGCACCGGTAAGTAGGACCAATACCGATCACTCCTTGTCCTTACCCAATACAACATAGAGTTGCGAAAATCGAAAAGATCGTCCTGACGAAACTACTGTGAGGACCTCGAAGAGCTCCCTGCAGTGACGCGCCTTCAGAGGGCACTTTCAAAAGAAAAAACTAACTGCAATAGATTGATACTTTGCTAGTCAAATCTGATGGTACAATCACATGCGACAGGGAAGAAACATTGAATACCCTTCTCCAGGTTAATTTCCCCGGCTCCACTATCACAAGTGAGTTTCATGAACACATGATCGAAGACTCACTGTTTGTCGATCAAATTGGGTTTCCAGCTTAATGAAAATGTTTCCTTCCGAACGACCTTTGTAATTTGTAACTTGTCATGTCTTTCTTTTTCCGCTTTAATAAACTTACTTGTTCAGCCGATGTTCTAATCGAAACGACGTGTTTTTTTTGTATTACAAATAATCGTAATAATTTTCGGAAAGTTTACAGCCAGGAAATCAGGATAAGTATCGGTGATATAATCGGCAAATACGCGTACAAAAACTTGGTCCATTCGAGCGCGGATTTATCAAATATTTTCCGATTTCCTCTGGCATCAAGTTTCATATAAAGTCATCGGACAACGAAGTGCACATCGCCTACGGTACTATCCGTTAGCCTATAAATGCTATTGCTATTGCTATATAAAAAAAATCTAAAAGCCACCGAGTGGTAAAACATTTTCATTCATCTGTGTTGCTGCTGCTGCAGTTTGTAATTGGTTCGGTTTTCCATTGAGCTATCGTGCAAATAACTCACCGGCGGGAGTAATCCCGATTTGTAATGGACACGTTAAAGTGACAACGGACAGCTCTCAAAGGGCAGATAACGCGGATTTCCTCTTATTGCGATTCGTCTACTACGTCTTTGGCTGAGTCTACGTTGCGCCAAACAAAATTAGAACAGTACATGCACGATTTTGAGCGAATTCAAAATGAAATCGAGGCGGTGGCTGAAGAGCATCAAATCGCAGATGAATCCCAGTACCGCATCGAGTTCGAAAGCATATTTTTTAGTGTGCACGCGAAATTAACCGGGCTAATTCGTTCAAATACGGACTCGCGATCGGAGGAAGAAAGCAGCATAGGTAAAACTCTAAAATCGCTTGCGTAAAATCAATGTGCGTTGAATGAGATTGTGAAATCTTTATCGGAACCGTCGCGGCGATCAATTACGATCACAAAACAAGAACCGGTATCACGCCTCCCAGAAATAAAAAATGCCGGAGTTTAGTGGTAAATTTGATGAGTGGATTCGATTTCGCGATCTTTTTACGGCATTAGTGCAGTCCAAAGATTCAGTGACAGGTGTCGAGAAGTTTGAATATCTCCAGACTGAAGGGAGATGCCTTATCGGTCATAAAGCATCTCACTCCAAGCAATGACAACTTCGAAGTGGCTTGGAATCTGAATCTGGTGAAATCATATTATGACAAACCACAATTTATCATGATTGCACATTTCGACAACATATTCGATCAGCCATCTCTCAAAACGGGTTCTCTAAGTGAAATCAAACGGTTATTTACAGTAACAAGCGAAAGCATTAACGCGTTGCGAGCTTTAAAGCAACCGGTCGATACGTGGGACGTGTTGTTGGTGTACCTTTTATCAAAAAAGTTAGATTCTGATAACAGAATGTTGTGGATTCGATTAGTGAAAGACAAAACAAATGCATTGCTTTCTGATTTCAATGATTTTTTAAAGGATCGCATAAATGAGTTGGAAAGCTTAAATTTATCTAATGCCGGTTGATGTCAATCGAACGTTGACAAATCTGTGTTAAAGGATACGGGAAAAAGAATTATGAATGCAACTGTTCCATCCTGCCCGAAATGTAAACAAAAGCATTTTTTATATAAGTGTCAATCGTTTCGTGACCTTCCGGTATCAGCTCGTTTTGAATTTGTTCAATCTAACAACATTCGTCAGAACTGCCTTCGCGCCAAATACGGCTTAAGTGATTGCAAATTTTCGAACTGTAAAACGTGCGGTTTAAAGCATAACACGATGCTTCATTACGAGTCCTCCTCACAATCTCAAATTCAAATGAATCGTCCGAATAGTGTTTCGCAACCTACTGTTCAGCAGAACACCTCAAGTGATCCTTTACAGGCTCAATGCCAACCCGGTGCGGTGAATAGTTTTTCGCGGTCGCAACCACAACCATGTACCTCAAGTTCTCTAGCGATTAATACAGCACATTTTCATCGCGAGTGCTTCACAATGTTACCAACGGCACTGGTCATGGTCAAAGACGCGTGTAATGAATTCCAGCAGTGCCGAGCCCTGCTTGACTCGGGGTCGCAAGCAACGCTTATTTCGGAATCGTGCCTTCAGAGACTAGGGCTAAAATCGATATTTTACTGGGGGCTGATATATTTTTGGACATTATCGCGGAGGGGAGGATTACGCATCCCTCAGGTTCACCGGTCGCGCAAAACACCATATTCGGATGGGTGCTTGCCGGAAACATTTCACTCGCGCCAGAACACAACTTAGGTGTTTTTCACTCTACGTTGGATCTTGACGGCGATGCTCTTTTAAGACAATTCTTTGAGCACGAGTCTCTTATGGACGAACACCGTACAAAGTACGAGGTAAGTGACACCATTGAAAATCATTTTACCTCTACACATTATACTAACCCCGATGGTAGATATGTAGTTAGTCTCCCATTTATAAAATCAACAATTGAATTTGGAAACTCACGAGACGCCGCTCATCGCAATGGAGAAGCGATTTTCGAAGGACTTAAATCTCAAACGCGAATACGTCACCTTTATGCAGGAGTATGAGCATTTAGGGCACATGTCTCTTGTACCAGATAGTGAACGCAATCGACCTTCGTTCTATCTGCCTCATCATGCGGTTTTTAAGCCAACTAGTACGACCACAAAATTGAGGGTCGTGTTTGACGCGTCCTGTAAGTCCACTAATGGGTTTTCGCTAAACGACTATTTACGCGTAGGGCCTACAATACAAAATGATTTAATTACAAACCTCATTAAATTTCGAAAATTTCAAATCGCGGTAAAGGCTGACATTGCGAAAATGTACCGCCAAATTCAAATAAACCCAAATGACGTACACTTTCAGCGGATAGTTTGGAGGGAAATTGTTAACGAAGAGCCGCGCGATTATCAGCTTCAGACCGTAACTTACGGAACAGCGTCTGCGTCCTTCTTAGCCACGAGGGTCCTAAAACAAATCGGTATCAATAACATCGCGAGATTTCCACGGGCTTCGGATAGTCTTATCAATGATTTTTACGTGGATGACTTCATGTCCACATTCGATTGCGTTGAAGATGCGATAAGTGTAAAAGGGGATCTCTGCCATATTTTAAAGCAGTCGGGAATGGATCTTCGGAAATGGTCTTCAAATTCGCAAGATTTCTTATGTACCATTGATGCCGAGCATCAGGAAGCAGCGACTGCGTTGTCTTTCGGCGAGGGTGGAATTAAAACCTTGGGGTTGCTGTGGAATGTAGAAGCCGACTGCTTTGAGTTTCGTTCCTCGTTGACTCCTATAGGCCCACAAGTAACTAAGCGAGAAGTTCTATCCGATATAGCCCGCATTTTCGACCCGTTAGGGTGGCTTTCGCCGACCGTCGTCAAAATGAAAGTATTTATGAAGCGTCTTTGGGTAAGAAAAATCGGATGGGATGCCTTTATTCCCAGGGACCTTTACGAAGAGTGGTCAGACTTTAGAACCCAATTCCCTGCATAATGTTGAAATTCCGCGTTGGCTACAGTCTAATCGACAAAGGGTAATTAAGTTGCATGGCTTTGCTGATGCGTCCGAGTCAGCATACGCCGCTGCAGTATACGCCAGAGTTTTGGGACCGGATGGTGTTCAAATTACGTTAATATGCGCAAAAACGCAAATCGCTCCATCGAACCCTGCACTTTCGATACCTCGCCTTGAATTATGCGGCTCTTTACTGCTAACTAAATTGCTTAGCAAGGTGAAAGATGCCCTTATGATTCCCGATGTCGAGTGCTTTGCTTACACAGACGCCACAACCGTTCTGCATTGGATATACGGATATCCTCGGTCACGAAATGTGTTTGTGGACAATCGAATATCGCAAATCCTCAGTCGATTCTCAGCATCTATATGGCACCACGTTCGAACGGCAGATAATCCCGCGGATTGTGCTACCCGTGGTATAATGCTACATCGCTTACCCAATTTAGACTTGTGGTGGAACGGTCCGCAGTTTTTACGAGATGAGGTTATTACGTTCTCTGCCTTGCCAGGGGGAAGCAGGGAAGCTGCAGAAGACGGTGAATGTCTATGCTTGGTCAATACCGCGAACCTTATGGATGTCGATATTTCTTCACGTTTTTCTAATTATAACAGACTTTTGCGCGTCATTGCTCGTTGCATCCTATTATTTCGCAGGCGCCGGGTACCGGGTACCGGGTACTTACTTCCTATCGCCGCATGATCTACGTTTGGCTAAAATCGCACTGGTTCGGATTTCGCAAGGTCAATTCTTTCGGGAGGAAATCAATCTTTTAACTAACGGCCGCGTGGTACCAAGAAAAAGTAGGTAAATATCGATGTATGGATCCCTTCGTCGACGACTTCGGCGTGCTCCGTGTAGGAGGGAGGCTCCAAAATGCTTCAATACCATTCGATCAAAAGCATCCAATTATACTTCATAAGGATGATCATTTAACAAGGCTTATTGTCAGCGATTGCCACTTAAATCATATGCACGCAGATGACTTACCTGCTCCATCTTAACTATTTTATTATCGGTGCCCACCACTTGATCAGGCGATGCATTTATCATGTACCACACGCGTACGTCAGCGAGGAGTTCCTTACCAACAGCAGATGGGCAGTTTGCCAGCACAGCGATTGGAACCGGGTGTGACATTCGGGAATACGGGCGTCGATTACGATTACGAGGATGGGGGGCTAAGCAGTATAAGGTGTATGTGGCTCTATTCATCTGTATGGCGACGAAGGCGATACATCTGGAGGTTGTCACAGAACTCTCATCCGCCGCATTTATAGCGGCATTGCGGAGATTTGTTGCTAGACGGGGGAAGTGTCATAAGCTTTTTAGCGACAATCGCACTAATTTTGTTGGTGCCAATCAAATGCTTCGCGAATGGGCTAATCTTCTCCACTCAACTGCTTTTCATGACAGCGTTTCAAGCGAGCTGAATAACAACGGAATCACTTGGATCTTTTCGGCGTCCCATAGCCCACACTTTGGAGGTCTATTGGAGGCTGGCGTGAAAACCGTAAAATTTCATTTGCGAAGAGTATTGTCGAATTCATGGGCGAATTTTCGCCGCCCCATAGCCCACGCTTCGGAGGTCTATTGGAGGCTGGCGTGAAAACCGTAAAATTTCATTTGCGAAGAGTATTGTCGAATTCATGGGCGACTTATGAGGAGCTTTCAACAGTCCTGTGTCAAATCGAGGCATGCGCAAATTCTAGGCCATTGTGCGCACGTTTTGAAGGCGATGTCGATCCTTTACCACCGGCGCACTTCCTCATTTCGCGACCCCTGACGACTGTGCCGGACCCCAGGGAAATCAACTCAAATGTGTCTCTATCGAACCGACGGTACTATCTACAAGGTCTCGTGCACAATTTTTGGGAAAAATGGTCACAAGATTACATCAGTCAATTGCGCAAGCGCCCAAAATGGTTATAGAAAGCCAAAAATATTCAACTCAGCGACGTCGTCATCATTAAGGATGAAAACCAGCCGCCATGTAGATGGCTCATCGGAAGAAATAGCAAAATCTATCCTGGACGAGATGGTCTAGTACGGGTTGCATCTGTTGTCACCGCTAAGGGAGAATTTAAGCGTCCTATCAGCAAGCTATGTTCTTGTTACTTGGTTGAAGGAACCCTTCAACGGCGGGAGAATGTTTGTCGATCAAATTGGGTTTCCAGCTTAACGAAAATGTTTCCTTCCGAACGACCTTTGTAATTTGTAACTTGTCATGTCTTTCTTTTTCCGCTTTAATAAACTTACTTGTTCAGCCGATGTTCTAATCGAAACGACGTGTTTTTTTTTTGTATTGTATAATCGGCAAATACGCGTACACTCACCCTCTAGAAACTTAAAAAGGTTTAACAGTTTATCCGGCAAACTTTTCACTCCGGATAAGGTTAAAGAGGCAAACAACCCCTGCTTTAATACAAAAGGGCTTGGACTTCTTCCTACCCACTATTGTTGCCTTATTTAGGTTAAGCTTCAATTGGGGCTATATACCACAGACCTGGAGGGAGGTAAACATGGTATTTATCCCAAACCAGGAAAACCAATAGAACTACCTAAATCATACCGTCCAATAAGCTTGACATGGTTTTTCCTGAAAACAATGGAAAGAATAATAGACGTGCACATCAGAGAATGCTTAAATGAAAGTACACCTCTGCACCCCTGTCAACTCGCCTACCAGAAAGGCAAGTCTACGGAAGGAGCTCTTCTAAATTTAACAGCTCAAATAAAAAGTGCATTGGTACCAAAAAAAAAGAAGCTGCACTATGCGCCTTCCTTGACATTGAGGGTGCTTTTGACAACACGGGATATGACTCCATATCAAATACTTTGACCCACAGAGGCATAGATCAAGCTACCTTCAAATGGATCAAAGCGATGCTCGAAAGTCGGAAAATAACTGCTTCGTCAGCTCTGACCTCAGTATCAGTAACAGCCGTTAAAGGCTGCCCTCAGGGAGGAGTACTCTATTCTGACCCCTACTATGGTCTCTGGTTATCGATAACCTACTTCAAGACCTAAGTAATGCAGGTTTCAATATTATATGCAAAACGCCTTTTAGATAGTCATAGACTGGTGTAGAAAAGAAATTCTTTCTATAAACCCCAGCAAGGCTGTGTTTACGAAAAGGAAACATTCAAGTCTAAGCCAAATTTCAATCAATGACACAGATATGAACTCCAACGAAGTAAAATATCTTAGAGTGATCCTCGACAAAAAACTAAGCTAGAACTCCCACATAAATAGTAAAATTCAAAAAGTAACCAAAACTTTCTGCCGTAGCATGTACGATAGAACCTGGGGGATCTATCCAAAGATCACACACTGGATCTAGAAATAACCCACCAAACTGCCAAAATGGCCTAAAGTTGTTCTTAAATGGAATCGGGGGTAGGAGCTGGTATCCATGGACCAAACAGGAACGTCTCAATATCTACGGGTAAAAGCCCCAGTGCCAGAGCACCATGCTATTAAAGAATGCGCAAACCTTATATACAATTCAGGTATTAAAGGCGCTAACATCCATATATTCACGGACAGTCAACCTGCTTTAAAAGCCCTTAGCTCAAACATCTCTGACTCCAAATCAGTACTGAACTGCTTCAATTCCCTCCAAACACTTCGTTCCAGGAACAAAACCCGATTATGGTGGGTCCCCGGACATAAGGGGATTGAAGGAAATGAAAAAGCTGGGGTCAGATCACGTAAAGTAAGTCAGTCACGCATGCTGTCTCTATCATATCTTTGGCAATAAACAAAGATTGTTATTGTCGAAACGATGTCGTTCGATCGTTTTCATTTTACGTGATCTGGTCCCTGATGAAATAGCCAGAAAAGGCTTGGAAATCCCTTTCATTGGACCTGAACCCTTCTGTGCAATCACCAAATCAGCTATAAATCTGGCCATAAAAAGCTGGGAACAAAACAAATGTAATTCATATTGGGATAACATCAGAACAGAAATGACCTTTCCATTGCTGCCAAAATTTACATGAAGTAAGTTTAAAATTATGAGCAGAATTAACTTTTGTTTTGTCAAAATACTTATGCCGACCAGTGTGTACGTAGGAACGATATCAAAAACTTAGTTGGATACCTAACGGGTCACCATGGTTTGCGATATAACCTAAATAAAATGTATTTGAATGTCTTGAAGCCGAACACATCATATGTGGATGTGGTAATCATTTCCCAAGGAAATAGTAAGTACCAAAGAACTAAGGAAATCCTCTACTGAATATATTATCAGCTACATTAGTAAAGTAGAAGCGCTACTAAGCAAAACATATATCTGACGTCAAGCACAATAGATCTTTTAGGTCGACGTGCATCTTAATGCTCCGGAAAGTCAGAAGTTAAAAAAAAATATCAGCCCTGTAATAAAATCCGGTCATAATTGATCACATGAATGTATAGAATATACGTTCATTTCCTTTATATGTAATTAAATGGGTCAAGAAACATTTACTTCTAAATAGTTAGAAATATGTACTTTTATTTATAGTGCCGTATAAATCCCGCGAACATGTATCTAAAGGGTGTCCCATAATTCAAGCGAAATGTAATTTTTTATTGATTCATAAAGTAGACAGATTGAGGTTTTTTGTGGAATAACACATCGGATAAATGGCCGCCACGGCTTTGCTGGCAAGTATAGACCGTCCCAACTTAAGTAGGTACAAATTTCTTGCGCAGGTTCAGTATAGTGTTTTTATATCGTGGGATTTATCCCTTTTTGTGGGAATTTCGATGTCCGAAAAGCCTTCCGTGGGATAAAGGGAAAAAGCACCAAAATCGTGGGAATAGCCTTAAATAGCCTTTTAACAAAAAATTCTAGTACAAAAACAATCTGAAGGTGCGGCGCAACGGCAGCGCATGTAACTAGATCTGTAAAGCCAGCGGAAAAGTGACATTGGAATGGAACCAGTTTGAATTTTTATTACTTTATCTTCATGAGCATCAAAAATGTATTTTGTGCCATACCTAATGTATTATGTGAGAAGCTAGACTTAGGTCTGATAATTTTAAGTTTGTTTATTTTTTTTTTATTTGTGTTTAATTTTTAATTTATTGTTCCACTTTACATAAAAAAAATATTTAGGCATTATTTTATTGAAAAATGCATCTTTTTCTTTCAAGTTATGCATTTTTTCATCAAAAGTGGTTGGCAACGCTGCGTCCCACCCAATTTAACGAAAAAAAATTCTTTCAGGTTTAAATTACACAGTTTATTAAAAAAAAAGAGAATGTACATATTTTCTAAATGAAATAAATTTTAAGTACAAAAAAAAAAAAAAATAAAAAAAAGAGAACAGTTCATGTTTGTAGAGCGATCTTCTATGTAGCGTGTGCGTTAGTCTCGCAAAAACTCAAAAATGGCTAAATCGATTTGGATGATTCTTCTTTTGCTTTGTTGGTCTTTATTCAGGGGTGGCTTAGAAAATTCGGAAAGCCCCAAATGAAAAGCCGGAAAATCGAAAAAATTTAAATTTTCATTTTGTATGGGAATATACACCACCAATGTTTGGCAAACTCGAAAGCCGCACCAAACCGATTGATCTCAATTTTAGGAGAATCTTTGTTACTGGCCCAAAGGTGTTTTTGTGAAGTTTGGTCAATATTGAACAAAGGAGCGTGGCACTTCTCATACAAAAAATTCGTAAAAATCTTATACATATCTCGAAAACCACAGAATAGATTGAGGTCAAATTTTAAGAAAATCTTTCGACGTCATATATCTCTAAACCACCGAATAGATTAAGCTCAAATATTGAGAAATTCTTTGTTATTGGCCTGAAGGTGTTTCTGTGAGATTTGGTAAAAATTGGATGAGGAGCGTGGCACCTCCCATACAAAAAAACTGGATTTCAAAAGTTATATGACTATTAACAATGATGCGCATTGTCAATATTGAAATTTGGTAAATTGACCTCAATTTTTATATGTAAATAAAAGACATTGAATTCATTTGAATACGAACGAGTTTCATTTAATCAGCAAATGAAACTAAAACTGTAGACAGTGCGGCCAATATTGCCGATCTCAATGAACTGAAGTTGGAAGGTTGATTGGGATTCATAATCGCAGAGATAAGTTTTAGGTGTTACAAAGTTCACCGGGTCATCTAGTAGATATACAAACATGCGAAGAGTTATTAAAGAAGAAAACGCACGCAAATATCTATTTCTTTTTCCAAAATTGTTGGGTGTTAATTGAGAAATACACTTCTCAAATAGCTATGTATTTAGTAATGAAAGCCAGAGTTCTGAGTAACTTTATTATAACAGCGTGAAACCCACTATGTATTAAAAAAATAAAAAGGGTTGAAATGGAATTTTCGGTATACATTGTGACAAAGTAGAGAAAAGCATTAACAATTTCATGCGATCAAAATTACCTTTAGAGAAAAAAATTTCCTTCTAAAGTGCTATTGCGCATGTTGGGATCTTTCTTTTGCTTTGGGTCGGGCTATACGTACTCTTTTATTGAAATTTTCTATGACCGTTTCTCATAAATGTGGCATAATTTCATTAATAGATACACCTCCGCGTTGGTGGTCGTATGCTTGTTTGCATAGACCTTTGAGCCAGGGCTGACTTTATGCGACTAAAGTTGAATTTTTTTCCCTTTTTCTTTCTATCCCCAATGAGACCGCTTTTCCAAAATTGTCCATATTTTCCCCTTTTCCGTTTTAAAAAAAAAAAAAAAAACACGTAATAAATATCTACTTCACGAAACTAGTTAACAATTAATTGGTATCTGAATGCGTCCTTTTTCTATCATATTGTCATATTGTCATAAGTTTGGCCATTAGCCATTTAGCCATAACTTCCATGTTCAATGCAACAATAAGAGAGAACGAGATGAGAATATACGTATGCGTAAGCTATTTTACCTTTAATGAATTTAACTTGATAGATTAGTATTGCCCCTTTTTGTATGAAAATCCCCTTTTTTTTGCGACTTTTTCAAAATCTTCGAAGTCAGTCCTGCCTTTGACTTCAAAAAACCCCAAAGAAAAAAGTCCAATGGCGTTAAGCAAGTTGATTTATGCTTGCTTATAATATTGCATCCATCTCCTTTCTTTTGTTCCCCTCTTCAATAAGAAAAACCAAACCAGTTCCCATCCCTACCTTGTTAAATCACAACAGAAGGAATTGTATAACGTATACTGTGGCTGAGGCATGGGGGTGGTGACCCTCCAGGGGCCTATAACACAGCATGACAAGTCGACAAGTCTAAATCCACTTGTCCAACTATGCTTGTCCGACAAGTACAAATTAATTCTGTAACAGACCGTAAACTGTTGCACTTGCCAAAAGAATTAAATTCCCTCGACTTGTCGGCATTTTTTGACAAGTGTTTAACATGTGAAGATGGCAAAAATCACGGCGGACAAAAAAAATGCTATTTAAACAAAAATAAGAGAGGAAAAGATATCCTTTTTGGTGCTTTCTGTGATGTCCTAACAAAAGAAAATAAATGTGCAAAATGGAAGGAAATACACAGCCTGGAAAAAAACCTAAATATTCTTCCGCATAATAAGAATTTGACTTATACAGGGTGTCCCAGTTAAGAAGTATAATCCTTTAAGGTAAGATTCCTGAAGTTCTGCCGAACAAAAAATTGTATGACAGGGGGTCTATTTTCATCGTATTTCCCGTTATAGCCTATCAAAGTGGATGACCTCTAATTTTTGGAGGTGTTATCACTTCAAACGATATAACTTCTAAACTATTATAGGTACAAAAATTGTTTTGGACATTTTGAAAAGACAATTAAGTAGCACATAAAACTCTAAAGCACTTTGGTTACATCTGGGCAGCTACAAAAAAGTTATGGCTCCTTAAACTGAAAATTTTGAAAATTTTTTGTTACAATTTTTTACTTAAAATGTTTTTTTCTCAAAATGTTTACTTAATAAGTTTTCATATTTTTTATGAAATTTGTATTCTTGAGAAGTTTACTAAAAATTATGTTAGGCAACTTTTTTGCGTACGATCAACGGAAGTTTTAGTAAAAGCCGTTTTTTGTCAGACAAAAATGGTCAAAAAACTCGATTTTTCTCAAAAATAAGGTTTTTCTTTCATAGCACCCCAAAATAAAAGATACATGGGTGTTAAGGTCAGAAGATCTGGGTGGCGAAGGATGGGGGCCAAATCCATCAGTCCACAGTTCGTTAAAAGTATTGTTGAGGTATGAAGTTTCCCCTACTGCTACTGTGACAATGTGCCCCATCTTGTTGAAAAAACACCGCCCTTCTCTGAACAAGAGGAACATCTTCAAGGAGCTCCTGCAATCGTTCTCTAAGACAGAGGTTCTCAAACTCTTTCTCATTTTCTGGAATGCTTACGGCCATATTATTCACTCACTTTAATCCGGATTAAAGTTTACACCCGAATTTAAGTGAGTTTAACCCAAAAATTAAACCGAAGTTCATAATATTCAGTAGTTAAACAAGTTTCAAGTTTATTATCTTCACTAATCTCTATCTCTATCTCTATCTCTATATAATATAAAACAAAGTGGAAAAAACTGTATGTTTCCCTCTGTAGCCCCTAAATTTCAACGAATTTAGTTGATTTTTTTTTATAATGTCGGTAATTACGGTGGTCGGTCAATAGGCTAAACAAATTCAAAATCGGACAAAGGGGCGTGGCACCGCCCATACAAAAAAACATTCAAAATCGTATATCTCGAAAACCACCGAATGGATTGAGCTCAAACTTACAGATAATCTTAGGTATTGGCCGCAGCGTGCTCCTGTGAAGATTGTTCAAAGTTGGACAAGGGGCTTGGCATATCCCATACAAAAAAACATTCAAAATCGTATATCTCGAAAACCACCGAATGGATTGAGCTCAAACTTACAGATAATCTTAGGTATTGGCCCTGAAGTGCTCCTGTGAAGATTGGTCAAAACTATATATATAAAACAAAGTGGCAAAACTATGTTTCCCTCTACCGCCCGTAATTTTCAACCAATTCAGTTGATTTTTTTGTACAATGTCGGTAATTACAGTGGTCGGGCGATAGGCCAAAAAAAATAAAAAATACAAATTGTAAAAAGCAATAAAACGCCTGGCGAAGCCGGCGGGGGTTCAGCTAGTACACTAGTAAATTAGTGAAATTAGTAAATTTAACACCTTTAACAGTCCAGAGTGATAATTACACACAGACAGTTCAAATTTCAATGTGATTTATTTGAAGGGAATCGAAATCAGTAGAGAGCGATGTGATAAACAATGTTTTTCGATTTGTTTTCCGGCGCAAAAACAAACAACGAAGACGGTTTGCCAACACGCGAGCAGGCAACGTACAGCTGACCGTGCGATAACAGGGAAATTCGAGATTAATCCCACAGACTTTCAATGATTGGTCTTGCGATTTATTGATTGTCATCGAAAAATCAATCGAACGGGTAACTGAATCCGCTCGAATTGGAATGGAAGATCTGTTGGAATAATTGGAATTCGTGGGATAAGGACTTCCTCTCCTTTGAATTTGCCCTTGATGATCGTCGCTTGAATCACATTTTTTATCAGTTTCTCAACGCAGTTGCGCACCGTTGCACAATTTCGGATGATTCAGATTCCGCAACATCATGATTATGATCGATCCCACCTTCAGCTGTGAATTATGCGGTGGAGTTCCTGGCACATCAAGCTAGTTAAAAAATTTCGTCGGATAATTGGTCGCTTCAACCTCGTCGGTCACGCTGTCAACGGATTTGTACGAATGCAGTTCTCCAGCGATTTGACTTTGAATAATGAAATTCAAGCTATCGACGTCCTAATTCTTCGCTGCTAGTATTGCCCGTTCACTAATCCAATCGAGATTTTTATAATTTTGTGCAATGCCGGGGAACACTTTGATGATGAGTTCCTCCTTCGACGATGTGAACTTGCAAAAATTTGGCGTGAGCGATATCAATCTAGTCGAAACATCAACGGGAATTTGACCATTGCCAAGCGTCAGCAGTTAAACAGCAGCAGATGGGTCGTTCTGCAATGCGACACTCATGTTCGTGGTCAATTTCAACTTCTTGACATGCCGCCACAAAGACGACGATTTCAGGCATGCATTAAGTTCATCGGCAGCAGTTGATTTCGGGATGACGGGAAGCGTTTGACGAAAATCTCCGGAGAGCAATATCATAGCCCCACCAAATCGTCTCGAATCAACTCGTAAATCCGTCATCGTTCGGTCAACTGCCTCCAAAGCTCGTGTATGCGCCATCGTGCATTCATCCCAACCGTGAGAAGATTCATCGGCAGCTTCAAAGCGGTATGTGCAATTGGACCGTCTTCCAACAATGTGTATGCAACAGCCAACGCATTTTGAGATCTTGACCAAATTGTTGCCAGAATCAAATAAAATGCCAAAATTTCGTCGAAACAAATTCAAATTTTTCGCGTTTTACCGGAATTTTTGCGAGTTTTCCACTAAGAATTTTATATTTTTCCATTCGAAAAACCATTCCGAAACGATTGCACACAAAAAATCAATTCTCGATTTTTCCAATTTCGTGACTTTTCCGGAGGGTTTTTTTCCAAAATTTTCTTTCGGAAAAACCTTCTGGCAACTACGAATAACTGAAATAAAATTGAGCCAAATCGGCCCAGCCGTTCTCAATTTTCGATTTTTCCAATTTCCTGTCTTTTCATGAGGGTTTTCCCAAAATTTTCGTTTAGAAGAACCTTCTCCTGGCAACTACGAACAGCTGAAGAATCCAAATCCAAATCGGCCCAATAGATTTGTGTTCATATACATTTAAACAAATAATAGAGCTACGTATAATACAAATTTACACAATGAATTAATAAAGAAACTACAATCTATAGTTCATAAGGAACTAGAGGCGAAAGCAGCTGGAATAACATTAAAAAAACACTATAGCTACATATCTTAATTTAAAAGTAGTGAGGTGGGGTTACGACAAGTATTGTACTTTTTGTTACAAATTTAAGAGTTATTTATATTTTTACAATGAAATAGTGATCGAAATTGAGCGCAGAAATAAGGAAAAACAAAAAACAAGTAGATATCTAATTAAATGGTTACCCATATAGACTAAGAGCCCACAGTAATTTTTGGGTGTGATTGATAACACCAAATAACTCACATAATTAGGTAGGTCTTAAGTAGTTGTTCCTAAATGTTACCGTCTTGCATGCTGTAGTGGGGGCCATTGTGAGTAATACCATGTCAAAAATTAATTTTTTTCTGAATTACAAATAATAGGTATAACAACTTTAATATAATTTCAAAATGTAGAGTTAAGTGCCCTGATTACCAATATGGTGGTCCAAGACGTTTTGCAGGCGTCCTTCTGCCTGCAAGACGCTCTTAAAGTAACCTAAAAATCGATTTTTTAAAAATTGTGATAACACTTTTTTTTCTTCTCCTATATATAGAACTAGCCATCCTGATGACAAATATGGTGGTCCAAGACGATTTGCCGATTTTTAGGCTACTTTAAGAGCGTCTTGTAGGCAGAAGGCCACCCGCAAAACGTCTTGGACCACCATATTGGTAATCAGGGCACTTAACTCTACATTTTGAAATTATATTAAAGTTGTTATACCAATTATTTGTAATTCAGAAAAAAATTCATTTTTGACATGGTATTACTCACAATGGCCCCCACTACAGCATGCAAGACGGTAACATTTAGGAACAACTACTTAAGACCTACCTAATTATGTGAGTTATTTGGTGTTATCAATCACACCCAAAAATTACTGTGCGCTCTCTGTCTAATAGTAATTCATTTATATCTTTATAATTTAAAATCAAAGAGCCAACATTTTACTTTTTTTATAATTTATATTTCTAATAATTCTAATGCTACTAGGTAGATTATTAAAAAGTCTTGGAGCAACTGACGTATAAACATTTAAAAAAATTGCAAATTGTGATGCGGTACTAAGACGAGATGTTGATTATTTACTCTAAGGTTATAGCTAGAAGAGCATCGGTTCAATAGATAGCCAGATCTGGCGAGAAAAATCTTTAATACCATATAAAAATACAAATGCTTCAGAGGTAGGACTTTGATGCTTTTGAAAAGTTATTAAACTATCATGTCGCCGACCTTTATTACAAACAATACGAATAATATGTTTTTGGGAAATTAGAAGTGGATTAATTTTATTGCTGTGAGTTCCATCCCGCCCCCCCTCTGTGGGCGCAGGAGCGCAGTGGTTAGTGTGCTGGACTACTGTGCGAGGGATCCCAGGTTCGATCCCCGGAAAAAAACAAATTACATCTTAAGGTTTTTTCTACTATGCCACCTCTCGCGAATGTCTGACAAACATCCGAGAGTATGACTGTCCTGAAAAGGCTTCTCAATTCAGCCGTTCGAACTCAGCATAAATTTGTAGGTCCCTTCCATTCGCCCCAAAAATAGAAACTCACACAAGCGAAGGGTTGCGAGAAACTAGGCCTTGGGTGTCTACCGCCTGTTGCACCACCTATTTATTTATTTTAGTTCCACCCCATGAAACTATGCCATATTCTAGCTTAGAGTGCACCAAACCATAATAAATACAAGTAAGAAGTTCTCGTGGGCAATACTATTTTAAGATACTTTTTAATTGCCTCCGTATGAGCAGACCAACCCATCTTCCAGTCAACCAGCACTCCAAGGTACTTGTATGACTTGACACACTCAATATTAAAACATTTATCGGAGCACGAAAGTGATTCAAAAAATTTCTGTGGCTACACTGACAAGCTACAAATTTCTCTACTGTGATTATATTTCTCACAACTTGCACAATGGAAAGAGAATGATCCATAGTCTACCTCCTTACCAGAAACATTAAAAAACATAATTTTGGTTTTATCGCTTATTACCATTTCATGCATTTGAAATCAGTGGCTTAATACTTCCAAGTCATGATTAATATCTGCAGAAAGATCCAAAGCAGAGTCACTGTGAAAAGCACATGCCATGTCATCAGCGAACGCATTCACTTTGCAGCGGTATTTTTGTAAAAATAGCGAATTAATAAAGATTAAGAAGAGTATTGGACCAAGCACAGAGCCTTGAGGAACACCCAAAGAGACGTTTCTCAAGGAGCTGAATTCTCCACTAATCTTAACTCTTTGGCCTCTATCAGATAGGTAGGAACGGAACCAATTATGCATTACGCCCGAGATTACGCCACTAAAACCACAATTGTAGAGTTTGTCCAGTAGTATTGTGTGATCGACGGTTTCGAAGGCTTTTGTTATGTCGATAAAGAGAGCCGCAGTTAATTTCCTGTTATTAATGTCATTGTATAGATTTGTGCAGTAATTTAAGAGGGCAGCTTCAGTTGAAAAACCAGAACGAAACCCAAACTGTGCTTCACTAAAGAATTTGTTTCTTTCTAGAAACTTTACCATTCTGTTTTTCACTGCTTATCAAAAAATATGTAGATACTATACTTTCAAGAATCAAAAGAATCCATATCTTTTGACAATTTATTGCATCCACAAAAAATCGTTAAATCATTTGAATTATACTGACCATTATTTTGTGACTTACGTAAGACGCGGCATATCGAATGGTAGGTTGTGTATGCAATAAATTGGGAATTGAATTGCCGCATATGTGACAGAAGACATTTCTTTAATAGTAGATATTGTCTCTTTTACTGAACTAAGCTAAATGAAACCATTCAATTCTATAATTTGATGCATTCAGCAACAATTTATGATGATTTTTTTTCGTTAAAATTAAATTGATGTAAATAAATCAACAAAAAATTAAAAATCCTGACAAAGCGTGAGGCCTGGCCTGAGCCTGACAGAGGCCTTAAAAGCCTGACGCGTCAGGCTAAATCCTGACGTATGGTAAGGGTACGCCCGGGGCCTGTGCCCCTCTAGCCCCCCCCCCCCTCGCTACGACAGTGGATCGTATGCATTTATGCAATGAATAGAACGGTGGGTGCCTAGAAGGAGGATCAAGTGACAAGGCAAGGAATGACTCGCGAACATTTCTGCTGTGCTCGCGCGAGAAATCCGCTAAGCGTTATATACCTGCCACGGCCACCTGTCAGTATCTGAGCAGTACCTATCCCCGGTTTATTTGTCTTTATGGTGTGAAGCAAAAATAATAATACATGTTCTTTCCCTTTGGCACTAGTAGTATCTAGTTTTCTGGTTTCACTACAATTTTCTTCATCGGACTCCTTTTCGTCGCCAGTTGTGGCATATAAGCAATATTTAATTAAAATTGCAATTCCTAACAATTGGCATCGAGTTCGGTAAGAAATTTCAAAGTTACAGCTCATTTTTCGAAAAATATGGATTGGGGACACGATCCCCAAAACCAAAATCCCGAAAATCCAAAATCCCGAAAACGAGATCCCAGTACAGCATGCAAGACGGTAACATTTAGGAACAACTACTTAAGAACTACCTAATTATGCGAGTTTTTTTTTGTTATCATTCACACCCAAAAATTACTGTGGGCTATCGGTCTATGATGACTCCAAATGCAATCAGGTATTCCTTGTTTAAAGCAGCATTCCATATATAAACCAATACTTATCTGCACCTGGATCTTTTTTATTTAATGTAAATAAAATACTAAAATTTCGTATCTATTATATTCGAAATCATCGGACTTCTATATTTTCTCACACTAGTTTCGCTAACCTTTTGAACTTCCTAGAGATTCCTTAAAGATTGAAAGGTAAATCAGAAAACCAGTACTGCAGTCCAATCCCAAATAACTTGTCCAGCATCTTCTCGTGGGATAAAATAAAAAAAAATTAAAGGGATGCTGAATCTTTGAAAGAAAATCTCACAAATGAACACAGAAAAATATTCTTAATAAAAAGGGTTATTCATAAAAAATCCAGTTTACCGGATATGAGCAGTTAGGGGTTGAGTCAAGCATTTTTTAAGGGATGCCAGTTGTTGAAATTTCTGTAAAATAAGTTCATTTTTCTATTTCTGCGCTTGTAGGTATACAATATTTATAGCAGTATACATTTAAGTCGTGAATATTCATGCAAGTTTGGGATTTACGTTTGTAACTACATATTGTGTGCATATGTGTGCAAACAATGAAGATTGATATACTACATATTATAACAGCTACACAATATGTATGTTGGTATATTTTTATTATAATCTAAAGTAAATTATGCATTAGGTACCTATCATTCCAGAAAAATTACTATTATAATGCGTAATCATAGATTTCGTAGAAAATTTTAACATCTTATTTTTACGGGTAAGAGAGTATTGCATTATATTATTATGCATATAGAGGATTATAGATAAAATATACATACTTCGCATCAGTCCCTACACAAATTATGTAGAATAGCTACAAGTTGGTCTTCGTTTCAGTTTTAACAGTTTTTTAAAAGCTTTTAAACTTAAAAAAAAAATTGAATACTTTTGTTTAAAATAAAACACAAATTATTATTATTTTTTTAATATTAAAATTGATGTGTGCTTTTATATTATTTTGCATGTATAAAATGTATTTACCCATTACCCATATAGAATAATTTAATTAGTACCACTTCTTTTTACATACATAAGTTAAACGTTTTCATATCTAAGGTCCTGGAAGTTCTTAAGTTATAATAGTGTGTATTACATACATAATACAAAATTATTATTAAATGATAAGACAGAATAATTGTTGTTTTTCCATCTTAAATGCAAATATCAATATATTGATCGAGCTCTCTGTTCTGAAGTTTCACTAATCTGTTTTGAATGGCTTGCAGTTGCCAGCTATTAGTGGGTTGGGGTTAAGCGTTAAGCAATCATTTTTACGATAGCAGCCACACCGACGACACTAGTGAATGTCTGAACTGAGCTGCAGTATTCGAAATATTGTGCCAACCCTTGAAATGGAATAAAACAAAGATGATTTTATTAAATTGACATGAAATTTACTTTATTCGAAAGATATTCTTCAGCCATTATTATTTAAATATGTTTTCTGGCATATGTCCGCCACGGCTGGCTCGGACGTAGTCTAATCTGGAGGTCCAATTTTTGATGAGTTTTTCCATCAGTTGTGGCCGTATATCGGCATTAACGCGGCGAATGTTGTCCTCCAAGTGGTCAATCGTTTCGGGCTTATCGGCGTAGACTAGCGACATCACATATCCCCACAGAAAATAGTCAAGCGGCGTTAAATCGCACGATATTGGGGGCCAATTCACGGGTCCGCAACGTGAAACTATGCGGTTACCAAACGTTTCCTTCAATAAATCAATTGTGAAACGAGCTGTGTGACCACACAGCTCCTGCACATCATGGTTGCTCAATTTATGAACAAAAGTCAGTAATCATGGCCCTATAGCGGTCACCATTGACTGTAACGTTCTGGCCAGCATCGTTTTTAAAGAAGTACCGACCAATTATTTCACCAACCCATAAAGCACACCAAACAGTCAGTTTTTGTGGATGTAACGGTCCCTCAACATACACTTGAGGATTTATCATCACTCCAAATACGAGTCCTTTGGCAAATATCTCATCAGCCTCTCTGCTCACAAAAACGCAGATTACTCACTATGGGTGAAAGGCTTGAGAAAAACAATGAAACAAACACCACCTATAAAGCAGAATAATGGGTCTTGGGCGAAAAATTCCAAAGAAAAGGCAAATCTTTTTGCTGATCGTCTTGAGGAAACGTTCCAACCATTTCCTATGCAAACTACAGAAGAAGATTTGACTATGGTTGAAAAAAAACGATCACAAAACCATAGAAACATAACAGTACAAGAGTTAAAGAACGAAATCAAGCACAACTTAAACGCAAAAAAAATCACCGGGTTACGACTTGGTAACAGGGCAAATACTAAAACAATTATCTGGAAAAGCTATGCGAAAACTATTACATATAATTAATGCAGCGTTCAGACTTAAGTATGTCCCAAGTCAATGGAAGGTAGCAGAAGTGATCATGATTCTGAAACCGGATAAATCACCAAATGAAAAGAAATCGTACAGACCGATTTTTTTACTACCAATAATTTCAAAGTTATTTGAAAAATTATTCTTAAAGAGGCTCAAACCAATAATAGAGGACCGGCATTTAGTGCCCGCTCACCATTTTGGGTTTAGAGAGAAATACTCGACAATTCAACAAGTGAAACGAAAAAAGTTTGTTCGGCAATTTTCTTAGATGTATCCCAAGCATTTGACAAGGTTTGGCACCAAGGACTAGAATGTAAATTGAAAAGGGATCTTTCTGAGGAATTCTATTGCATTCTTAAATCATACATTTCAGACAGGTATTTCCGTGTAAGATATGAAAATGAATACTCGGATCTGAAAAAAATAACAGCAGGTGTACCACAGGGCAGTGTCCTGGGTCCAATCTTGTATCTTTTGTATACAAGAGATTTGCCTGAACAAGAAGAAACAAGCCTTACCACTTTTGCTGATGACACAGCAATAATGACAATTGACGACAATGCGGAAGAAGCAGCGCACAAACTACAAAGATCCATTAGATCTATAATTACTGGACGAAAAAATGGAGAATAAAACTCCATGAGAATAAATCCGTCCATATTAACTTTAACAACATGAAAATAAATACGGTAAGAGTTAATATAGATGGAAAAGAAGCATCGTATGCCAATTCGGCCAAATACTTAGGTATGACGCTAGTCAAAAAGAAAAAAGAACTGCTAGGCATTAAACTAAGAAATTTGCATTGGCTAATAGGTAGGAGCTCCCAACTTACAATTGAAAACAAACTCCTGATTATAAGCAGATCCTAAGACCCGTATGGACATATGGAATTCAGCTTTGGGGTTGTACGAAAATATCGAATCTACAAATGATTCAAACTTTTCAAAACAAAGTACTAAGAAGGATTGTTAACGCTCCATGGTACATACGAAATGACAATCTACACAGAGATCTAGGGGTATAATATGTCAAAGATTTATTAAGAAAATATGCGGTCAAGCATTATGACCTAATCCACGAACATGTGAATACTGCAATACAGCACATGGTGGAAGAGGATAGAAATATATTAAGAAGGCTTAATAGACTGAAGTCAAATGATTTAGTTACTAATTAGCTATATAGAATATGAATATCTTATGACCCACTTTCCTTTCCTTCTTAACTATCCGCGTAGCTTATTATTTACTAAATCGCGATAGTAGATAGTAGACTAAATAAGAAAAGTAGAGTAAATTTTAAAAGAAAAATAAAGTAATTTTAATTAATTTCGCGACTTTAATAATAATTTCGGGACTAGCCAATGGGCTATATCCCACCAACCGTTTACAATATAAATATTAAAGTAGAATTCGCTAAATGAGTTTAACTCAGTCGTAAATAAAAAGGGAGGTGGTTTTAGTGGGTGGCGGGTCCCACACTACTAGCTTCACTAGTGTCTTTCAAGATTTCCACTAACCCTCGGAAAAAGAAAAAAAAAAATCACTCCAAATACAGCAGTTTTCTTTATTGACATATCCACTATCCATTCAACCAAAAGTGAGCTTCATCGCTAAACAAAATTCGCTTATGAAAATTGGGATCAACGGCAATCTTGTTTTGAGCCCATTCACCGAAACTACGCCATGTGGCTTCAATTCTTGCACGAGTTGGATTTTGTAAGCACGCAAACCAAGATCTATCCGCAAAATCTTCCACGATGGCGGATAGATAGACTGATTCGGGTCTTCCTTTACGCTACTGCTCTACAGGCTACAGCAGAAATGACTAAACGTGGTGCGAAAACGTTCCATAGTTAATCGAATTCATTTCTCCGATGGACGATTATGTTGACCGTAAAATGAACGTAGAGCGCGATCCGTATTTCGAACAATGATTTTCAAAATAAATTTGGAAGCGTTGTTCAGGCGTCAGTCTATTCATGCTGAAACCAAAAAATTAAACACTTGACAGCTGACAAAATGGCCGCCAGTTAAAATAGTGTTGCCAACTTAAAGTTCTCTACCTCTAAAAAAAACACCCTTTACAACAACTTTTGTTAATCGTTTATGAAATGGTTTTGATAAAAAAGTGTTTTAAGTAAAAAAAAAAATGTTAACGATAAATTTTCATAATTTTAGTTTAAAGAATCCACATCGCTTGGAACTGGGGCTGTGTTTTTATTTGAGTTTTTTTTTAATTTACGCTTAAACCCCAAAAATCCTACATTCGTTCGTACCTGGTTTTCGACATTACATAGCTAGATAGTATCTAGATACAGATTTTGGAAATGCGCAACTAAATTTTAGAATTTTTTATTGACTTCAATACTAAAAGGTGATTCATCAAAAGGTTTTTTTTTTTTAAATTACAAATAAAACACAAAAAATGGAATTGGATGGTGGAGTCTTTATTATGGGCTGGAAGAACTATCTCTGACATTTACTTTTTAAAGATAATTTCATTCTAATATTGACCGCGACTACGCCGTAAATGGTCCAATTTTGTATAGGGTGATTCATTAAGAGGTTATTTTTTTAATTACCAATAATACACAAAAAATGGAATTGGATGGTGATATCTTTAGACGGTACTACGGGACACACAGCGCGCGAAACAATGGCTTTATTGAGAAAAATTTAAAATTTGGCATAAATTCGCTTTCAAAAGACAAACTAACAAGCTCTCCAGCCAGCACGATCTTTGACCAGCTGTCTCCAGTTTCGCACTCTAAATTGTTTAAAGTCCCCTTAAGGTATTCCTCTACTGCGCCGTCCCACGGGTGTGGATTCGAACTCGAAAATCTTTCGGGCCGGAGCGTTCGCGTCCATTCGCTATACACCGAAGCGCCTCAAAGTTATATCTGTCTATAGTGACCTGGTTCGTCAACAGTAAAATCATCCGTATCCGAGGCTTGTTGTTGCTTCGTAACTATAGTAGTTTTCCGCAGTCGGGCAATTACTCCGGCGTACAACCCCCATCCTGAAGGGTGAGCGAGACCAGTACCCGGTGGTTACCACGGGGAGTTAAAATAAGCACAGTTGATGTGTATGAAACAGTTGCTACAGCTGGGCACCGCCAAGTTAATGCCAATCAGCGCCTACTCTATTCATACACACCGAACCACTGTAGGTAGATTATGTACCTATATAATATGCGTGGTGAAAACCGTTCGCTGTCAAAAAAAGAGTCCTGCTATGGGAACTAATGTATTAACTCAAATCGGCTATTGGCTATATTTTTCTTGCTTGGGATTTGAAGTGGTTAGGAGGAAATAAAACAGTGAGTTTCAATTTGAATAATGTTTAAATGTTTGGAGTTAGTTTATTGGACTTCTCTTTTTAGCATTCACATATGTGCCAAAAATTACACTATGTACAATTACACATGGCCTTAACAAATTAAGTGAAGCAAAAGAGAATTTACTGTCTCCAAACACATTATTTCAAAACTATCAGTTTGAAAGCATTTTTTTTTTTTTCAAAAACGTTTGTAGAAATAATCTTAGTTTAAAAGCAAGTGAAAGTTTTATCATCAGCCTGGCCAATGATTTGCTACCCTCCACTGCGGGGGAGACCGGGGCTAGTTAGCCTCAAGAGCAAGTTGACTCACTGCCATTTATTTTAAAGAGAAGAATTGAATTGCATTCCTGTTTTTATATACATTCAATATCTGTATATTGTCCTGTCCTGATACCTGTTTAGTCTCCTTTTGTATCTCGTCGCTAGGGCATGTCATTCAAGATAATATTAGGGAAAAATTATTTTTTGCTACCGAAAGTAACCTTTTTTTCTCTTATTTTCCTCTTTCCGGCCGTTTTTGAGCGTTTGGTACAGATTTTTTTTTTTGGAAACAGTGTTAGATATGTATTAGCTGCATGGGCGGTCTTTTATTTTTTGTTATTTTCTGTTTTTGCTTCTGAAAAATCGTATTATTTGCCAGATGATCGGGCGGGGTTAGTTAACTCATTTTTTTCGGGGTAAGTTGAATCAATCATTTTTTAGGGACTAACAGGAAATGAGGACTTATAAAAGGAGAGGAGATACTCAGCAAAGCGTGATAGAATGGGCGATGGGCCTGTAGATTTGTTTTGATGGAAGGCCTCTGTATAAGGTCAGTTTCAAAAGAAGATGCAGGCCCGCGTCAGAAAGCCATAGAAAACAGTCGCAAAAGATCATCGTCAATTTATATTGGCAAGAAAAAACCGCTCTTGACGAAAAACAAACGCAGTAAGGTCTAAGAAAGAAGCTAAAACTGACAGATAAATATCCAAAAGAACAAAACCAGCCAAAAACGTCAAAATTGTAATTCTGATGGCGAATAGTGACTAAGTAATATTTGGTTAACCACAAGAAGTGGTTTTTAATTTATTTATATTGCTTAATTTTAAGTCGTTTAGTGCAATTTAGACTTATTCCTATGCACTGAAAGTGCTTCTATAATTTTTGTTTTGCTTAACCCTCTACCGCATACAGTGCCATATATGGCTTTCCATTTTTAATGAATTTTGTTTTAGTTAAAACGGTAGGTACTTAAGCGAAGTCAATTGTTATCGGACATTCTCTTTGAACTATTATCTATTGGAATGCCATGTGAAGATTTTTTTTGTGTTGCTATATTTCGTGTTTCTATGAGTTTTGTTCAAGCGTCTCACGTGGGTGAACGAAAGTGAATTTTGCTCAATTTCGAATTAAATTTGCACCACAAAAAAAATGTTGCTTAATTTAAAATCATAGTTTTTTCCTAAGCACTAGAATACCTATACTAGTTTCCCCCGTACCTTTTGAATTTAATTATTTTGCCTTATTTTAGTTAAGGCCCTTAAGTGCCTTTTTGTTTCCACCACAAGAAGTGGTTTTGTATTTTGTTTACATAACCTACATAAGTGCCTAATATCACTAATATTGAAAATATTGTTCCTATCTGGTGATACTTGTTTGGTACAAAATTCATTTATGTAATATTACAAATAAATTAATTTTAATCTTTAAATCTTTGATCTTGGCGTACCGGGGTACGCCATTAATTGGTTTTGTATAAGAGGTACCAGAACTACTTGATCGATATAGGACAATAGAACGCACAGTGTGAAATTTTCGCATTCACCTTCAAGCCAATTTTTACATTTTCTGTTTCTCTGATTATTTTAAAATCAGAAAAAAAGTAATCTCGTGCACGTTTTTGCAGCACCCATATAATTTTTTTTTTCAATTAATACTCTAGATCAGTGTTTTTCAAACTGTGCGTCGCGACCCCCTAGGGGGTCGCCAAGAATTCCTTGGGGGGTCGCGCTCGCAAGCCGGTAAGATTAATAAACAAAATGCATGTACCAAAAAAAATAGTAAATGAAATAAAACACAAAAGTTGTTAGTGCGACATATGTGAACGGAGGGAAAATAACCAAACATTTTTGTTTGTAAAGACTCTGACCACAAAGGAAGTTTTGCCAGGAATCCTCTGATTTTGTCTTTTGCATTTATAATGCTTTCTTCTTTCCCTTGGAGGCTCTTATTCAAGATGTTTAAGTGGTCAAAGCGATCTGCGAGAAATGATAATTTTAAAAGCCAGGGATCAGAAAAAATGATTTGAATTTCCAGATTTTGAATCTTGTGAGAACATAAATAATTTAGCTTTTAATTCCAGAACTCGTGTCAATTCCTTTCCTTTTGACAGCCATCTGACCTCTGTCTGATAAAGGAGATTTTGATAGTGAACCCATTTCATCACATATGGTCCTAAACAGCCGACTTTCCAACTTCCGCTTGCCTTTAATAGAGTTCACAACTCTGATCACATCTTTAAGCACATCATTTAATTCAGAAGGTAACACCTTGGACGCCAGAACTTGTTGATGAAGAAAGCAGTGTATTCGCATGAAACGTTTGGCATTATTAATTTTAATTTTGCAATGAGTCCACTTTTGTTGCCCGTCAAAGCTTTAGCACCATCGCTACAAATATCAAAACACTTTGCCCAATCAATCTCGTAGTCGCGACAGCTTTCTAAAAACATGTCGTACAAACAGTGGCCAGTAGTATTAGCAGGAAGAGCTTTGCAAAATAAAATTTCTTCTTCAGTAAATAAATAAAATCTTATGTAATTAGACCGGGTTTGGAAAGGGTTCAGTGTATGCAGCTTTTTGAACAACTGACACAATGGGTGGTATGCATAAAAGACAGTAAATGCTTTTTCTAAGTAAATACTATTTTTGGCATGCATAAAATGAAGTAAACACTAAGATTAGGTGCATATTTACTTCAAGTAAAAGCATTTACTTTTCTTCGCATGCATTTTTGTAGTAAATACTTTTTTGGAATGCAGAAAAACTAGTATGTGCTTGTTTTTCTGCAGTAAATATCGACCAACTTGAAAATTTCATAGCATCTACTAAAAAAAATAAGTATTTACTATATTATCCGGCGAATTCTAGGTACCTTTTTATTTCAATAAATTCAGTATTTACTTGAAGTATTTGCAATCAAGTAAAAACTTTTTTTTTCAGTAAATGCAACGAAGTAAATACTGAAAATCGGAGCTTCTACTTCAAATTCTACTACTACTTCCACTTCTTCCTTTCAGTATTTACTTAAACCTTTTACTTGAAGTAAATACTTTTTTTTATGCATACCACCCAATGGGTGGTATGCATAAAAGACAGTAAATGCTTTTACTGAGGATTTTCTAAGTAAATACTATTTTTGGCATGCATAAAATGAAGTAAACACTAAGATTAGGTGCATATTTACTTCAAGTAATAGCTTTACTTCTCTTCGCATGCATTTTTGTAGTAAATACTTTTTTGGAATGCAGAAAAACAAGCTCATACAACTAGTTTAGCTATCGACCAACTTGAAAATTTCATAGCATCTACTAAAAAAAAATAAGTATTTACCTACTATGATATCCGGCGAATTCTAAGTACCTTTTTACTTGAATAAATTTAGTATTTACTAAAAGTATTTGCAATCAAGTAAAAACTAACAGGAAATGAGGACTTATAAAAGGAGAGGAGATACTCAGCAAAGCGTGATAGAATGGGCGATGGGCCTGTAGATTTGTTTTGATGGAAGGCCTCTGTATAAGGTCAGTTTCAAAAGAAGATGCAGGCCCGCGTCAGAAAGCCATAGAAAACAGTCGCAAAAGATCATCGTCAATTTATATTGGCAAGAAAAAACCGCTCTTGACGAAAAACAAACGCAGTAAGGTCTAAGAAAGAAGCTAAAACTGACAGATAAATATCCAAAAGAACAAAACCAGCCAAAAACGTCAAAATTGTAATTCTGATGGCGAATAGTGACTAAGTAATATTTGGTTAACCACAAGAAGTGGTTTTTAATTTATTTATATTGCTTAATTTTAAGTCGTTTAGTGCAATTTAGACTTATTCCTATGCACTGAAAGTGCTTCTATAATTTTTGTTTTGCTTAACCCTCTACCGCATACAGTGCCATATATGGCTTTCCATTTTTAATGAATTTTGTTTTAGTTAAAACGGTAGGTACTTAAGCGAAGTCAATTGTTATCGGACATTCTCTTTGAACTATTATCTATTGGAATGCCATGTGAAGATTTTTTTTGTGTTGCTATATTTCGTGTTTCTATGAGTTTTGTTCAAGCGTCTCACGTGGGTGAACGAAAGTGAATTTTGCTAAAAAAAATAAGTATTTACCTACTATGATATCCGGCGAATTCTAAGTACCTTTTTACTTGAATAAATTTAGTATTTACTAAAAGTATTTGCAATCAAGTAAAAACTTTTTTTTTAGTAAATGAAACGAAGTAAATACTGAAAATCGGAGCTTCTACTTCAAATTCTACTACTACTTCCACTTCTACCTTTCAGTATTTACTTAAACCTTTTACTTGAAGTAAATACTTTTTTTTATGCATACCACCCATTATAATGTGGGGGTCGCCAAAATGTTTTTAGTAACAAAGGGGTCGCATACTCAAAAAGTTTGAAAAACACTGCTCTAGATGATAATGCGAGTTGTTTTTGAGCTATGGCGAACAAACTGACAATACGAGAAGAAGGGAGAAGGGGTAAGTGGGTAAAATCACCACACTGTTACTGTGTATGGGCTCAGTTTCGTCTAATGAAGAATACCACCTCCCAACGCAATAAAAAAAATTAGAATAAAAAAAAAAAAAAAACAAAAAAAAAATTGAAATAAAAAACAAAGTACGGTAAAATTTAAAACTTGCATTGATTTAACACCAAACGGCCTTTTTCAGTCAAATTAGCCTATAAGGGATGCCAATAGTAAAATTTGGAATTAAGTTCCACTAGAATGCGCAAATCACCTACTTTGATGGGCTATAACGGGAAATACGATGAAACTAGACCCCCACCCCTGCCATAACATTTTTTGATCGGCAGAACTTCAGCAGTCTTCCCTTAAAGGATTATACTTCTTAACTGGAACAACCTGTATAGATATTTTATAGGGTCTCCGAAGACTTTTTTGGCGTTACGAATTTAATGACAAAGTGAATACGTTCCTGACCCCGTGACCCCTAATTTGAAGGTGTTGCCACTAGGTGTTGCCACTAGGTGTTGCCACTTTTCGCTATAACTTCTAAATTATTACAGGCATTTGGAGTTGAGGCCACTTTTCTTCCGATATCCTCCGACAGGAATTGGTTGCGGAATTTGTTTACGATTTGCAGTGAAGAATTGATAAATGAAAGCAATAAAGAAAAAAAACATTTAAGCAAAGTAATAATATTATATTTGTTGCTTTAATTTGTATTTTCAGGGCAAAAATAAACGAAAAAAAGCAATATTTCGATGTTAATCATTGAAATTCTGTCTTCGCATTTCATTTCTTACAAACTTTTTTAAAGTTCGTGTTGTTCGAGCGAAGCAAGGCGAGAGAATCGTGTTTAGCTGATTGTGTCACTGCACACTTGCCTAGATTTGGGAACTACACATTAAACTCAGGCTATGACTGTTTTTCTTGCCCATGCATCTCACACAAAAAATTACCTGCCCTATAACATAAAACATAAGGATTTGCGGCAGTCAATCAATGCTCTTGCTAATTACAATACAAACCCGTTCGCGATTGGAGGACGCGTGCCTTGAATTGAACACGAGTTGGAAAGGCAGTTGGCGTAGCATACTGCGCGTTTTACCGTTTTATGACAGTACTGCTTCGCAGTGATGCCAGATCGTGGGTAATTACCCATTTCGTGGGCATTTTGCATTTCAAAATTAGCTTAAAGGGCGAAAGGGCATTTTTATATCTCTCAGAACAAAAAAAGGGTATTTGAAATACTTCATCTAATCTCTTAGCAATATTAATTTTATTAAATTATTATTTTTACATCTGAATGCAATAATTCAATAATGCATACTCTGAAGCAACCCATTTAGATTCATTCAATGAATTCATTTTCAATTTTGCAAACATGCAAAATAAACATCTGTCTGTCCTTCCGTTGTCAACGTCAACGTCTTCGTGTCCAACATAACTACTAGCTCCCTTGGTTCGGAGCGGAATAATTTGAAATTTAACACTTTTTTGAAGTGACATCTATTATTAACAATGGGACAACAATTTGAATTTCAACCGTTTTAGTACCCAAATTCACTAACGTCCAATAGGTATCTAGCCTAATGCCATCTACTGTAAACAGTAACATAATTTATTTTTACATTTTGTCAACTCAAAAACATTTATATTATTTATGCTTTAAAAAAATATAAATATGAAGAAAAACCATTGCAAAACCATTTTGTTTTTGTTAATTTTTGTAGTTTTATATATAATGTATACTAGCTGAACCCCCGCCGGCTTCGCCAGGCCTTTTATTGCTTTTTACAATTTTAATTTTTTATTTTTTTTTTGGCCCATCAATTGATCATCGTAATTACCAACATTTAAAAAAAATCAACTCTATTGGTTGAAAATTACGGGCGACAGAGGGAAACATATAGTTTTTTCCACTTTGTTTTACATGTATAGAGATAGCTGTACCCGCCCGACTTTGCCCGTGCAAAGATGTTCTTTCGTAAAATGCGAAACATGAGAATAAACTGGAACTTTCTTTCTGCCTAAACCTGAAACACAGCAATACGAACAAAACAAAAAAAGACTCATGAAAATCGGCCCAGCGGTTATAGAGATATAAAGTCATCGAGTTTCATCCCATAGAAAATGTTTTTTGTATAGGAGGTATACGATTTTGAACGTTTTTTTTTGTATGGGAGGTGCCACGCCCCTTTGTACAATTTTGACCAATCTTCACGGAAGCAATCTAGAACCAATACCTAAGATTATCTGTAAGTTTGAGCTCAACCGTTTCGGTGGTTTTCGAGATATACGATTTTGAATGCATTTTTTGTATGGGAGGTGCCACGCCCCTATAACTTATGAAGCAATACACCTACAAAGACCGTATAAACTTACAAACCATGGTATTAACGTCACCTTTCATGGGAAATTTCCAGAATCAAAATCGGTTCACGCATTACAGAGAACATTGGCGACAAACACAATACAACTTATTTTTATATATATAGATTGCCGTGGGGAATATCGTGGGATTTTTTCTAACAACGGCGTGGGCAAAAAGGGTATTTTGATAATTGTCGTGGGAAAGTCAGTGCGAAAAGTCTGGCATCACTGCTGCTTCGTATTGAATACGGAAAAAGAAATACCTACTTCTCCCTAAATCCCTACTTCTAAGATTGATCTTGCTTTGCTACAACTACAATACGCGCTTTTATGATTGTACTTATGTTTTTGCGTTCGACAGTCATCGTCAGAATCTTCGGTTTTCTACTTCATCGGCATTCAGCAGACATTCCTGTAAGTTGTGGGCTGTGGATTGCCGTGTTCGCATAATTGTTAATCTATCGAATAATTTTCGCAATGATAGCTACTCTTTATGACTGTGCCTGCATCTGAAATACAACTTCTAAAGCGCAACCGGGCGGAATTCCTGCCTACCAGAACACAATATATGTATAATATTTAAAGTAGATAGTTACCACACGCAACATTCAAGTCGTGCTCCTATTTCCCTTTTTCTGAAAGGCAGCTCGCATTAATCCGATTTCAAACATAGTATAAAGAAAGGAATGCTTGCGATAAAAATAGCATACAAAAGCGTCACCTTGTAATGTAATGAAAAATTGAATAAATGTCAAAATAAATAATCCAAGGCATAGAAGGTCACCAATTGGTATCATCAGAAGAATTATACTTACATAGAATGCTTGTCGCTGACCTATACTTGTTAGATATTATCTAGTATGAGTTGAGTAGTGATGGCACAATTAATCGAAAATTGTATATTAATCGATTATTTTCTTGCGATTAACGATTTAATTGTATCGATTTTTCCCTTTCGATTAATCGACAAAATAATCGATTAATTCAAAAAATAATCGAAAGAGAACCATCATTGCTAAAGCAGTACTGTCTAGAACAATACAGCGCAAATCATTGCGGAAACACCAGCAATAAACTATCTATGAGCACAAGTAATCAGTATTAGATAGAATCATTCACCGCTGATGATAAGAACCAAAACTAAAGAGGAAATTGTGGATATGCTTATCTTATTGAGATCATTGGAAGCTATGACTAATACAATACAAGTATTTTTAACCAGTTTGACCGTCGATTTAGACAATTAGAACATTCGTTTCTATTAGCAGCACACCCGCGGTTCAAAAAAATTCATTTTCAGGATCCCATAGCTTTGTCCAAAGTTATGAGAACCATCAGAAACGAAATGGCTGAAATTGCTGGCACCTGAACCGCAGCCTTAAGTGCTTAATAAATTATTTTCAAACTCAGCAAACAATTTATTTTATTTTTCATGACAATATCAAATTTTAATCGAAAACACCGATTAATCGATTAATTTCGTTGCAATTAATCGTTAATCATATGATCGATTAATCGATTAATAATTTTTTTTTTGCCATCACTAAGTATGAGTCGGTCATATCACGTTAAACATGTTAAAAATAAGAGCTTCTGAAGGTTCGTACACTGATTGACCTTTCTCACCTAGGGTCGTTGAGCCCGTCGGCGTCGATGGCGTTAGGATGCAGTTTTTCCATCATAATGAAAAAAATGCATCTCCTTTATTTTCTTTGGGAAATGTTTAATATTATACCTTTCGTAACTAAATTTATTAAAAATAGCACACAATACAACTACAGATGATGTGGGGTATCTAGTCGATAATCAGAAAATGTATCCTTTCTAGGAGCTACATAAATGTACAGAAATTATTATGTACAAAGGTCTGCAAACAGTTTATCTATATAATTTCGCCAGTTAGTAATATTCAGCTCAGAACAGAAGAAAAACTGAATTGCGACTACATATATCTCATGATTGTTATTAGAAGATGTTCACCAAACACTTATACCTACCATACCAAATGTCTTTCTACATCCTAAAGCGTTTCGTTATCTACATAATAAGCTTCGCAGCATTCTACACAATTCCCTATAAACTATATACTCTACTCGTACTTACATACATAGTGTATTAATGGGATACATCTCAAGGGAATGAAGTTTTCTTGCTATCATAACTAAAATATAGTGAAAGCCGGAGAGTGGTTGCGAGTGTCGCCATTACTACGTCGTATATAAGTACACACCACCATGGCCTTTTCAAATCCATACATATATACATAATGTAGGTAACTACAACAGCATTCATTTTCAAAAAGGATGAGTCCCAAACACATAAAGAAAACAGGGACTAATGGGTCAGGGCGATTTGAAAGAGTACACTTTCCCCGCATTTTTATGAAGTACATAATATATACATCAACACGTTATATGTATGTGCATATGATATAATGTTGTTTTTGGACATTTTCTTGTCTTATAGTGGCTATAATGATGTACATATAAGTATACGAAATAAGTAAGGTTGTAAGGTGTCTTGCAGTTTTTCTGCTAAATATATCCTGGTATCCTTTATGCTTTCGCTTTTTGTTTCTTTTGTGACAAATTTCGAACTAGGGATGAAAATCTGTTCAGACTAAATTAGCTGAGGAACTCAAAACAAGTTTCTATCGCCATTATAGTGTTCGTCTGCTCCGGAAGGTTGCAAATCAATGAGTGCAGGGATGTAAATTAATAATTTCTCTTTCGGGAGTATGTTTTATTTTAGTTTTAAGACCCCTTACCATAACACTGGCTATTAGACTGAACTGAGGATACATCCTATTTATACTTATACATATTATTGTTGAAGTTGGCAAAACGTTCAATGCCTCAGATAGAAGAATCTTTAAGACAATAATATAAATCAAAAATTTAAGGATATTTTACATTGGCAAATTACGCTTAATATGCAATTATCGGCGATGCGCTTTGTTTATAAATAGATAGATAATAGATTTATTTGAGGGTTATTTAGGTTTCAACAGTTTGTTACAATTTATGTTTAGCTAAAATCTAGTTAGACATAGCCAGAAGGGCCGTCAGCCAGATGACAGCTTTGTAAAAATAATGTTATTCTTCCACTCTTTATTGTTATTGCTTCATATTTTGAAAAATCATTTTAAGAATCCTCCGATATAGGTATAATATTCTTTGTATAATTTAATGCTAATTTTATAAAACGAAATAGTTATTTTAGTTTATGCCAGTATTCTCCATTTAAAATTTTAATGACGCGCCCTTGGTCAATATAATTCTGCTGCCATATTTGTAGCCTTATTTTCATCAAAATGGGACGTTTAACATTTAGCGATAAATAATGTATTATGTTTTCTCTTTCGCCAGTATTAGGTACATAAAGTGCAGGTGTTGCTTAAATCGATCCCGCGTGGCATTTATGTAGTTTAAAGGTAGTATTTAGGGATGACAGATCTGCCAAATTAGTTGGCGAGACACTTTTGCATCTGAAGTGAAAAAAAGTTTTTATTTTAGTTTACGTTTTATTTGTTTAATATGTAATATTTGGTTTAACTAAAAGTCTTTTAATTCATATTTGTACATTACACTCCTCGCCACTTGAACAGAACACCCTGTACACTCTCTTCATCTTTATTTAAGAAAATAGAGAGGAGCAGACACGTTATTTCCATATTTTTAGGCAATGAGTCTAACTATGGATAAAAAGTTTAAAGGCCGCATACACAATGTGCTTAATGCGGAAAGGCGACTTAAACTTGGAAAAGCGTCAAATTCTCACAACTCTTTGGCAAAAATCATGGAAGAATATGGTGTCAAAGCAAGTCTCACAAGTATGCGTAGTGTTATTTCGAATGCTAAGCATATTATAAAAAGACTAAAAATCAAGAAGAAGTCACACCTTAACCCGGTTCGAAAAGCACAACTTCTCCGTTTTCGTCGCGCACATGTGACCTGGACTTCGTAGTGGCATCGTGTGGTCTTCTTAAACGAAACAAATTTAATTTGGGTGGCCCCGATGGCTATAGCTACTATTTCCATAACCTCCGCAAAGAAAATCATCATTTGAGCCGGCTGCATAGTAGATTTAAAGGTGATGGTGTGGAGGCCGTTTCGTATTATGGCACCTGCAAATTTAAATTGTTGTCAAACAAAATGAATGCATTGTCTTACAATGGTATATTGAAAGAGGCCTTTCAATACTTTCATAACCTTTTTACCTCTGCCTTGGATTTATGAACATGATCATGTGCCAATACGTACACCCCGGGACCCCGGGTTGTTAAAACGTACAGTGCGGTTCACTTGTTTAGACGCACAAGAGTTACGTTTTATTTTTTGTTTTTTTCGTATCATGTGGAACAAAGAGACAAAAACACTTATTTGGCAGAAAGGTACATTCATATACTACAAAACAAACATAATTTCAAACTTGATGATAGACCCATAACGGTAGTTTTATTAATTTGTTCCTATACCATGCAAAAACGTATGCATTTTTTGGTTCACATGATTAGACGCACCTGTAAAAAAGTTGAAAAACAACAAAACACCAAATTTGTGTGCGGTGTTTTTTAATTTTTTTTATTTATTTTAATGAATTTTCTGTTATTTTAATAATGCGTGAGGCAGTACCATTGGATATAATCTCAAAAATTCTATTCTTCAAAGAGCCATATGAACTTTTAAGGTAATTCTAGGACATTAGTCTTTGAATTTTCCGCTTGTTTTGTGGTGTTAAAACCTTTACGATTTTTTGTAGTTGTTTCCATAAGATATTCTTTATTTTACAAAGTTTTATATGAAGTGTTCACTTTGATCAATTTTATGAGCCATTTCGCGATTTGGAAAGCTTTACGAGAGGTAAGCTTTAACATTTGCCTTTTAGCCAAATTTAACACATTTTTCTGGCTATTTTAGTAAAATTAATATAAAATAATAATTGTCCTACTTTCAAATTAACTTTTCACTGCTCTTTGTCCGAGCACTTGTTGTTGACTAACCAATTTAACCGGTGCGTCTATTCAAGTGAACCAAAAAAATGCATACATTTTTGCATAGTATAGGAAAAAAACCGGCCAAGTGCAAGTGTCACTCGCGCACCGAAGGTTCCGTTCGTTAGTTCATAATAATATGAATGCATAGTTAAGGTATTGTTCCCTAACGTCGGTCGTCGTCACTCGTCGACCTATGCACAAACCAGTAAGAATAGACCGTCGACTCCTCCCACATAACGGACTTTGCCTACAAGCTGCCGGCGGGCCCAGGATTTTTCATGTATTGGTGCTGTACAAAATCAAAGGAGCGCCATTAACGCACGCATACTTGAAAAATCCTAGGCCCATGGTATAGCATGGAAAATCATTGCCGCCATTAATTTTGACATTTACACGTATTCACAGACAGGGTAATTTCTTCCGGGGGGAATCGGGTAGGTGTACGGGAAGTCGGCGGTCTATTCTTACTGGTTTGTGGACCTATGCCTACTTGGATCTTCGAAAACTAACTATGTAGTACCTACCTATATACATATTTCTCCTCCAGCCCATCTCATATGCAAAAATACTGTATGAATTATGTCTCTCACTTAAGATCCGCCTCCTATCCAACAAAAAAAATTTTCTCCCACAGCAACCACCAGCCACCACTGCCAACCACGACATTCCACTCATATCATATCCAACACGAAATCTCCCCATGCAATCCAACAACGCATAATGCATCGAGAGCGATAAACACACAAGCCACACCCACACCCTTTTCGGAGTAATTCTCCCAGTTTGCTTGCGCGTGGTTTTATTTTTATTTTTTTTTTTGGTTGCGCCAACGGATGTGGTAATCTTCTAAAGATGCGGTAGCCCGTGCTACCAACATGCACGATTCGCAAACCCGAATAATCGATGCCAGGAGTGCGCCTTACGTACTAATCCACACCCTACGTCCTTCAACCACTCTCCCCGCGGGACTGCCGTTAGGTATTACTTCGCGGGGCTGGTTAGCTATTTATGCTCTAGTCACAGTGTTTGTTGTTTCTTCTCTCCTTTTTTTTTCTATTCGTCGCAGCTCATTTTGTACACTAATAACTAGTGTGCTGATTTCCGTCCAGGGGCCTGTACCACAAAACTACAAGTATTGTACAACAGGCGAATTTTAACAATTAACAATGGTTTTTGTACCAGAAAACCTGTTTTGTCGCCTGTTGTACAATACTTGTAGTTTTGTGGTACAGGCCCCAGGTATCCTTCGAGTTCACCATCTCGTTTATAATTAGTTGGGGACTGGGTAGGTTATTTCTCCATTGTTGGAAGCGTTCGCAATAGAACACAGCGTGTTCGGTATCTTCTTCTTCTTCTGAGCATTCTGGACAAAGGGGTGAGCTATCGTGTCCAAATCGGTGCAAGTATTTCCGATAGCCGCCGTGTCCAGACAGGAACTGCGTAAGGTGGTAGCTGCAGCTGCCGTGTGCTCGGTTTGTCCACACTTCGATGATAGGAATCAACTTATAGGTCCATCTGCCTTTTGTAGTATTGTCCCATCTAGCTTGCCACATAGCTATTGAAGCTGATCTCTCTTCCTTCTTTATTGATTTTATGTCACCAGCCTCTTGCTGACTTAACACTCTTCTGGTGTAAATTCGCTGCATTTCATCTGCGAGGATGTCGATAGGAATCATTCCGGCTATAACAAAAGCTGCTTGGTCCGAAATAGTTCGAAAGCCGCTAATCGTTCTTAATGCACAAAGTCTATATGATGATGTTAGTTTCCTCCTTGTCTCTTTTATTGCTAGGACACCTGCCCAAACTGGTGCGGCATATAGCAACACTGAACTAACCACCCTGGATAGGAGAATTCTTCTTGCATATCCCGGACCTCCGATGTTCGGCAACATTCGAGAGAGTGCTGCCTGCAATAATGACGCTTTTCTGCTCACATAGTGAATGTGTTCTTTAAACTTTAGCCTATTGTCAAGCATAACTCCAAGGTATTTGATTGATTCCTTTGATCTTATTGATTGGCTTCCAACCTGAATGGTTATGTGCTCTACCGCCTTCCGGCTAGATATAAGAACTGCTTCGGTTTTATGGTCGGCTAATTCCAGACCTGCTGATACTAGCCACTCTTTGATTCTTACGATGGCTTCGTTGGTAGCTGATTCTATTTCCCGTATTTGTTTTGCTACGGTAACAACAGCGATGTCGTCAGCGAACCCGATGAGTTGGACTCCTGTAGGTAGTGATAGTCGAAAGACTCCATCGTACATTATGTTCCATAAGAGGGGACCCAGAACCGATCCTTGTGGAACCCCCGCAGATACATTGTAGTACTTCACTCCCTCCCCAGTTTCGTACCTGAGCTTCCTGTTGGTGAAGTAGTTTGTAACTATTTTTTTCAGGTAGTATGGTGTATCCATTCTGGCTAGTGATCTCCTAATGAATGTCCAATTAGCCGAATTAAAAGCGTTTTTTATATCCAGCGTTACTACTGCACAATATTCTTTGGTTCCAAATCGCCATCTTTCTCCTTCTATCGCTTTAGCAGCTATATCGACTACCGATTTTATGGCGTCTACGGTAGATCGCGATTTCCTAAATCCGAACTGGTAGTCTGACAATGCTCCTTTTTCCTCTGCAACAGTGAGCAATCTGTTGTATATTATACGCTCAAGGATCTTTCCCATTGTGTCCAGTAGACATATTGGACGGTATGAAGATGGTTCTCCAGGCGGTTTGTTCCCTTTTGGTAGCAATACTAAATGTTGCAGTTTCCACGGATCAGGGAAAATACCTTCGTCTAGGCACTTTTGCATTGTTTTTACAAAAAGCTCCGGCCGTTTTTGAACAGCGACTTTCAGTGCTTTATTTGGGATGCCATCGGGTCCAGGGGCTTTCTTATCGCCTATCTTTCTGCACGCCTGAAAGAGCTCGTCCTGAGTAATGATTGGTGTATCCTCCGCTGTATTTGTTCTAATTATATTACATGCAGTCGTCATCCTTTGCGGGAACAAGTGCTCGACAATAGCTTTCAACATGACTGGACATGTTATTTGGGGGGACCTGTTACCCTTCAGCTTTTTCATAGCCATTCTATATGCTGTTCCCCAGGGGTTGATATCAGCTTCGTCACATATACGTTTAAAACATTTTGTCTTGCTTTCTTTGATGGTGTTTTTAAGCGCATGCCTCGCGGTTCTAAAGCTCTCCAAGAGTTGTTGGAAGTTGGGTCTCCCCCTGGATCGTTGGACTCTGCGTCGCGCTTTTAGACACGCTGCTCTGAGTGTTTTTATCTCCTCATTCCACCAGTAGCACGGTTGGGCCCTTTTACTCCCTACTCTCCTGGGCATTGCTGCATCGCACGCTGTGGTGATGGTGCGGATTAGTTGAAGCGAAAGGGTCTCTGCAGTTGCAGTTCCATTGCTTGCGCGTGGTGTAGAATGTAGATCGTGTTCAACCAAACACCAATATGGTATGCGTATGGCCGTGTGAGTGTGGTGCCATTGACAATGGTGTATGAGATGGGTATGCATTGGGATTCGAATGGAAGTTCGAATTGTGGCCTGTGGCGTATTTTATGTGGTGATTGAGTTTTTTTGTAAATATCATCTAAAATACTAACTTTTCGACATAACAGTCTTCAGCACATATATAGCTACGAAGATGAACTACAAGAAAGGATTAGGATATTGGTATTTGTCGATTAACTAGAGGTAATACACCTGATACTGTGTGCAATTCCAGCCTTCTACGTCAATTAGTTCTTGAGATAGACCTAGGTACAACATTTTCTTATTTTATTCGGACAGACATCGTAGCGAAAGCAATAGTCCTCCATATGGAAACGGAACCTTAAAAATGAGTAAAACTAGCGTTATAGGTCTATCATCAAGCTTTAAATTATGTTTGTTTTATAGTGTAAGAATGTACCTTTCTGCTAAATAATTTTTTGTCTCTTTGTTCCACATAATACGAAAAAAGTCAAGAAATAAAACGTAACTCTTGTGCGTCTAAACAAGTGAACCGCACTGTATATATAGAGCCACATGTGGAGCTAATAAGCTGACTGGCCTAGTCACCGGATTGGATTTTTATTCAATATGTTTGGGGATGGTTGACACGTCAAATCTATGGACCGGGATAACAATATTTGACTATATCTAAACTAACCCACGCCATCGAATTAGGTTGGAGCTCGATTTCGCTAAATTACTTAGCCAATTTGTATGCATCCCTTCCAAAACGGGTTGGTGTGAATTTTGGAGCAGAAAGGTGGCTTAAAACACAATTAATTTTTTTTAATATTTAATATTCCAATTACTTTAAATTTTAGTAACGTTTGTGTTATAAGATGCAGACTTCTCTAAAATGTTTTGTTTAACCGTTTAACTGTTCGATTCAAGTGGCGCAAAAATAGAACCCCATTTTGTCGGTTTTTAATTAATACTTAATTACTTACCTAAGGTGGCGCTACAGTCCGGGGTGGACCTGGGCCTCAACCAACAAGCGTCTCCAGCCAGCACGATCTTTGGCCAGCTGTCTGCAGTTTCGGTCTTCCTCTACTGAGCCGTCCCTCGGGTGTGGATTCGAAGATCTTCCGGGCCGGAGCATTCACCGCAGTCGTTGGACCTTCACTCTTCTGGCTAGGTCGATGTCGCTGTACAGCCTGTACAGTTCGTCGTTGTATCTCCTCCTCCATTCACCGTCTATGCAGACGGGACCGAAAATTACTCGAAGAATTTTCCTCTCAAAGCAACCAAGAGTAAGCTCATCCGCTTTTGATAGAGTCCATGCCTCTGCACCATAAAGTAGGACTGGGATGACTAAGGTCTTATAAAGGGTCACTTTAGTTGTTCGAGAGAGGGCTTTGCTACTAAATTGCTTTCTTTATCACCTCAAAGTTATATCTGTCTAGATAGACAAAGTCCTTTATAACCTCAAAGTTATATCTGTCTATAGTGACATTCGTCCAAGACGTCGGTGTTGGGTGTCCTTTCTTGATGACAGCATATACTTTATCTTGCCCTCATTGACCGCTAAACCCATCTTCGCCGCTTCCGTCTCAATGCCCACGAACGCGCCAGTGACATCACGCTACGTTCTGCAGATTATGTCGATGTCGTCGGCGTAGGCGTAGGTGTTAGCGGTCCTTCTTTGCAGCGGCGCTTTGTATGCCTCTTGTTTCGCTGCATGCGCTTGCCGGCACTCGTCGTCGAACCAGGGGTTTCGTTGTGGTAGTCGAGTGAAACCAAGCACATCAGAGGCGGCGTCTCAGATGGCTTTTTGGCAATGTTGCTGGTCTTCAATACTTGATGCTGGCTGCATAGACCATTTTGAGAGATTGAGAGAGACTCGATCGGAGAAGGATCCGGTGATCTCTTGCGATTTTAGCCGTCCGACGTCAAACTTCCTCACAGTATTTACTTGTCATGGCGGTGTTCGGGATATCCGAAGGCGTACCTTGGGTACGACAAGGTAGTGGTCCGAGTCAATGTTGGCCCCTAGGAACTTTCGGACATCCATAATACTGGAGGAGTGCCTGGCGTCGATCGCAATGTGGTCAATCTGGTTGACGGTTGATTGATCGGGAGATCTCCAGTGCCTTTGTGAATATCGAGATGCGGGAACCGCGTACTTGCTATGACACCATTTCGCCCCGCCGCGTCACCTAGGACGATTTTAATGTCATAGTTAGAGCATTGCTCGTATGTCTTGTCTAAGAGCTCGTAGAATCTCTCTTTGGTGTCGTAGTCTTTCTCCTCCGTGGAGGCATGGGCGCAATTAGCCTTGATGCGTATTGTCGTGAGGCACTCGCTCACATACTTTAAACTTAAGACTTCTTGCCTAAGTCTGCCTCCAGTCGCGGTCTGTTAAGGGACCTAACATTCCACGTGCAGATCCGAAATTCGTTGTCCTTTTTTCGTTTGCCAGGTTCGTCAACAGTAAAATCATTCGTATCCGAGGCTTGTTGTTGCTTCGTAACTAGGTACGTTTTCCGCAGTCGGGCAGTTACCCCGGCGAACAACCCCCAACCTGGAGGGCCAGGCCCTTTGTTGGACCCCCTGGACGAAAGGGGCCGGATTCCTCCGGTGTCAGTAACCCACTTCGGGGATGTGAAAGCTGCCTTTGGGCCATAAAGGGTTCATCCGCCACCATCTCTGTTTCAGGACCCTGACTAGTCCTGAAAAATCCTCACTGACCTTAGCTCCAAATATGTCGAAGTAGCTCAAGTAAGGTAGCTGTCATCTTGACTGTGTTGTTGTCTAATGAATTCATCCGCCGTACGTTCTCTTTCTGAGGAGCTCATGTAAGTCTTCTTAGACTCGTTCAGTCAGTCTTTCCGGGAGAGCATTATAGTGTTGCTATTTTCTTCGTGTTCAACACTCGCGCTTATGAGTTCAGCAGGTCACGCCCGGATGGGCAGACCAGTACCCGGTGGTTACCACGCGGAGGTAAAATAAGCCCAATTGATGTGTACGAAAAAGTTGCAACAGCTGAGCACCGCCAGGTTGATGCCATTCAGCGCCTACCCGATTCATACACACCCAACCATGTTTTTAATTAATAAGGTTTTGTTATTACTTAAGGCTTTAGTTTTAAATCTTCCTTCTGGTAGGCGCAGTAGCCAGGGCCGTAGCCAGGATTTTGTTTCGGGGGGGGGGGGGGGGGCTTGCTTCCAAATCTTACGAGGAATTCCTTATAAACAAAAAACTATATACCTAAGTATATTCCAATTCATTGATTTTTATTAGTTTTAAAATCGTATGTACTTAATAAACGAACACACTAAAATTATTTGTTTACATTTTTTTAAAATCAGAATACGCCTTGATTTTTAACTTAAACTAGCCATGCCCGCGGCTCTGGCCGCCTTTATTTTCCTTTAAATAACATTAAAATTTATTTTAAGTTACCATTGGACGTTTGTTGATATATTTCATCTTTTTTAAGCTTAGATACATATATAAGCAATGCCCATTTTGTAAACTATATCTACATGCTATTTTTTTAGTGAGCGCAAGTATAAACAAATAACGACTCCAAAGATAGCCCTATACCCTCTCAACGAGATAGCTTAACAGTACAACCTCACCCTCTGCTGGGTTCCTGGTCACTGTGACATCCCAGGGAACTGTGCAGCGGACGAACTAGCAAGGCTAGGCTCCGTCGACAGTATACGTCTGCACAACGTGTATGCACCACTTTCCCACGCTAAACAAATAATTCACGCCGACGCAGCAAGCAGAGCAGTGTTCAGATGGAAACATTTTAGGATACTGCCAAGCTCACCTGGCCAGCTCTGGACGCAAAGCGATCCAAGGAGCTTCTTCGACTTAAAAGATCCAGCATCTCGAAAGTCGTTAATACGATCTCCGGACACTGTATATTAGGCAGAGACGCGCAGAGGATCGGTCTGTCATACATTGACTTCTGCAGAAGCTGTAGAGACGAAGAGGATGATGAGTCCGTCACTCACTTTCTTTGCAGTTTCCCTGCCCTGGCCAATCTAAGAAAGGCCCATTTAGGGAACTATTTTCTCAATGATCTCAGTGATCTAGGTAACACCAGCGCCGCTAACATTCTTAGCTTTATATCCGACAGCAAATGGTTTATACGAGTATGTATGAGTAGCCAGTAAAGAAAGAGCTCACTAAATCCCAGTAGTATGTACAATGGGTCGAATAACGGCCTAAGTGTTTCTCTCATCAAGAGCCACTTTAACTAAACTAAACTAGCCCTATACCCCCGTTTCCCCTTCCACTTTCCTCTCCCTAAGTAACCTATACTGATCCGGAGGATGTAGCCAGTACTATATTGAAAGAAATTTTAAAATCGGCCAAATAGTTCCAAAGATAGTCCCTACCACCCCTTTACCCCTCATCACTCACTCTACGTAACCTGTACTGATCCATCTACACTAACAGCCTTACGGGATAAACATTGAAAACAGATTAGTTAATTATATTTTTAGCGTTGTGCTATTATTTTATTGTATTGTCAGTAGAAATGAACCAGTATGCAAAATTTCAAAGTCATAATTCAATGGACATTGGACATATGTATTTCACAGAAATGAAAACTCAAGACAGGATGATTTGATTTTTTATACTACGCGATCATATCCTTACACTTTCCATAGCTGCATATCTCAAATATATATGTACCTATCAGTGGCGTGGCGTGAATAATTTTAAATGGTAAGTCGAAGTCGAAAAATATCAAAATGTCGAAGGGAAGATGTAGGTAGTACTGGTAGTACCTATCTATGTAAGTATACAAAACCTTCAGTTATTTTTTAAAGCCATACAATCGAAAACTCCAGGAAGAAATTAAATTAATGAAGATATTTTTCCATCTTGAGTGCAAAACTTTCATATGTATTTCGTGTAAACATGATTTATATCATGTCTTATAATATTGTCCTTTATTTCTACATAAAGGTTCTTTAAATGAGTGTTTAAATCGAGCATTTGGGGTTTTTGTGGAGCTTCAGCAAAATCGTGTATGTACTTACTCTTCGAAACATTTCTTCAAACGTATTTACATAGGTACGAAGATCATACCAAAGACTCAAAACACTTGATTTCTCACTTAGCGACTTGTTTATAAACTTTATAAACACATCAGTATGTTTATTTTTTAAAAGATATCTACAAAATTCACCAAATAACTCGGAGAAAAGCGTGTTATTTTGTTGCATAAGAAAGCGGCCTTTGAACAGAGGATACTCCCCTCAGAAAAACTCAGAAAATGATTAGGTAAAAAAGGGAACTGACTATTACTATGACTTCATCACAGCGCAGCGATAGGAGATACACACACAATTCAAATTCACCAAATATGTCGGAGAAAAGCGTGTTATTTTCCAGATACATTTATACTCAATTACACCACAGCGCAGCGGTAAAAGATACACACAAAACCCACCAAATAACCCGAAGAAAAGCGGGTTATTTTTTTGCATAAGAAAGCGGGCGTTGAACAGAGAGGACTAAACTCAGATAAACGCAAGTGTACAAAAGAGAAAGGAGACAAATTTGTTCTATCCAGTGAGAGATTTTATAACCCGTCATATTTCGGGTTATTTTAGATTTGGGTTATGCTCAGAGAGTGTGGGCAGTTATAAATTATAATACTAATAATAATGAAGGCGAAGAAGGCCCGAAGGGTGTGTGTTTCCGTGTGTATAAAGTTCAATTGAGTTGGTGGGGTCGGGGTATGTAGCTTGCGCAGATGAATAGATACATATTATTAAGTTTATCCCGTGGGTTTTATGTTGCTCGTTTTTAAGTAAACATTGTTGTGTAGCTGAAACTGAAACTTTTAAAAGGTAACCCGGTAGGAATCGGGTTATATGGACGCCACGCCACTGGTACCTATGTACGATTGTGCATACGGCATACCTAATTACACATCACAAACTCCTTATATGTACCTACGTTCGACTTGGCAAAATAAGATCTATTTTCAATTTATTATATCTCACCCTCTGAATGGACCCGAAAAATAATTGTGTGATTAGAAAATCGGACAAATGGTTCTCTAGTTATGGAGAAACGAACAGACGGACGTTGCATTTTATAAGTAGTATGGATGACTCTGAGATTCTGCGAGATTCGCAATAAAAGAGAAAGTTTCGTGCGACCCAGTCGTGAACTTTTTTTTTGACATGAGATCAATCACCTTATCTGGGGGCTAACTATGCACTTTGCCTCGAAGCGCAGTTTGTATCGATTTAGCATTTTGGTACTATTCAGTTCGCCGGCGAAAACTATCGCACTTCGCTTTATTACATCCGCGCAACTATGTAAATGCGAACGCCATTTTATCGACGTGAAATGCGATAGATAATTTGATGGGGAATTAAGTTGTCAGCGGTGCAATTGCATTTAAAAAAAATAGACGGCAGTGAGAAATAGTGTGATTTTCTTGGAAAGTCGACATTCCAATCGATCGTTTTGCAGAGTTGATATGTTCGCCGCGAAGCGAACTGAATGAATCGCAAATTATGCGGTTCGCGGCGAAGTGCATAGGTAGCCCCCTGGATCCACATTAATATCCGAATGAACAGATATCACAGCAACTGAGCTTAATCTTGCATTCTCCATAACGCTTCGGGACTCTGTTTTAATCCTTTTCATAGATGAAAAGGTACTTTCAACACTAGCTGTGGTCACTGGAAGCATGGCCACAACCGTAAGCAAGAAGTTTAAAGTAAGTCTTGTTACATAAATCATGCAATTTCAAAACTTCGGTAGAAGCCTTGTATTATTTCTACAAAGGAAATACCTAATACTGTCATGCCTTTCAATGAATCTTGTTTCACAAAGGCGTAGAAGTCGAGTTTTTCGGCTCTCTGGTGGGTGTTTTTTAATGAAATTTTTTAAAGTTATATTTGCGTTTGATGGTTGCGGAAGAAATTAGCTATTTCACTAACTAAACCAGGTTAAAGCGATGGCTTGCACAGTCTACCTGTACATACCTAGCGTTTGGATACTGTAACTGTAGTATACCTACCTGGATAGTTTCCTTATTTTTATAGATTTGAATTTATATTAGAAAGTTTTAGTTTTTTGTTTAGACTTTCGGGGGGGGGGGGGGGCCTTCAGCCCCTCAAGCCCCCCCCCTGGCTACGTGGCTGGCAGTAGCGCAGTGTTTAGTGTGCTGGACTACTGTGCGAGGGGTCTCAGGTTCGATCCCCGGAAAAACACAAATTTACATCATCTTAAGGTTTTTTCTACTGCGCCACCTTTCGCAAACATCTGACAAACATCCGAGAGTATAACTGTCCTGAAAAAGCTTCTCAATTCAGCCGTTCGGACTCGGCATAAAATTGTAGGTTCCTTCAATTCGTCCCAAAAATGAAACTCACACAAACGAATGGTTGTGAGAAGCTAGGCCTAGGGTGTATACTCGCCTGTTGCGCCAACTATATACTTTTTTTTTCTGAACAAATCACAATTGAACTAACTTTAATTAAAAATAATTAATTAAATCTCTAGCATGCTTGATTTGGGACCAGAGAGCAATAGAAAACCTACATACCCTGGTGGGTGATATATATTCAATTGGCGCGGAGTGTATTTAACTTTTTCGAAGCAAATTCTTACAACGTAGTAGGTATTTAGTTTTCGGATTTCACAAAGAGTTGAGATGTGTTGCTAAGCGGACATGTGTGACTGAGTGGCAGTTTCGGTTTGAGTAGTTTAAATACCCATTCCAATGTCAAGATACCTAATCAACTTTCTGTTATAAATACCTTGCGTCAATTTGTGGACTTTTTATTTTACAAAAATGTGTTAAAACTGACAGGTGAATAGGTTCAACATTATTTAAAAAGTAAAATAACGGTATCTCTTTAACCAATTTGCCGATTTTATTGAAATCAATTTTTTTATATAGAATAATCAATTGTTAATGAAACACGAAAGTTTGCGGTCTCTAACACACGTATTTATATTTTTATGATTATTTTTCCAAAAATTCCTATTTATTTTGGCTCAACTGAATAGGTTCAAAAACTTAAAATTAAAAAAATATATATAGAAAGTATTTATTCACAGTTTTGGTTCTTTTTAACATTTAACTACATATTTAAGTATAATTTAGTATGTAGGACTACCTCCTTTGTTCAATATAACTTCATATATACGATTGGGAAAATACTTATACTATATTTTAATAATTCCAAGCGAAATTGTTGACCCGGCTTTTTTAATGGCGCCAATTGGGCTTGCAGGATCATCAAATTGTCTCCTGCTTTCATATCCTTTTTTGGACAATAGTCCCCAAACGTTATCAATGATAGTTATTGCCGGGGAGTATGGCAGCCACTCGAGCAATTTTACATTTGGTCGTTTATCCACTGTTTAACGACCCTACCGGTAGGTATGAATGGGGCCGTTGTCCACGAAATCCGTTCAAAAATATTCGAAAAATTTGGAAAAGCATTTTGTAGTACAGTTTTGTATACATTCGCGTTCATTTTCGATGTAACAAACTGCAGCTCACAAGTCCCATAATACGATATGTGCGGAACACCGTAATGCCCCCTGCAGAGGTGTGGTGGCTACCTAAAACACATTCATCCTTTCGCAGGTCGTGAATGTAATAGATGTAGCCACCCGGTCCATCCAGGTTGAAGTTCTTTTCATCGGAAAACACGACAGTCTGGGACTCCGTGTTCCACGTCATATGCTCTCGAGCAAAATGAAGTCGTGCAGCTTTGCGCACATCATTGAGATGTGTTCTTTTTTTTACTTTCAGTCTCTTCAAATGCTTGGCACTCCGAATAATGCCTTTATCAGATGCCAGACTTGCATTAGCACCGCATTCTTCCCTGATTCTAGCAGCAGAACGTTGGAACTTTGAAGCAGCTCTGATGATAAGTCTTCTGGCTGCTGGTGTTGTCGCATATTGAGTCCCTCCTGTCATATTGTTATTATAGCTCAATTCATCCCGAATAAAGTTACCAACTACATTTTGGCTTCGGCCAATCTTATAAGCGATTTGACGCTGCTTTAAACCAAATTCGAAGTATCCCTTTGTTTAGCCTTTTTCAAAGTCGTTCAATTGCTTTCCGTGACTAGTTTTAGAAAATAAACGGCAGTAATTACTTTCAATTTAAAAAAGCAAAAGAATTGACGTCATTACATAACCGTTGTAGATCACAAAATAAAGTCATTGCCCTTGAACCTATTCTGATTAGCCAAAAGAAATCGGAATTTTTTGATATGTTTTTCCAAAAATAATAATAAATATATATGTACGTCTGTTAGAACCCGCAAACTTTCGTGTTTCATTAACAATTGATTATTCAATATAAAAAAAATTATTTCATTAAAATCGGAAAGTTGGTTAAAGAGATACCGTCATTTTACTTTTTTTTTAAATGTTGAACATATTTTGTTGAGCGGCAGTGTAATTGCTTACTATACTCTCTAAAATAAACCGCTGGCATCTTTTTTTTTATTTCAAATTTTTTTAAATTTTTTTTGATTCAACATACTGACTTTTTATTTTTTTAAACATTCTTAGCCCCAGTTTCACACTGGGAGTTTAAACTACACTTTTGGTTTAAACTTTAGTTCAACAAATAATTCGGTTTCACAGTTTCGTTTAAACCTTCAAGAGATTTCATTCTGTAGTTTAAGTTAAACTACAGTATTCTGCCGTTTAAACCTCAGATCAGCCGATTGACAAAAATACAAACATTTTACTTTATTTTGCGTGTTCTTTGAAAGAAAAGAGAAGGAACGTTTATGGAAAAGTCGTATTAAACCCAAGTACTGTAGAATACTGAGTTCAATTGAACTGAAGTTCAGAATAGATTGTGAAACCGGACTTCCAGTTTGAAACTGGGGATAAAAGTACTTTAAGTGGAATTCTGCACACAAAGTCGCTTTTTAAAGATAAAAACTGCTATTCAAACAAACAGACATAATCCTTGCTTCAAAAATCAATGTATGATTTTAAGAACCAAGGCGATCTGATCTGTTTGTTTTGTATTCAATACTTTGTACCTACTTATGAAACTAAAATGTCATGAATTTTGTTCCTAATACGAATTTTGTCTGTGATTTTATAATTTAATTTTTTTTTTTGTTTATTTTTTTATATTTGTGTTTAATTTTTAATTTATTATTCCACTTTACTTAAAAAATTATTTAAGGCATTATTTTATTGAAAAAGGCATCTTTTTCTTTCAAGTTAGGCCTTTTTTCGTCAGAAGTGGTTGGCAACGCTGGTTGGACTTGATGAAATTCACCCGGTTTTCATTAAAGCTATACTTCCGTACATTCTAAGATACATAACGCATCTTTTAAAATTTAAATACAATATTATCGTCGAATGTCTTTCCTTCTGCTTGGAAGCAAGCAAAAATTATGCCAATTCCAAAAAATTTAAATGAGTTTATACCTATTGCCATTTTACCATTTCTATCCAAAGTCTTGGAAAGGATAATGAATGGCCAGATTAGAAAATATTTAACGGACAACAATTTCTTCAAATAGCTTCGTGTCTGAATTTCTCATGTTGAGCAGGGGGTTCCACAGGGTTCAATACTGGGTCCGCTATTGTTCTCATGTACATTAATAATCTACCCCTTTGCCTGCAAAACTGTCAAGTAGATATTTACGCTGATGATGTTCAGATACGGAGAAGCTTTCCCCTAGCTTTGGTTTAAAATGCAGTAGTTGAAGTTACCGAGGATTTAATCAATATTCATAGTTGGTCAGGGTCACAGAAAAATTGTCTCTGCGTAAACCCAAATAAATCTAAATGCTTGGTAATTTCAAGAAAGTCGATTGACACGACCGACTTCCTCAATATATACTTAAACTAGCGGACCCGGCAAACGTTGTTTTGCCTGCTCGTACATTTTCATTTCATTTTTATTTAACCGATGTGTCCAGACTGATTCTGTACTCCGTGTGCTTTGACCGATATTTCCTCGGACGTTTGTATTGTCTAGACAATTTTCTTCCCATGACTGTCGAAGAATAACGTTAGATATTTTTTTTTTTGTTATGAGAGGTGTCACGCCCTTTTGTCCAGTCCCGCCAGGTTTTGTAAAATGCTTCAATCAAGCAATGTTCAGATATCGTGATTTAAATAACTTCTTCATTGTAAGGGTGGTGCCATGGCCCGTTTTCCAATCCCACCCACTTTAGCTCCCATGGGTGTCGAGAAATAGGATTTAAAATGTATATTTTTTTATACGGTAGGTACCACGCTCCTTTGTCCAATTTTGATCAAACTTTCACAGTTTTTTTAGTATGGGAGGTGCCACGCCCTTTGTCCAATTTTGACCAATCTTCAGAGGAGCACTCCCGGGCCAATACCTAGGATTGTCTGTAAGTTTCAACTCAATCGATTCGGCGGTTTTCGATATATACGATTTTGTTTTTTTCGTGTGGGCGGTGCCACGCCCTTTGTCCAATTTTAACCAATCTTCACAGCAACACTCCTGGGCCAATACCTAGGACTGTCTGTAAGTTTCAACTCAATCGATTCGGCGGTTTTCGAGATATAAGATTTTGAATGTTTTTTTTGTATGGGCGGTGCCACGCTCTTTGTCCAATTTTGACCAATCTTCAAAGCAACACTCCTGGGCCAATACCTAGGACTGTCTGTAAGTTTCAACTCAATCGATTCGATGGTTTTCGAGATAAAAGATTTTGAATGTTTTTTTCGTATGGGCGGTGCCGCGCCCTTTGTCCAATTTTGACCAATCTCCAGAGAAGCACTCCTGGGCCAATAACAAAGATTATCTGTAAATTTGAGCTCAATCGATTTGGCAGTTTTCGAGATATGAGATTTTGAATGTTTTTTTTGTATGGGCGGTGCCACGCCCTTTGTCCAATTTTGACCAATCTCCAAAGGAGCACTTCTGGGCCAATACCTAAGATTATTTGTAAATTTGAGCTTAATCTATTTGGCAGTTTTCGAGATATACGATTTTGAGTGTTTTTTTTTTTGTATGGCAGGTGCCACGCCCCTTTGTCCAATTTCGAGCAATCTCCTTCAGTGCACTCCTGGGCTAATACCTAAGATTATCTGTAAATATGGGCTCAATAGAGTCGGTGGTTTTCAAGTTATACGTATCCGAACACATTTTAGAACTCTTTTTTATATATATAGATAATAAGCAAATTGAGTTTGTCGAATTTGCTAAAAACATAGGTATAACCTTTACAAAGACGCTTTCTTGGAATTACCATATCAGATTGGCAATCGGTAGAGTTTATGGTGGGCTTCGTTTACTGTGGATCAATCATAAAATAACACCCTTAAAAACACGCATTATCTTAGCCAAAACATTACTTATGCCTATCATGCTTTATTGATGTGAACTTTTTCACAATTGTGATTGATTATGATTATGCTTACAATAGTATAGCTAGGTAGGTATATCTTTGGATTACGAAAATACGACCACATTTCTCAATTTTCCAAATCAATATACCTATGGCTCTAGAAAATCCTTTCAAGCTTAGAACATTAACTTTGCTTAACAATGTTTTGCAAACATCAGCCACCTTACCTTTATAATAAGATATGGCATTCGCGTTCTCTTAGATTGTGCCTTTACCTTACGCGTTTTTAATATCTGAGCGCCAATTTTTTATAAATGCAATACGTCTGTGGAACTCCCTACCCCGAGTATAGAAGCGCATTGACAAATTTTGAAATTAGGGTAATGTCTTATCACCCATTGGTTTATTAATTAATTAATTAAATTAACTTTAAAATAAAAATAAGAAGCCACAGCTGACAATTGCGACAGGTGACAGGTAACAATTTGTAAACTGACAAAATGACAATCCGACAATTGTCAAATTTCTGTTTCATAAATAATTAGACAATTTTGTAGAATTGTCGGAAAATAGCCGACAGTTGTCAAGTTTTGGTTTCATAAAAAAATTTTCATGACAATGAATTGTCAGGAATTTTTCGAGAATTGTCTTAAATTCTCTGACAAATCGGTACTGACAATTTTTTTATGGGACAGATAAAATTTTACAATTGACAATTTCGTCAGTATGTAATTGACAATTTCGACAGGCGTTTGAGTTTCGGTCAAGTAGTGACAAGTATGATTTAGAATCTTAAATAGTAGGTAGCTACTATTTCTTCAAGCGGAAGTGATTAAGAATCTCAAATCTAATTTCGTGGAGTACGCACTCGACACTGTAAAGAAAGAATAAATAATAATATTTTATTTCATTAGGTTAATTCAAATTTAAGAAAAAATTGCATGTTCGGAAAACAGCACCGAAGTATTATAATGGTGGACATCTAGACTATGACAATGACAAAATAGTCAAATCAAATTTGTCGTTGTATTTAACTGACAATTATGTCACCTGTCAATATTATTTTATGAAATAAAATTTTGTCAGACAAATGCGACAAATTTGTAGAATTGTCACCTGTCAATGTTTATGTAATAGGGCCCAGACCAGCCATCCCCGTCCTCGTCAGTAAAAGCCAATTATTCACAATGCCGCTTTGCGGCGCGAGTGCGTTGACAGATAGAGTAGAATGTAGAACCAATGCTTTCATATGGTGCAAGCCAAAATGCGGCTTCAGGCTTCAGGTCGACTTTAGATCGTAAATACTCACTCACTCACTTTTGGTTTTTTTATACAGTCAGTAGGCGTATATTTTTGAAAATCTATAGCTAGCTCACTTTTACTTTTACATGCAAAACTGGTATACTCACTGTTGGTTTTACATACAAAACTGTTATACTCACTTTTGGTTTTGTTATACCTACCTACTCACTTCCCAAAAAAATACGCCAAGTGGCAAAATTATTTGCACAAAAGTAAAGTTAATCTACTCATAAATTTGAACTTACTTCATGTAAATTTTGGCATCAATGGAAAGGACATTTAAATTCCGTTTGAATGCTACAAAACTTTCCCCCATTAAGTACCAATTGAAAATTTAGAACTTTTGTAAAAGTCTACTTTTTTGACTTTTTTCCTCGGTCCAAAAAAAATATTTTGATGCAAAAAGTTTCTTCAAACAATTCTAATAGTAGGCGTATAATTTTGCCACTGACTGTACTCACTTCCCAAAAAAAATACGCCTAATATTTTTTAAAGTGTTAGAGCATAATGCCGTTCATTGTTGGAGTTGCACGGATTTACTTAGGTATATACGTCCCTACTGGTTTTTAGTAGCCTATGATGTTTTTTCAATACAAATTAATTATTTTACTGTGTGGAAATGACGAATATTATTTTTGTTGTAATGCTACTAGTGGAATAAAGATTTTTGTTTAGAATATTATATAGTTTCTTTTTATGATAGAGAGTAAATCTAAATTCCTGGGATGTGCAAATGATAGGTATTATTTTATTACTTGGTGTACCCGCCCAGGCTTGCTCGTGCCAATGAATTGCATTGCTTAATTATATTTTTTATTGTCTATCGGGACAATGCACATGAATATGCGCACCTTTGTCCGACTTTGACCCAACTTCACGGGAATTCTCCGGCCAATATATATCGAAGATTCCCTGTAAATTTGAACTCAATCGGCTGCTAGGGTTTGAAGTCCGTACATAGGAACAGAACATAAATACATTTTTTTATAAATTAAAAAAAAAAACAAATTCTTTACAAGACAGCGAAGATCTTCACGGAAATATAGCAAAAAATGTGCGTGTATGCGTAAAATCGAGTAGATCATCGGTAGGTAACCATATTTGAGAATTTTATTAATAGGGTTTTTATTTTTAAATAGCCAAAACATGTTTTTAACAAAATTGCATCTCTGTATTTTAGTGACAGAACTTCTTTTCCCAGCGCAGATAAGTGCTGGCCACTTTTCAAATATGTGTTTCGTAATGAAAGCCAGAGTGTTGAGTAACTTTATTATAACAGCGTAAACCACTATTAAAAGGGTTGAAATGGAATTTTCGTTATACATTGTGATACAGTAGAGAAAATCATTAACAATTTCATGCGATCAAAAATACCTTAAGGGATGTTGGGATCTTTCTTTTGCTTTGGGACGGACTATACTATCCGATGGAGCACTCAGACACAACTACTGGTCCATTGTACTGCCAAACAGACACCTTACTTTATTGTACTTAGTTTTCCCGTCTTTCGAAGAAAGATGAGAAGGTGCTTCAGTGATGAAGAGCTTAGATGTTCTGCACTCACCACGTCAGCCCCAAAGATCCGCCACCGGATGCGAGCAAAAGCAGGACAACTACACTCTAAAAAATGCGTGTAAAATTACTATGAAAGTGTATGTAGGTAATTTTTAATGTAAAAATAGGTAAGTTGCGTGTTTATACACACGACAATAGGTAAAAAAAAATTTAAACACATAATGTTAGATATTACAAACATTTGTTACAAATGTACACCTTTTGTGTACCTTTCAACAACTATTGTTCAATAATATTCTATTATTGTTTAAACATTAGTCTCAAAATGTTTATAAATAAACAAATATTGTTTAAATATAAACACCTTATGAAATTTAGACACACAATGTTTAAAGACCAACAACCAGTGCTTATATTTACACCCATCTGATGAAAGTTACACATTTTATGTGTAAATTTGCAATTCGATTGTAGGCGTATTTTTTTGGGAAGTGAGTATAACAAAACCAAAAGTGGGTATAACAATTTTGCATGTAAAACCAAAAGTGAGTATAACAAAACCAAAAGTGAGTATACCATTTTTGCATGTAAAAGTAAAAGTGAGCTAGCTATAGATTCCCAAAAAAATACGCCTTGTGACGATTTATTTGCGAGTTCATACATGATCATACCTTTGACTGAAGCAGTTGAACCTCTTGCGCTCCCAAATTCCATCGCATCGTTTTGTGCGTTTAGGGTTTCTGAAGTCTTTTTGGCGTTTTTAATATAAATAATAAATATTATAAATATTTTTAATAAACATCTTAAACATTTTTGGATTGTTTTATTTCGTTTAGGCAGGTTTACAGCAGTGGTGGGTATCAAAGCCAGGCCGATGATAACACTTTTACTTTTTTTGAATAGACTTTCTGACTTTCTGATCCATGTATAATTTTGTTTAATTGTACCTACACATTAAATATTGAAACTCTATACCAATTTTAAGCTTTTTAAAGCAAAATTACACAAAAAAAAAGTCTAATTTTAGGCGTCTTGGTACAAAATTTTGTTGGAATTTACACATTATGTGTCGAATTTTGCTACAAATTTGAACATAAAAGGTTTGAATTTACACATTTTATGTTGATTTATAAACATTTCTTTCTGAAATTCTGTTGAATTTTAAACATAAATTATGTAAATGTACATTTAATTTGAACATCTTAAGTGTAGAAATACGCATTTATATTTAAAATCTATGTTTGAATTTACACACCAAAGATTTAAGATTTACGCATTAAATGTTTAAAATTGATACGTGCGTAAAAATAAGGCAATTATGGTAGGCAAGTAGATTCCTCGCTTAATGATAGTAAAATTATACGATTTTTTCTTAGAGTGTACAGAGGAAGTGTTCCGAGGTATCGTCGTGCTATCCACAATAAGAACAGATGGTGGTGTCGCTCAAGGCCAATACATTTAAGTGTTTGGCAAAAGCTTTGTGGCCGGAAAGACGCTCACAAGCAGTCTGCAGTCGATTCTCCTCAGAGACAGAAGGAAAGACGCGGACCTTTTGCAGTCCTCTCTTTAACCGAGAGATGGTTTCCAGCGTACATCCCATGATAAAAATATCAAGTGGGGAGGTTCATTGTAGCATCTAGAGCAGAGCCCGCTTGGGAAGGCCCCTGTGCAGCCAAGGCAAACTCCTCGTGAACTCAGCAAGGCCACAGATGCGATTTTTCTATACCTATGGTTCCTGGATGGATGTTATGCGGTTTTTTATCCTACTGACAGCAAGCCTCCTACTTGGAAGAACGGTAGCAGCCTTGCAGTGCTGTACGTTAAACTGATTAAACAAAATGGATGTACGTAGCTCTGGGTTACGAACTGATAGAGAGGAGACAGCGGCATCCTTATAGGACTGCCTCTTATCTCGCACCTCAGCTGTTCTGGGTTCAAAAGAGGTATTCTGACCGTCATTGCCATCCGCGACGACAAAGTTCTGTCCGCTGGTACTGCAACCTGAGTTGATTTCAGCTTCTGCATCATCTTCAGTTGGTGAGACCTCCACCTACCTGTTCCTTTTCAAAGGCACTGCCGAAGAACTGGCAGAAGTGCTTGCGCCTTCAGCAGGTAAAGCTTCTTTGCGCCGCAGATCACTCAGCTTCTTCCTTTTCCTCTTCCACTGTCCCTTAGACAGGCGCATCTCAAGGCCCGCCTCTTCAGGAGCCCGTTCAACCATGAAGGTACCGTAGTCTGACCGTCAGTGGCAGTGCAGTAGGCCACAGCCTGTCTCACGCTCAATTTGCCGAGTGAATCAGACATCTTTTGCACCGCAGATCCCTCAGTTTCTTCCTTTTCCTCTTCTACTGTCCCTTAGACAGGCGCAGATCAAGACCCGCCTCTTCAGGAGCCCGTTCAACCATGAAGGTATCCCGAGTCTGACCGTCAGTGGCAGTGCAGTGGGCCACAGCCTGTTTCACGCTCAATTTGCCGAGTGAATCAGACAGAGCAGCAAGAGTCGCTTGTGGGTTCAAGAATGAATGTTGGGGCCTCCAGAATCCGTGGCCCTGCCGTAGTCGAGCAAACTAAGGATGGATTATGGCTATGGCCAGTACCACCTGGAGCAGATAATTCCGTTAGTTTCGCCATTCATAGGTTGTTTTGAATGTTAACCACTGGCTCCTGTGGGTTAGAATACGTTGCTTGCGCGAGTTACATAACTGCATTGTCCATAGCTGATCAACAATATCAGCAATACAAGAACGGATCAACATTTAACACATAAACAAGATCTGGCAAATGACCCACTTACGAACAAAGAGCAGCAGCATCAACAACATCCTCAAGTGCAAAGAACGGACCAACTTTTGCACACGTCACCGCGCGCATCAACAGTACCAACTGTGTTTACCACCAACTATAAATAAACGAGTTAGTTATAAATTTGTATTCCTTAATAACCACATGTGTGGAAATTAGTATTTAAGACAATATTATAAATATCTAATGAACTGCAAATTGAATTTACTACCTTACATACCAACTTAATACTATAATACTTACTTACTACTATTTATCTATTGTTATTACTATGGTTACACTTCATTGTCAAGTTCTCATTCCGAAATATATAGGTACCCTGAATTGTTCAACGTGTTTTGCCTTTTCTCTCTACATTTCATATATGTAGGTATATTGCTAACATAGGTTATGGGCCCAGGCTCACGCGACTTGAGTAGATATAATTAAATAGAGAAGTAAAATAAAAATCTCTAGTTCGATTTATCAAATTAATACATAGTGATTTAGTGAGCTACGTATCTGGTGTCTCCATTAAACCAAATCCAGATAGACTAGAGGAATTAGCATCGTGGTCTACGAAGGACGAGAAGGCCCTAGCTACGATACTACTATGCGTAAAACCCTCGCAGATTAATTGCATTAAAAACTGCAAAACTTCAGCGGAGGCCTGGATAAATTTGGAAAAAATACACCAACCTAAAGGACCGGCCAGAAAAGTTACGCTATTCAAACAGTTGCTACAATTAAAAATGGAAGGTAATAATGTCCAGCAGCATATAAATAATTTTTTTGATTTGGCTGAAAAGATCAAAGAACTCAGCATTGAGTTACAAGATGAGCTTTTAGCAATTATTTTATTATCTAGCCTTCCAAGTTCATATGAGAACTTCATTATTGCGATTGAATCTCGCGACCAGCTTCCATCTATAGAGAATTTGAAAGTCAAACTCCTTGAGGAAGGTCATCGTCGCGGAGAAAATGAACCGCAAGAGACGTCATCAGAACGTGTGTTATTTCTTAACAATAGAAATAATATAAAGGGCAAAAACAAACCGAGAAATACAGAAACGGATCGGATCGGCGGTACTTCAAAGGAAATTGTTTCGTATGCAAGCGCCGTGGTCATATGGCAGCAAATTGTCGTGATAAGCAACAGAGTGATTCAAGCGCATTCGCTCTCCTAAATTCGTTTTGTGTAGGAAAAATGAACGATAATGTTTGGATTTTAGACAGTTGTTCGACTAGCCACTTGTGCTGCAAGAGAGACAAATTTTCAGTTCTACGAGATCATGTAGAGAGAATAGAACTAGCGGTTGGCAAATATATTGAATCAGTCGGAATCGGTGAAGTTACTTTGAGCGCGAATTGTCGTATAGTATTAAAAGATGTTCTATATGTACCCGACCGATAACTTTGAGGTAGTTCGGGACTTTGTCTACCTCGGCTCCGCTATTAACTCTGAAAATGACATCACATCAGAAATCAAGCGAAGAATTACACTTGCCAACCGCTGTTACTTTGGCCTAAGAAGGCAATTGATTAGTAAGGCCTTGTCGAGAAACACCAAGGAGACTCTATATAAGACCCTCATCATCCCAGTCCTGCTTTATGGCGCAGAATCATGGACGTTATCAAAGGCGGATGAAGATCTCCTTGGTCGCTTCGAACGCAAATTTCTTCGAGTGATTTTCGGTCCCGTTTGCGTTGACGGGCTTTGGAGGAGGAGATTTAACAGCGAACTCTACGAGCTGTACAGCGACATCGACCTGGTCAGAAAAGTACGTATCAGTCGACTAAGATGGCTAGGACATGTAGAGCGAATGGACACCAACGCACCGGCCCGAAGAGTCTTCGATTCCAACCCGGAGGGACAACGCAGTAGAGGAAGACCTCGCCTTAGGTGGCGCGCACAAGTGGAAGGGGACCTCAACCAACTTGGAGTGCGCAACTGGAGGCGGTTAGCCAAAGATCGTGCTAACTGGAGAGGCGTGTTGGTTGAGTCCCAGGTCCACCCCGGACTGTAGCGCCATCTAAGTAAGTAAGTATATGTACCCGACCTGAAAATGAATTTTATTTCAGTGAGCAAAGGAACAAGTGTTAGAAATACAGTATTATTCTCAAATCAAACCGCAAATATAATTGACCCATCATCAAAGATATTACTTCAAGCAAGTAAAGTGGGCGATTATATATATTTACAGAGAACCAAGTAAATATGTTCTATGCTAGTGGTTGTTATAAAAATGTAACGATTTGGGCACTTAAACGGACAGTGCTCACATAATTTATTCTCCAACGCAATACGTAGATCGGAGATAAAATGTGAAATTTGTTTAAAAGGGAAAATGTCCCTTTTACCGTTTGTGTCATCAGAGCACCGTAGTGAAACGGTATTATCTATAGTACATACGGATATCTGTGGTCCAATAAGAGATGTGTCCATTGGAGGGGCCAAATATTTTTTGACATTTATTGATGACTATTCGCGCATGATTTTTGTATACTTCTTAAGAAAGATGAGTGATACATTTAAATGTTTCAAAGATTTTAAAGTAAATGCAGAGAAAACAACAGGTAAACGGCTTAGAATTTTGAGAGGCGATAATGGGAAGGAATATGTAAATAATGAGTTCCAAACTTATTTAGCACAATACGGAATTAAACACCAATTAACATCTCCTTATACCCCGCAGCAAAATGGGTGCGCTGAAAGAGCCAATAGGACACTGGTGGAAATGGCGCGTTGTATGATGATCGGATCGGGACTTCAATTAAGTTTTTGGGCAGAAGCTATTAACGCAGCTGTATACCTGAGAAATCGTTCGCCAACCAAGTTGTTACATGGACAGACACCATTCGAAGCATGGAGTGGGTTTAAGCCGAACATCGCGCATCTTAGAATTTTTGGATGTAAGGCAAAAAACCAGGTCTAAATTTGCTCCAAAAGGCATAGAGTGTGTCATGGTTGGATATGCCGATGCATCTAAAGCATACCGTTTATATGACCGTAATACTGGTAAGGTTTACATAAGCCGTGATGTTAAGTTCATAGAAAACCCTTTAAAAATGTGTCTACAGATTCCAACTACATTTTGCTAGAATCGTGTAATCGTGCCTCTTGCTTTCAGTACAGTAGTTGTCTCTTTCTAACTACGACTGCAATAACAAGTATAATATAACAGAGTGTAAATAAAATAGCATTGCCAAACTGGAACATGGAAAACTACATGATAATACATGAGGTTACCAGAATAAAAACTCATATTCTATACGATATTATGATACACTGATGATGCTGATTATGCTGTTGCTGTGTGTAAAGACGATTATGATGTGTGTTATGACTATTTTGAAGACTGCGAACAATATGAAGATGATACTATTGCGGATACAGTATCGGAGGCGAAAACAAAGAAGAAAGAAGCGCAAGAAGAGAAAGGACATTGTGTAGAGGTTAGTGATAGTGTTTTAAGAAATGGGAAAGTGAGAAAAATGTATAGCCCGGCAATTAATAAAGTAACACTAATAGACCGATCAGAATCATGAGTAGACCAAGATCAAATTCGTTAAGTTTTATGTTGAATAGCGGAAATAAAAATCTAAAAGTACCAAATTCTGTTGAAGAAGCACTTGAGAGCCAAGATGCTGATAAATGGCTTGAAGCAATGGAGGCTGAATACCATTCTTTATTGGAAAATGACACATGGGATTTGGTTGATTTGCCAGGAAATCGAAAGGCAATAAAATCGAGATGGGTGTTTAGCGTGAAGAGTGACAAAGAAGGAAAATTTGAGAGATATAAGGATAGACTGGTAGCAAAAGGCTGCAGTCAAAAATATGGGCTTGATTTGAATGAAACTTTTTCTCCTGTAACTAGATATTCAACTATACGGCTGGTAGTCGCTGTTGAATCCGGCCTACTGTTGCATCAGCTGGATGTTAGATGCACTTACCTCAATGGATTTTTGGATGAGGACTTATATATGTGTCAGCCAGAAAACTTCCAGGACAAAAGGTACCCAAATAGGTATGCAAACTAAAGAGGTCTTTATACGGACTAAGGCTGTCCGGACGTCAATGGAATCTGGAGCTGGATAAAGTCCTCAAGGACATTGGTTTTGCAAGATCATCGTACGACAGCTGTGTATACACAATTACTCGAAAAGGGATCGTCAAAATATAGCTGAAAAGTTTTAAATTGAGGACAGGGGTCCACTTAACTATTTCCTAGGCATGGAATTCGAACGAGATGGGGAAAGAGGTACTCTTAAAGTGCAACGATTGGTACAATTTGTATTAATAACTTTATTAAGTAAAATTAAATGAATGAGATTAACAAAACGTGTATCTTATGCGAACAATTTCATGGATGTAATTAATTCAGTTGAGATACAAAAAAGAACAACTTAAGAGACAGCTATATCTTAAAGAACAGAACAGATATAACTATCATATAATAATGTAGTTTAGTAATAGATCATCTGGATGCATTCAGTCAAGTTTGATATCTTTTCTGAACAGGTACAATTAAACTGGGTCAACACAAAGCGATCAAAAATTTGCTGAACGAGTGTAGAAGTGTCAGTACGCCGTTGGACCCAGGAACAACGTTCTTTAAATGCAAGAATTGTTCAAATTGTTCAAAAGTGGACACAAAGATGTACCAGTCACTAATTGGATCTTTGAACTTCATAAGTTTAACAACTCGGCCGGACATCTCGCACTCGGTGATAAAGTTATCGCAATTTAACACGAACCCACACAAGGAACATCTGGCGGCGGCGAAACATTTGCTTAGGTACTTGAGTAGCACAATTAATTTAAAGCTTATTTTCAGAAAGTCAGAGGCTGAATTGACGGGGTATGCTGATGCAGATTGGGGCGGATTAAGATCCACCACTCCGATAATCGTTCGAAGTGTACGAAACGATTCTTGGGAATGCGAAAAATAACCCACTGTCGCCTTAAGCAGTACGGAGGCCGAGTATATGGCGCTGTCATCGGCATCAAAAGAGTTAGTATATCTACGGAATCTGATAGCGGATATGGGCTTTCGCAGTTTTGTCTCAAATCCTACTGTATTATACAGAGACAACATAAGCGCTCAGCAATTAGTTAAAAATCCAATATATCATGCAAGAAGTAAACATATAGATATAAAAGTTCATTTTATTAGAGAAATTTATGAAAGAAATTATGTTAAATTAAAATACATTTCAACGAATCAAATGATTGCTGATGTATTAACAAAAAAGTTAAATAAATTGAAACATGCGAATTCTATAAAAATGTTAGGATTAATAAAGTAAATTTTATTTGAGGAGAACTATTATAAATATCTAATGAATTGCAAATTGAATTTACTACCTTACATACCAACTTAATAATATAATACTTACTTACTATACTATTTATCTATTGTTATTACTATGGTTACACTTCAATGTCAAGTTCTCATTCCGAAATATATACCCTGAATTGTTGAACGTGTTTTGCCTTTTTTCTCTACATTTCATATATATGAAATTTTTCATATACATTTCATATAGCTATATGACAAAGTGATTTTTAAATATTATTTATTTAATATTGTGTTTTTTACTTAAATAAAAACATAATTGGCGTAGTCATATCGGTAACATCTAACAAAAAAGTGAATATAAGTAGCTTAAATACCGTTCCTGGAAGAGACACTTTCGTACACTTCGAACGATTATCGGAGTGGTGGATCTTAATCCTTTAACGCCTCGGTAAGAACTCTCCGATTCGGGATGACAATAGATAAGTTGAAGGATGAATGGGATAAAATAGGCTCCAGGAGTACTTTAAACTTGCTGAATTTAATGCATCGACACATGCAGGCAATTATTGAGGCCAAAGGCTACCCTATAAAGTTTTAGGTCGAATATATTCATCAAATTTCATTCAATTTTGGACTATAATCTAATGTGTTCGGAGACTTTTTTGAGGTCGATTTTGAAGTTATTTTTTGTTTCGTTTTGTTTTTTTACTTTAATAAATGAATTGATTATAAATTAGTTTAAATGCTTATTTCGTCGTCGTTCAATGAAAACTCCCTAAGTCAGTTTTTCTCAAAACTGAGATAAATACACCATGGTATAATCAAATAACAAACTCTGTGTTCCATGAAAACTCCCTAAGTCCTTAGTTTCTCTATTTCCAAATTATATAAAATGAAAACTCCCTAAATCAAAACATTTTGAATTTCTTGTCAGTGAAAACTCCCTAAATGGACTTAGGGGGTTTTGACTGGCAAACGTTTTACAGTTTTCTGTTTGTTGAAATTCACTAGCCTACTCTAATCGATAGTAAAACCTAATAATAGCTATACAGAATTTCGATTATAGATAGTTCTTATCAACATATATTATGTGCATTTTTGGATTTTTAATATTCTTTACCAATTTCAAATGCAAATATCTCAAAACCAATAAAATGGACTTAGAGAGTTTTAATCGAATGACGACGAATAATTCACGTGTTGTCTTTCAGAGAAAACTCCCTAGGTCTTCTTTTCCTATTTTACCTTTTTCGGGCTAATGAGTTCAAATTTATTTATTTTCCAATGGTTACGCAAAGTTCCTTCTATATGCGAAACTCAATATCGAGCACTTATAAGCATTTGTGGATTTTTAATATTAATTACCAACTTCGAATGCAAATATCTCAAAACCAATAAAATGGACTTAGGGAGTTTTCATCGAAAGACGATGATTTGTGAACACCTGAAGTGTATTTGTACCAAATTTCAGCAAGATATATTAATAATAATTAATATCGGCAAGTATCAAGTGTACGGAGCCTTTTTGGCTGACCGTATATCCATAATATTCACTCAAAAACACGCATTAAAAACGGATTTAAAACAGTTTAAACCGATTTTAACCAGTTTTAGACTCACGTAATGTCAAATTTCACACAAAATTACATTTTTTCCTGTTGTTCGTCACTAATTGGAAATTGATTTGATTTATTGTGACATCAACATTTGGCCAATTTCACTAATTTTTGTGTGCAATGTGAAATGAGTGGACTCGTGTACAAAATATTAATACATTTATTTTTTAATAGAACAAAAGAGAAATTTTAGATACTATAAAGTTAATTCCAAAATTTACATGTGGTGCCATAACCGTTGAAACTAATAAAATCCATTTTTCTTATCTTCTTGCTTTTTTTTATAATTTCCCTTTCATTTATTTTCGAAGAAAAAAACAAAAATGTGACACAAAAAAAATGTCAATAATATGAAATTGAGTTTTAACCCGGGTTAAAGTACTTAAACTGGTGCAGTTTAAATTCAATTGGATTAATTCAAGGTTTAAAAAACGGGTTTATTATCGGGTTTAACAACTGAATATTATGGACTTGGGTTAAACTCACTTAAACCCGGGTGTAAACTTTAATCTGGGGTCTAATCGCTAAAAAGATCGAACGACACGTCGTTTCGACGATAGGTTAGGTTAGGTTAGAGTGGCAGGCCGCACTAAGTGCAGCCTCACTTAGGCCAGAGGGGGCCCATCCTGATACCACAGGATCTAATGATCTCACAACTATCCGTTGAACCAAGAGGAGCTGAGAATGAAGCGTTGGAGGCAACTTATGCTTGCATTAGCAAGTTCGCCAAAATTGTCGAAGAAATATTCTCCGAGGTGTAGTTTTCTACGAGCTGAAAGGGCTGGGCACGTGCATAGGAGGTGAAGAATTGTCTCTTCCTCCTCCTCGTCCATGCAGCTTCTACAGAAATCATTGGAAGGGTGGCCCAGTCTGAGAGCATGTCTCCCAATAATTCAGTGTCCCGTGATGACACCTACTAATGTGCTTACCTATATTGGATCTTTTTTGTTTTACAAGATTGTTGGAGCGCTTAAGCATGGGCCAGATCTGTTTCGTGATGGAGCACGTGGTGCAGTGTGACCACCTTCGATTAGTGGCGCTTATTGCATTTTGCTTAATTAAAAAATTCTTTCTGAATTGGAACTGGGGGAGGGTGTAATCAGTATCTTTTGGGTTGCATTCTATTTTATCTAGAAGAGTGACCAGTTTGTCGACTAGTCCACAGAGGGATTGCTTTCATGCGGATGGTTGCATTCGCTGCCACTTGTTTGCAATAGAGGTATCAGGTGGAACAGTATGTCCATCGTCGCTGTTGAAGTGGTCCTAAGCGCACCACTGATGCACACACATGCCGTTCTTTGAACACGACTAAGTTGCTCACAGTGAATAGCCTTTTCAAGCGCAGTCCACCAGACAACGACGCCATACGTGAGTATACGTCTAATGACAGATACATAAAGCCAATATGTGATTCGAGGCTGGAGTCCCCATTTGCTACCAATAGCTTTTTTGCAGCAGTATAATGCCGTGGTGGCTTTCTGAACTCTCTGCAATGTATTGGATTTCCAGCTCAGTTTGCTGTCTAGAGTGAGGCCTAAGTACTTAGCCGTGTTAGAGAGCACCAGCGGAGTGCCATTTAGTTCTGAGGGAGCAAAGACGGGAGTTTTGTACTTCCTTGTAAAGAGAACCAATTCAGTTTTCCGAGGACTGACGCCAAGCCCACATGTTTTGGGTGATTTAAAGAGCCTAGAGGGGGCGTTCTGCATGAGATCCCTAAGCGTGTTGAGGTGTTTCCCCGAGGCAGCGATAGCAACGTCGTCTGCATAGGCAATTACCTTGCACCCTTCCCCTTCCAGTATTAGTAGTAGTTCATTCACCACTAGGTTCCACAGAAGAGGTGAGATCACACCACCTTGTGGCGTACCCCTACTGACGAATCTCCGAGCCGATGCCTCGCCCAGCTTTGAATTGATGAACCTGTTAATGAGCAACTGATTTACCAATTCGCCCATTGACTTATCAATTCCAAGGCTCGTCATTGCGCCAATAATTGCCTTTGGTTCGACGTTGTTAAACGCTCCCTCAATATCAAGGAAAGCTACCAATGTGTATTCTTTACAGTCTAGAGATTTCTCAATAGTTGATACGAGTGAGTGAAGGGCCGTTTCGGCCGATTTCCCATTACTGTACGCATGTTTAGAGGCTGACAGGAGATTTATATTAACACTGCAGTGTATATGGTTTCTATCAGTTTCTCTAGAGTTTTCAGAAGAAATGATGACAAAGTTATGGGTCTGAGATCTTTGGGGTAGGCATGCAAGCTCTTACCAGCCTTGGGTATGAATACCACATTAACTTCCGCCCATAACTTGGGAATATGTGACAAATCTAGGCAACTCTTGAATATTACAGTTACCCATGGGAGGATTAGTTCCACATTCTGTTGAAGTTCGGCCGGTATTATGCTGCTTATTATAGAACTAGCCGAGTTCGCAGTCGGACTCGTGTCGGCGTTGCAGCTATTTGGAAAATGGGTATCTAATAGAAGATCTAGAGATTCTGAACTGGAGGTAGTACACGAGCAATCAGCTCTCTTTAGATAACTCGGTATCCTAGGAGTAGCCGCGAGAATCTTTCTGAGCCTAGAGGCCTCAAAGATCTCTTCTATTTTTGCACAGAAGAGTCTGTAAGAATTTCGTTGGGCTTTCTTAACTTTGGTTTTATAAGATTTGAGGGCCTCTTTGTACGAGATCCAGTCAGTGGCTTTGCGAGATCGCTTTTCCTGATTAAAGAGCTGCTTGCATGTTTTTCTTAGAGATATAATCTCCTCCACCAGGATGGCCTAGGCTTGCCCTTAGGCTTAGGGTTACTTGTTGGGCATGAGAACGACATAGCGCGGTTGAGGATTTTCGTTAGTTCCTCCACCATCGCGTCCAGTTCATGTTTGTTGGTAGGGGGAATAGGGTTGCTGTTGATTGCTGAGGATTCCACACTATTCCTATATTTGGTCCAGTCTGTCTTCCTATAATTCCTATAGACGGTTTGGACTTGAAGGAGGTGGGTTATACCAAATTCAATATATCTGTTATCTAAGAAGGAGTGTTCATAAGATACTTTCCAGTCTTTGGCAGCATTGTAAATACTTTCAGAGACCAGTGTAATATCTAGGAACTCCTGTCTATTGCTTGTGATAAATGTGGGTTCGCAACCAATGTTACATATGACTAACTTAGTACTAATTAAGTAATCGAAAAGTAGCTCACCTCTTTTATTGATGTCAGCGCTGCCCCAGACTGTGTGATGCGCGTTGGCGTCGCATCCCAAGATTAGTGCAGTTTTGTAGTTAGGAGTCCTGAGTCCATGCACCTGATCCTTCATGACCCAGGGTTCCTGGATCAATGTCTTACGGGCTTTTTGTTATCCGCAGAAGAAGGTAGGCCGAGGCCGTTTTGGAGTGGAGTAGGTTAATCTGAAGTAACCGCGGCATCATCGCTATACTTACCTCCAGAAACCTCAACCACAGTTGTTCGTATCCGACCCTAATGAGATGGGCTGCCGGGTCTGCCGGATAGATCCAGGTCCGACAGTCCTAGACTGTCCATGTAAAGATCTATCCCTGAGACAGTTGCCTGTACAAACGGGAGACGAGGGGCCCTCACAGGATTGCCTATCTCCACCACTGCCTTCACTGCTAAGGTCGGTGTATTACTGACCGTAGCAGTGTCAGCAGAAGCAGGGGATAGTCCTTCCTCTTTGGCAGGGATGCAGTCCACCGACTTTGCCTTCACGTCCGTATTGGTCGGTTTATTACTGACCGTTACTGTGTCGGCAGAGGGGGGGGCTGCACTCCTTCCTTCGCAGGGTCCTCTTCATCCTTTTTATAAACTTTTAGGTGAATCGCACCGAAGCCGTAGCTGATCTGCTCTTCCATTGCAGCCAGAGGCGCCAATGACTCTCTGTTGATCACGATAACCGCAGATCGTTTGTCCCCTTTTGGCTCCTCCAGCTTAGCAATCTTCCAGTTGTCAGTCAGAAGTTGAGGGTTGCTTGCCCTGATGATTTTGAGTATGATCGCGGGGTCGGAGGGTTCGGCAGGTATCCAGGAGCGAGTTCTCGGTCTGCTAGGAATTTCTTCCCTGCTTACGATCACAAGCTGCGCCCCCTTCCACACCTCGCCCAGCGACGAAACAGCGGTTTTGAAGAGATGAGCAGGCCTTTGATCAGCACATGGGATCAGCTTCACATGGCCCTGATGCCATCCGCCGTTGCGACAGGAGGGAGGAGGTCCTGGATTGTCTTCCAAGACACGCACGAAGTTGGTTGCCAGCTTAACTTCGACTTTCCTCCACTTGTCAGGGGTGATGCTGCCATCTATGTCGCTTCTGTCTATTACAGCAAGGACCAGGTGTGCTTTGATCACGTCGCTGTACGGTTTGTTTTGTTTAGGGGGGGGGGGGAGAGAGGAACTGCTACAGTTGACCTTCACTCTTTTTGGGTCGAGTCGACATGGGATTCCTCAATCGACCTTTGTCGTTTGGACGTGGAGTCCTTTCTTGAGGGATCGGGAGGAGGAATTTCCTGTACAACTTTCGTTGCCAAGGAGATCGAATTCCTGTTTTTCTCCGAGAGCTGATCTAGAGGGACGTCCTTACAGCGCTCCAGAAGTCTGGAGGCGGTACGCCGCTCTCGGTATTGCCTAGTTGACGGGTTAGCATGCCGCGAGCTCGAGGCAGTACGACATGCAGCGGGTTGTTTCGTGGAGCGCTCTCCAGCGAGGCCAGGAACAGGTCTACTGTCCAAGTTCTTGGCTATCGTTGTGGCAGAAGCGCTATTGGAAGCGAGCCAGAGGCAGTACTTCCAGCCGGTTGTTTGAGAGCACCGGACTCTGGTGAAATTTGTGTTTCTTTTGGTTTTTGTTTGTTTGTTTTATACATTAGTGGACCCACGAGTAGCGGAGAAAAGATGTCGATCTGTGCAGAGATTCGCATTACACAGACGAGGCTGGCTAATCCGGAGGTCGCCAGGTATCCGGATACTCCGTTAGCGACTGAGCTATGGCCCCCAGCCAGGTTAACCCTCGGCACGGGTCGTATGACACCTTGGTTCGGCCTTGATTTAGGGCAGTTTGCTGATACGGCACACAAAGACTTAAGCTCCACACAAACTCCCATGTTACAGTTTATGCCATGCATAAAGCATCCCATGGGAATCTAAGTAGAGCCCAACTCGCTATGAGTCGCATTAGCAGACGACCTTTAGGGTTGTCTTCCACCTCATACTAATGGTTCACGCTCTCACATCAGTCGTACGTCGCGACGAGTCACAGCGTACGGCCGATATGAAAGTGTGACCCTTAGCTGTCACTAACCAGACAAACTGATTAGCCATTTTCAGGTGGGCGCCCGCGAGAAGGAACAACAAGTAGAGTATCGTTTCGACGATACTTCTGCTTCGTGTACCAACCAATAAACGATGATCGTCGGAACGATTGAACGATCATCGTTTTTTAAGGTTCCGTTTCCATAGACAACATAATGATTAGATAAAAAATTACTCAAAACATTGGCAGATCCGATATAAAATAGATATACGTATTTCAGGCTCTTAATTAAACCAAGAGTACCTTACGAGGGCTTGAATTTTTCACCCTACAATAAATTTCCTAACTACGACTGCTAAAACTATGTATGAAGTATTGATCTCTCTTGACAGAAGGCATATGAGCGCCACAATAGGTGTTATTACGGGACACTGCCTTATGGGCAGGCATGCAACAAGGCTTGACGTATTCTCACATGATTTTTTTCAATTTTGTAGTTGTTTGGACGGAGGAGGAGCAGACTATTACTTTCTCTGAACTTGTCCGGTTCTGTCCCGAAAACGGAAACTCCATATGGGAGCTTTCTATTACAATGATCTAGATGATTTAACAAACCTAGACGTTCGTTGATTCCTATGCTCAATTAGAAGCTCAAACTGGTTTAACGAGTAGGACGAAACTTCTTCTAAATTCATGTGGTATCACAAGACGGGGCATTATAATGTTCTAAGTGTGTCGCCCTTTTGTCGGCAGCCACTTCAACCTAACCTAGCCATGTATGAAATATAGTCCCGAGCCATATGCCCCATCATTATATTGGCAAAATGCAAACATTTCGGCGTTCTACCTTGAAAAAGATATGTAGACAGTTGCTTTTTGAAAATCTACTCTCGTTTTGCTCATATACTCCACTTTTTTAGGCAATTCTACTCCAGAAATTTGTTCAGAAGTGGCATCGCTATTACTACTACTGATCTAATGTCGTCCCTAATAATAGCTGCAGTGCAGCTGTTTTTAAAATTCGAAGAAGAAAATTCTTCTGCTTCATTTTCATTCTGCTTTCTGTTTTCATACCACGTTTTATTTAAAATATCATTGTGTGTCGGTGAAACAAATAATAGTTAACGAGGTACTTTTAGTTGTAATAATAATTTGTTTGCCATATTTCTTAAGAATTTTACTTTTAACAGTTCTGTCATCTGGAACATAATCCTTGCACACATCTTTTAATTCATTTAATGTAAATTGACATTCATCATTATTCTCAATAAATGAATATATTTCTTCTATTGCTAATGATATTTTACTATCTTCAGGCAGGACGACCAACCGCAGCATCCGTGGTAGGCTTAATATAATATTTAAAACAATCGGAATGATATCGAGCCTCCGCAGCAACCAGGTCGTGTTCGTAAATAATCCGTCGTGTAACTGCCTTAGCGGTGTCATCATTACGCTTATTTGCAATCTCAAGAACAGAGTTCTTAAAAGAAAGCGTCGACACATGATGCATTTTACGCCGGATATTAATTTTTTTTCTTTTCTATCTCTTCTTCACCGCAAAAAATACAAAGATTTTTAAATGAAAAGTGTGACTCACCAGAACGCATTCTGCTGTGAGGCAGACTCGAAGGTGTCGATGTGCTGGCTTCATCTCGCTGTCTTTTTGATGCCAATATGTTAGACAACAGAACTTGCATTTGGTAAATATTCATCCTTTCCGTCTTTTCTTTCAACACATGACTGTCTCAACGTATCAAGACCACGTTCCACAACAACAGTTTTTCCTTCCAGCAACGATTTTTTACAAATAAAACAAACGTTTGACATTTTTAGATTATTTGTTTAATTTATACACCAAACCAATAATTAAATAAAATCGACCAATACTGAATACACGACGGTATAAACAAATTTATACTCTGACAAAAAAGAGGCGATCAGATGTCCCGCAAGGTCACATTACAAACGAGAAGACTTCATGAGTACATTCTTCTTCCTCTAGCTCACTATGCAGTAAGGTCTACACAATAGTGTAGTATATACATATATACTATACATATGTGCGTTAGTTTGTATATTTTGATGGCTTCTTAAATGTAAACGTAAATACATTTTCTAATTTTTTCAGCCGTATTCAACGTTAAATTGCAAATATTCGACATTTCCAGGGTGGGCCAAATACAAGTTTCTTTTTTAGTTTCTGTCACTCGAATTTTCCAAGCATGGCGCGCCATCCTTCATGAACCAGAGGTCGTCCAAATGCATGTCTTCAATTTCAGTAAAAATAAAGTCGGTTAACATGGCTCTGTAACGCCCACCGCTGACCGAAACGTTGTTCCCAGCCTCATTTTCGAAGAAAAATGGTCCAATGATGGCACCACTCCGCAATCCGCACCAAACTGTCTGTGCCCGGAGGACGACGCACGGGGACCATGAGTGTTGTCCACTAGCATACCTGTATCATGAACTTTTTGCCCAAACTTGCGTACAGCGCCTGCTGTGGGTGCTTCATTTCGGCCAAAATTTCTTCTTTCCAAATAACGCACTGTTTGGGCTACACAGCACTCACTTTGGAAAAAAATTTACAAAATTTCCCAACGTTGTTCAAGCGTAAAGCGACTCATTTCATTCCGCGGAGGTATGGTACTGACTTTCTGTTAAAATTTCGAGCGGGAAACTGCAGTCAGTGTCAAAATAACCTATGATTTAAAAAGAAACCAATAGATGGCTCATCCTTTACATTATACATATCGCTGATATCTCTAAAACCGTTAGTCTGACGAAGAAAAGTAATAACATGTTTTTTGTAGGCAATTTCGTAACCTACAAATTTGTCATACACTATTTTTTGATAAAAGTAACAACTCGTAACTTTTGACGCCGCGTAACATTTTTAGCGGCATATGTATCGCTGGGGACTTTTGGTATATTGTTTAGAATCACATCAGGAAGGTTCATGCAAAAATCCAGCTTTCCCCTAATTTTTCCGAAGTGAATGTTCCCCGTATTATATTATCTGTAGAATAGGTTCTTCTAAGGTTTCATGTGAAACGGAATTTTCGTTATACTTTGTGATAAAGTAGAGCATTAGTAGAGCATAGCATTAACAATTTCATGCGCTCAAAAATACCTTAAGAGAAATGTTTCCATTAAATAAAGTGCTACTGCACATGTTGGGATCTTTCTTTTGCTTTCGGACGGACTATACAACGAAGAACTGTACGGGCTGTCGCTGTACAGCGACATCGACCTAGCCAGAAGAGTGAAGGTTCAACGACTGCGGTGGCTGGGTCATGTAGAGCGAATGGACGTGAATGCTCCGGTCCGGAAGATTTTCGAATTCACACCCGAGGGACTTTGCAGTAGAGGAAAACCGCGACTTAGGTGGCACACGCAAGGTGAAGGGGACCTTAACCAACTTAGCGTGCGAAACTGTAGACAGCTGGCCAAAGATCATGCTGGTTAGTGACGCTTGTTGGTTGAGGCCCAGGTCCACCCCGGACTGTAGCGCCACCTTAAGTAAGTATTTAAGTAAGATCCGTTTGCTGATACGACTCATAAAGATTTAAGTTCCACATAAACTCTTATGTGAAAGAGTTTATGCCATACAAAAAAGTACGCCATAGGAATTTGAGTAGAACTTAAATCGTTATGAGTTTTTATCCCAACGCCTTAAGATCTAATAATTTATTTATTTATTTATAATGTGTATAACGCGATGCTGTTTGCAAATTTTCGAATGAAGTGTTTTCAGAAGAAAATAGGAGTGTTTTGCTCAAAAGTGAAGTGTCGTCATAAAAGTTTAACTTTTTATTTTAAAGGATTATAAATACGAAAAATAGCAACAACGAAATTAATTTTTTTAATCAATCTTTATTAGGTCCAACGATAAAATAATATAATAGGTGTGTTTTTTGGCTATTCTATATAGATTTACAAAAAAACTATTATCTGGGCTTAGCTCTCTCTCTTTATAAAAGATTGGTTGAATGCTACAGAAATTCGTAAAATGTCACTCACAAAAAAAAACATCAGCAAGAGAACAAATTCTGAAAGAAAAACTAATAAACATGGAAAATGCAGGGAAAATACAAATTTTTTCAAGATTTTCCTCCTTCGATAGAAAGACGTCCAAAATTGGAGGCCTCCATTCGACTTCAAGGTTTTCTATACTCTTCTCTTTTACTACATCCGGAACAAGTGTGATTAATTTTAGAAGACTTTCCCCCAAAGACGAAGGGTTTAAAATCTGGACAGAATTTAAGAATTTGCTTACACAGAATAATGTATAATTCTTGACAATGGTGTCTGATGTCCATAACTTCCGATTTATGCAATTCACCATAAAGTATCATCATTTCAGCTATTGGGCCAAGATACACTTCATTCAATACTTTATATATCGATTTTTCAGAAAAATCAATTTGTGCTTCTAAATTGATTACCTAACTTTCAATCGATAAAATGGTTTAAGACATTCTTCGTGTTTATTTGTCTGACATTTATTGTTATCGGTTTAAATAAAATGGGTGCGTTCAATAATTTCACAAAAATTTGTGTGAGAGGTCAAAAGAGTAAAAGTGGTGTTTTTGAAAAGGAGGAAGTAGCCGAAGCGTTGAAGTGTGTACATGTACAGTCCTTATATGCATTGTCGTAAAATAAAAGAACAATTTTTGCGTGCATTTTTAGCTAATTTTATTATACACGTTATATAAACTATTTTAGGTACGGCAGCATTCCACCCCAAATTTGCTTAATTGAATTTGTTTAGGTACTACATAGGAATACAAAGTAGGGTATTGTACATGTACACTAAATGAACGATTTCTTTTTGCTTATTTACTTCATATTATGTTTGGCAATATAAAATTGATTTCTTTATGAGGGCAGACCACAATAGAAAACAAATTTCCATGTTGGATATTGAAGTTGATTATAATATGTATGTACCTAATGTGCATACATACATGAGCTATTTTTGTCCACATGCAATGTATAATAATTGCTTCTTCATATTCAAAAGCAGGGTTGTTACTAGAATTCTATAAATACGATTGCCGAAAACTTTGATGTGTCTGAACTCTTCCTGATAGGTAATCGTATATTTATATAGCATCGGTTGTCATGGGAAACTATTCCTAAATACGTAGAGTAGAACTTCCAGTAATGGAGTGAAGGGCACTGTGCTAAGCATTTAAGAAAGGGGTTGCTTATAACTTCAGGTTTTGATAAGGGAAGGGGAAACTTGACATTATTATATACTTACGAAAAAAACTTCTTTCCATTTATCCATGTGTTTAGGTTTACATATTTTAAATAGGTACTTATGTAAAAGGGGTGTTCATGTTCATTCACCCTTATATTTTGAATGTAAATTGTGAGAGTATTCTTTAAATTGTTGGCACGAGTTTAAAGTAAATGCAAAATAAAATATAACAATCAACTTTTTAAATACATAAATGTTATTTATTTAAAATAAGGAACGCTTTAAAGATTTTAAAGGAATTTTACTTCCAAATGCGCGGAATAATATTTTTATTTGGAAAACATATTATTAAAAGATAAAATTAAGCTGTTATACAAATATGTACTAACATAGTGACTCCTTAATTAGTTTGAATAAATTAAATTTTTATAACAGTAGGGGAGACCGGGGACAAAAGCAAAATTTTTTACTTTTGGGGTTCCTGCCCTTGCTATTTTTGGAATAACAAAAATCTAAATATGCCATCTAAAAGATGGGTTATTTATCTAGAAAAGGATGCAATTAAGTTTTAATAAATTGATGAATTCACATAGCTGTGATCATTTTTCTAAGAGTCTGCCCTTGTTACTTTTGTCCTATATGTCCAGGACGAAAGTAACACGCTTTGTGGACAAAAGTAACACTATGTTTAAAAACATAGTTAAGCAACATTATGAAATAATTCGTTTATTATATTTATTAAATTGTTAAATATTTTTTCAAGTTAGCAACATAACAAATTCATATATTTTTTGGAAAACTTCAAAGAAAAACACAACAAAACCAGATAAGAATAATCGAGTAAACATAAAAGAAATTCTTAAAAATAGGACGATACTCGTTTCGCGAGTAACATCTCTTCTCTTCTCTTCTCTTCTCTTCTCTTATATCTTCTATATATATATAAAACAAAGTGACAAAAGTATGTTTCCCTCTGCCGCCCGTAATTTTCAACCAACTTAGTTGATTTTTTTTTAAATGTCGGTAATTACGGTGGTCGGGCGATAGGCCAAACAAATTCAAAATCGGACAAAGGGGCGTGGCACCGCCCATACAAAAAAAACATTCAAAATCGTATATCTCGAAAACCACCAAATCGATTGAGCTTAAACTTACATGTAATCTTACGTATTGGCCGCGGAGTGCTCCTGTGAAGATTGGTCAAAATCGGATAAAGGGGCGTGGCACCGCCCATACAAAAAAAAAACATTCAAAATCGTATATCTAGAAAACCACCAAGTCTATTGAGCTCAAACTGACGTGTAATCTTATGTATTGGCCGCGGAGTGCTCCTGTGAAGATGGGTCAAAATCGGATAAAGGGGCGTGGCACCGGCCATACAAAAAAAAACATTCAAAATCGTATATCTCGAAAACCACCAAATCTTTTGAGCTCAAACTTACATGTAATCTTGTTGAAGAAATTACCTTAGTAATATTTCATTTATACGTTTTGTCAGATTTTATTAATTATTTTTCATTCTATTTGTCTTTCTCTTTGAATAAACGTGTTTGTGTTCGAATATTTCATTTTGGTCTCTGACATGGTAGCAGAGCTTGGAACCAAATAAAATATAAAAACACCGTGGAAGCTAATAACAACAAAATTATGGCAGAGAAAGAAACGCAAGCAGTAAAATTGAGAGGAGAAGAAAACTGGCATTCTGGAATGTGATGAAACATATGGAGTGATTGATGGCTCCGTCCCAGAACCAGTTGCTGGATCTGCAAATTACGATTATTGTAATGAAGTCAGAAATAGGAATGAATTTATTTAAACAAAATTTATAAAAGTTAAATAAACATAAAAACAAGGACTATTGAAGTTTTATATATAATACAGTACTTTTCATAAGTATTGACTCCAACACTCCCCCTAAACTTCATATGTCGGTACAAACATTCAAACGTTCTCGTAACATCTCGAAACGAATCTTTGGCAGCGGTTTTGTAAATATATCTGCAAGCATATCATTCGAACATAAATATTTAAGGGAGCAGCATTTATCTCTGATACAATATCTCAAGAAATTGTGTCTGACATCAATATGTTTTGTTCTTGATTGATATCCTTTGTTCAAAGCCATGCAAATTGCACTTTTATTATCACAATGCAAAATCATTTCGGTGTTTTTTTGATAACTCTTTGTGAAAAGAACTCAACCATAAAAGCTCCTGCATAGCCAAGCTCATTGAGACAAATTCTGCTTCCGCAGTTGAAAGAGCTACCACAGATTGCTTCTTCGATCTCCAAGAGACACATCCATTAGCTGCTTTAAAGACAAAACCAGAGACAGACTTTCTTTCATCTAAATCTCCTGCATAATCTGAATCGCAGAAACCGATTATTTTATGAAACTCATTCTTCTCTCCCCTTTCAAAAAATAATTTCTTTCTCACCGTTCCTTTTAGATAACGCAGAATCCTTTTTGCTGCTATCCAGTGACTTTTTCCTGGATTTAGATTAAAACGACTTAGATAGTTTACAGCAAAGCTGATGTCTGGTCTCGTTACATTCGCTAGAAAAAGTAAACAACCAATCAACTCTTGGTAAGGTACGTTGGCCATTTCCAGTGTTTCTACTTCATTCTTTGGGCAACTCGAAGAATCCAGTTTTTGATTGGAATCCATTGGTGTAGAAATCGGATTGCATTCTGACATTCCAAACCTTTCCAAAACATCTTCAACGAATTTTTCTTGGCTTATACTCAACAAACCAGAAGATTGATTATAATTAAGATTTATTCCAAGAATAGTGGATGCTTCTCCCAGGTCTTTCATCTCGAATTTCAACATAATCTCCTTTTTGAAATCTTCAAGATCTTCAGTATTACTCGCGAAAAGAAGTATGTCATCGACATATACAGCAACGAAGAGCTCACACTCCCCTTTAATCCTCATGTAGACACATGGATCTGATTGCGATTCTATTAAACCTAGATCATTTAATCCTTTATCCAACTTAAAGTTCCACATTCTGGGTGCTTGTTTTAAGCCGTATAACGCTTTTCGTAGTCGTAAATATTTTCCTTCACTCTCGAAACCTTCAGGAGGTAAAATATAGACTTCATCTTCAAGTTCACCTTGTAAAAACGCCGTTACAGCGTCCATCTGATGAATTACAAAGTTTCTTTCTACCGCTATAGACAATAACAATCTGATGGATTCGTAGCGTACTACGGGAGAGTAAGTTTGATTAAAGTCCACTCCATGTATTTGGTTGAAACCCTTCGCAACAAGTCGGGGTTTATATTTAACGACCTCTCCTTTCTTATTAGTTTTCTTTTTAAAAAGCCATCTACATTTCAAAGGTTTCTTACCTTACGGCAACGATGTTGCTTCCCAAGTGTTATTCTTGCATAGTGACTTAAACTCTTCATTAATAGCAATTTTCCATAACTCAGAGTATTCACACATCAAGGCTTCTTTGTAAGTTGCAGGCTCTCCACAAGAATAAGAAACTAAATTCGCCACATACCTTGAAGGAGGATTTCCAATATTAGATCTTTCAGAACGTCTCAAAGCAGGAACAGGTAATACTTCTTCTTCATTTTCTTCTACCGGAGCATCAAAGAAATCGTCATCGCTTGGGATATTTTCCTCCACCATATTTTCCACAACTTTTTGATCACCAATAACATCTTCCGGGATATGTGCTATTTCTTCTTGATGATCTTGACCAACAGGGGGCTCATCCAAGTAAACCAAACTCTTATTTTCTTCAGAAAACCCCAATTCATCCTCGAAGAATATCACATTACAGCTAATCATGATTGATTTCTTGACAGGATCGTAAATACGGTAAGCTTTGGAGTGCTCACAGAAACCAACGAGAATACATGAAACTGATTTCTTGTCCAACTTCTTTCTTCGTTGACTAGGAACCATAACCATGGCTTATGAACCAAATACTCGAATATGACTTAGATCAGCAATTTTTCCATAATACTTCTCGAACGGAGTCTGTAGACAAATAGCACTACTTGGAATTCTATTAAGCAAGTAACCTGCTTTTGATGTTGCCTCTGCCCAAAACTTCTTACTTAAACCAGACTCGAACAACAAACATCTTGCTTTCTCCAAGAGACTTCGGTTCATTCTCTCTGCCTTGCCGTTCTGCTGTGGCGTATATGGGGCGGTGACTTGATGAATAATTCCACACTTCTGAAGATAGTCGTCCAAGTAACTATTGCAAAATTCTCCGCCTCCATCAGTTCTAAATTTCTTGATTATTTTCCCAGTTTGCTTTTCTTGGGTAGTCTTGAACTCGATGAACTTTTTCTTGACTTCATTCTTCCTTTCCAGAAAATATGTAAAGACCATTCTTGAAAAATCATCCACAAAAGTAAGAAGATATCTTGCACCACCTAAAGACGTCTCTTCAAACGGCCCACATAAATCTGAGTGAATCAGTTCTAAACAATCCTTGCTTACTGTAAGTGAGTTACCAAAATGAATGCGCTGATGTTTACCCTCTGCACAACGTTGACATTTGCTCACTTTTCCATGAAACTCAACCCCTGTAGCTGAATCTTGCTTGAGTTTGTCCATGAAAACTTCATTGGGATGGCCTAATCGCTTATGCCATTTATCTGGAGTAGCCACTGCGTTACAAGTCTTATTTTCCGATAGATCCAGCTTGTATATTCCATTAGACATCAGGCTCCCTGAGGCACAAACACTGCCAAACTTGTTTTTAATTCTACACTTTCCATCATCGAAAGAGACCAGGTAACCCCTTTTGCAAAGTGCACTCACAGACAGCAAATTGAAACTAAGATCCGGAATATAGAACACATCTTTTACAACAATCTCTTCGTTTGCATTGTCGACGTTTACGAAAATATCAACATCTCCAGATCCTTCAACTTTCACACTTGAATCATTGGCAATAGTTACATTGTCAACACAATTACGAAAATTGTTCAACCAGTCTTTCCGGAACGTCATGTGTACTGAAGCCCCTGAGTCAATTAACCATTCATCTTTTGGTAATTTTATCGAAGCAGTAGCAAAAAGTGTAATAAATGCTGATTTTCTTGAACAATTCTTTTTTATATGGCCTTCAGCTCCACATTTGAAACACGTCGTTTTCTTGGAATCTTCGGTTTGAGTTTTATTGGGTTGCTTCCCCTTCTTCCATTTATGAGAGGTTTTTCCACTGTAAAGAGCAATAGCAGATTCTTCTTTCTTCACATCCTGAAGCAATTTCATCTTTATACTATCTCCAGTGATAGCAACATCGCTACTTTCTATCCCCATAATCATAGGCTGATAGAACTCCGGAAGACCCGCAAGCAAAATTGTTCCAACCCATTCCTCTGGTATGTTGAATCCTATTCCATTTAGCATCTGAGCAGTTGTAACTATTGTGTCAATGTATTTTTCAACAGAAGAACAATCATCCAATTTCGTGGTTATTAGTTTCCGTAGAAGTCCAACTCGCCGGGTAAGGCCCTTGTCTTCAAACGCTGATTCTAACTTCTGCATCTTTTGCCGTTGTAGTTTCTCGAATGTGTGAAAACACAGCTGGTTCGCAAAGTAGTATTAGCTTTGCCTTTGCTTTAGCTATCTTTTTCGCGTCCAATTCAGCACCAAAGATACAATCCCATAAGTCATGTTCCATCAGATATTGTTCAGCAACAAATTTCCAGTTATGAAAATTTTCTCTGCCACGAAGTTTCTCCATTGTTAGATGGCCACTCATCGTCATTTTAACAATAATCCAATAATAATCCGCAGTCGGAAAAATTCTTTTAAAGACCAAAACGTAGGCCCATAACCTATTGTAATGAAGTCAGAAATAGGAATGAATTTATTTAAACAAAATTTATAAAAGTTAAATAAACATAAAAACAAGGACTATTGAAGTTTTATATATAATACAGTACTTTTCATAAGTATTGACTCCAACAACGATGACAAATTGAAGGCTTGGAGGTTCATGAACAATCGAGCTAAGAAGAGGATATTGTTCGGTTTGGAAGAGAAGCCAGTATTACGCGTTGGAGGATGCAGAACAGCCAAAGATATTTGGACAAAATTAGCGGAGATCTATGACACCCAGTGCACAGAAAATCTGGATTTGCTGAGAAATAAGTTTCACAACATCACATGGAATCGGAGTTCCGGATTACAAGGTCTTCTAGCTGAGTTTGATGAGGATCAGATGAAGATGGGGTTGCTGAATGCTGAGTTGTCTGATGGTGAGCTTTTCGCAAGATTCCTCCAAGTGCTACCTCAAGAGTTTGATCATGTCTATGTAACTGTTATGTATTAATGTGCTATGCTCATAACCCTAGATCCTAATATGCATTGGTATTATAAATAGTTTGTAAGTTATTATGTTTAAGTTAGTCATGTAAGAACGCTCTAGTAATAAACACTAAAAACTGTTAACTTGTACATGATCCACGCGTACGTGAAGTACATAATATTTGGCGACGAGGATGGTCGTGCGAGATACACAATGATCATTAACAGTCTCTTGTAACAAAAAAAAATAAAAAAATAAAAATCCGTACACGACGCGAGTGCTGTTAAACAAAAAAAAAAAGTGCATACCTATGTATTTATAAAACAGTTCAATTTATTAGATTGGTGAACAATATTAATTTGGATAATGAACGACGATCAAAAAGAAGAAAAGAACGGCGACATCACAAATATGAGTGTCGGAAATTTTCGTGGAAATATTGATCCATTTATAATGGATAAAGACGACTTTGAACAGTATGCTGATCGATTAAAACACATTTTTGTGCTAAACGGGATTGGTTCAAGTGCAAGCGAAGAGAAGCAGAAAGTGTCAATTTTCGTGTCTTTTGTGGGAGCAGACTTATATAAAATCCTAAGAACTCTTATCACGCCGAAATCAGAGTGGGATTATACATATGAAGAGTTAATAAAGATATTAAAGCAATATTTCAAACCCAAAGTTAACGTGAGAGCAGAGCGGTTTAAATTCATGTCTCGGAAACTTATGGATGGTGAAAGTCGGCAAGATTTTATCGTGGAATTAAAATCACTTGCCGAAAACTGCGAGTATAAAACATTTTTGGATCAGGCGCTGTGCGATAAGTTCATTTGGTCCCAAAGAAATGTGGATATCCAGCGGCGACTTTTGAATGAACCACTTGATAAATCCTTCAACGAAATCTTCGAGGCTGCGCTTACAATGGAGTCGACCCAAAAAGATGTGAGGGACATTCAATCAACCTTTCCATCACTAAATCAGCAAGCGGAAGAGAATTGGATTGGTCGCAGTAAGTTTCGAACGGGGTATGTCAACCATCGACGCAATCATTCAAGAAGCAAAAGTCGTAATGATCAAGGTTATGGCACATCGTCACGTGCAAGAAAGCCGAACGACAAAATCATATGCTTTCGTTGTCAACAGGAGGGTCACTATACTTACGAATGCAGGCATAAATATAATAATAAAAAAAATAAGTATCAAAATAAAAATTATAGGAAGGTAAATCATATCGATAATAATTCTGAACAGTTGTCAAATTTAACCTTGGGTAATATTTCAATAAATTCATTAAATTATGATTATATAGCTCCTCTCATTATATCATTACATGTTAATAATATTAAGATAAATATGGAAATTGATTCAGGTGCATGTTTCTCTGTTCTCTCAGAAAGTATGTATTTAAAGTTGTTTAAAAGATGTACTCTAAAAACATTTGATAAAACTCTCAATCTCATTACAGGTGAAAGTGTTTTTGTTGTTGGGCAAATTGAGGTTGAGGTGAGTGGGTTGTGTGATGATAAAACGCATTGGCTTGAATTGGTAGTCGTAAGAACGGGTAAAGAATTCACTCCTCTTCTAGGAAGAAATTGGTTGAACGTACTATTTCAGGGCTGGAAAGATAAATTCATGGTGAATGGGGTGGAATTTTCCTGTGATAAGATAAAGGCTGATATTGTTGCTGCATTTCCACAAGTGTTTAACAACGAGTATTGTGCGATTATTAAAGATCATGGAAGTCGATTTGAGTATCGAAAATGTGGCAAATTGGAAACCAGTCTTATATGGGCTGATTGAAAAGCTAGGTGAACCAGAGATGATAATTTGCTTCATATGTAGTAGATCTACTTCATTTTCTAAATATTGTTCATCTGCTACGTAGCAACTTATTTCTACTTCGTTTATTTATGGTTCAAAATATCATTTAAAATAGATAATATTGACCAATTTGACTCTAAATACATCAACAACGACGAAAAAATCAACGAAATATAAATATCAGGAAAAAAATGTGTCATTTAATACACTATAGAATATCATTTATGTGCATCTGTCACACTACACATTCATCTATAGATCCCATTATCCCATTGAAGACCTAACTTTATCATTTTGAGCATTTCGCCAAATGTCTGCTTCGTTTTTTGTAAATCTACTTCGTTTTGTTCGGTCAATTTACTACCTTCTTTGGGTTCAGCATTATCATCTCTGAGGTGAACTCTATGCGACCAAATACAGAGAGGAAGCCGAATCGTCAATTTACAGAACTATTTACAATCGTTTGAATCACAATTTGTCATCAGAGAAGAATTATTTCCATGATAAAAACAGTGTGCAGGAAATATCAATGATGTTAAGGCTACGTGGAGAACTTGTCAAGCTAAATTACATACCACACAGGGAGGATCTGCCATGTGTCTGTGAATTATGTAATTTGAGAGAACGCGAAGATGTCTTACACTTTATAGGAAAATGTCCGATACTACAGGAAACAAGAATGCATGTGTTTGGGAAAAGATATCTTACAGAGGAAGAAACCATCAATGTGTTAAACGATCTCGATGTGTACAAACTATTTAGCTACGCAGAAACCGCGTTAGCGTATAGAGAAAGAATTTTGAGTGGGAACTTTTAAATTATATTACCGCTAATATTTTAAAATATAAACAATTCCAAATCTTTAACAACCATAAAGTTAGTCAGAACTGAATTATAACGTCAATCTGGCAGACGGCAAAGCCAAGCTAATTTGTTTTTGTAAACATGTATGATAAAACAATACTGATTTAATAAAAACTAAAACTAAACTAAACTTACTTATTAAAGATCATGTTGCTGAGATTGTGCTTGATCACAATGCTTCCCCAATATTTCATAAGCCATACACCGTTCCGTACGGGCTACGGGAAAAAGTAGAAAAGGAGTTGGATCGTTTAGTTAGTGTAGGCATTTTAAAACCTGTTAGGCATAGCGAGTGGGCCACACCAATTGTGGTTGTTGAAAAGAAAGATGGAGGGATACGGATTTGCATGGACTGTAAGGCTACAATAAACCGATATGTTCGGGCTGATCATTATCCGATACCTAGGATTGATGATATCTTAGGAAGTTTTCAAGGATGTTCTTCTTTTTGTATTTTAGATTTGGCAGGTGCATTCCAGCAGGTTGCGTTATCTGATCAATCGCAAAAATACGTAACAATCAACACCGAAAAGGGATTGTATCAGTATACTAGACTTCCATTCGGAATAAAATGTGCTCCATCAATTTTTCAATACGTCATAGACAGCATTTTAAAGGGATTAAAATATGTAAGAGGGTACATTGACGACATTATTATTGGTGGTAGGACATACGATGATTGCAAGACTAATTTAATGACAGTTTTGACGAGGTTTAATGAATTAAATGTAAAGATTCGTGTTGATAAATGCCAATTTTACAAATCTTCGGTCGAGTACTTAGGGCACGAAATAAATGGCGATGGTATTCGCCCAAAGGCAAATATGATGACGGCCATAGTGGATGCTCCTGCGCCGACGGACGTCACTTCATTAAAAGCATACGTAGGTCTGCTAAATTATTATAATAAATTCATACCGAATCTCTCCGCTAGATTGGCTCCTTTATATGAGCTTTTAAGAAAAGGGAACCACTTCGAATGGAATCAGAATTGTGAAAAATTGTTTAAAGAGAGTAAGCAGTGGTTGTACCAAAACAACATGCTGGTACACTACTCACAAGACAAACCTCTAGGAATTGTATGTGACGCAAGTTCGTATGGCGTTGGCGGTGTTTTATTTCACATCGAAAGTGATGGTGAAGAGCGTCCTATTATGTTTGTTTCGAGCACGTTGTCGAATGCTGAGAAAAATTACTCCCAAATTGAGCGAGAAGCTCTCGCTGTAATTTTTAGCGTGAAACGCTTTCATAAATATATTTATGGACGCCAGATTGTAATTTATAGTGACCATAGGCCTCTTGAATCTATTTTTGGAAGAATAATGCTATTACCGCTGCGAGACTGCAACGGTGGGCCTTAATTCTTTCACAGTACGATTATAAGATCATATATAGGAAAGGCAGCGATATGAACAACGCCGATGCGCTGTCGCGTTTGCCAATTAATGAGCCTACTGAAGTGGCTAACTCAATGGTTAAGTTTTTTATTAGAGGAAATTTACCTTTAAACGCAAGCGATATTGCAAGGGAAACATCCAAAGATAAAATCTTGAGCAAAGTAATTTCGTTTGTGCGTTTAAAGTGGCCAACAAAATTTGAGAACAGCAGTTTACAAAAAATAAGTAACAGGAAAATGGAATTTCTAATGAGGGTTGTTTGATGTTAGGATATCGAGTAGTAATTCCAGATTCTTTGAAGAGCAAAATGCTTGAGTTATTACATGAAGGACATTTAGGTGTTGTACGCATGAAACAAATGGCCCGAAGTACAATGTGGTGGCTGAATTTGGATCGAGATATAGAGCAATATATTCGAACGTGCGATGCGTGTCAACAGGAAAGTAAGAAGGCAGGTGTTGCGCCCTTGACAACCTGGCCTACTACATCCTATCCATTCGAGCGAATACATATTGATTTTTACATTTCAGAGGCAACACATTATTTTTGCTGGTTGATACATATTCACGGTGGATAGATGTTCATTTTATGAAAAAAACAACAGCATCCAATGTTATATCAGTTTTTAGAAAGGTCTTCTGTATTTTTTGTCTTCCAAAACAAATAGTTTCGGACAATGGTCCGCCCTTTGGGTCAATCGAAGTTAAACACTTTTGTAAAGCAAACGATATTATCTTAACCACAGCTCCACCATATCACCCCCAATCAAACGGAAGCGCTGAAAGAGCAGTTCAAACATTGAAATCAAGTTTAAAAAAATATTTTCTTGATAATAAAATCAAACATTTACCTATTGAAGTTCACCTAGAAAATTTTTTATTTAAATACCGTAATGCAATGTCAACCACCACAAACCAATCACCTGCAGTCTTGATTTTTAAATATAAACCTAAAACCCTTTTGGATTCTATAAAGCCCGCAATCGAAGTAAAAGAACAAACTAAATTTGATAATCATGATAACAAAAGGTTTAAACGTAGACAAGAAATAAAACAACAACACATTCATAATCAAAAGAAAAATTACAACAAAACTAATGGATTTGAGAAACATCAAACTGTATGGTATCGCTGCAGCTATAACACTTGCGTGCGATGGATTCCAGCAGTTATATTGAATAGAATTTCAAATGTAGTATATCTCGTAAGATTAAATGGCACAGTTCGAAAAGCTCATGGTCGACAATTGAGACCACGAGTTTCGAGAAAAGTGTCATTTGATTCAAATAAGAGTTTGATTAATCCTAATAGCACAACTGAATTAGTACCATTAAATCGAAGCTTTAGAGAGAGAGAGGAAAGTCCAGTAACACAAATTGTTTCCGAAGATAATAACTCAAATTTACCCATAGCTTTAAGTAAAGGTACAAGAATTGTTAGAAAACCGGATTGGTTTAATTTTGAAAATTAATGATCTATCATGTATATATGTAGTATATAACATTGTATTATCATAATTTTATAGGATTTAATTCGAACATGTATACGCGAAATGAATTGGATTATAAACATAAAAGTAATATACATAAAGAAATATTTGTAAATAAAAATATGAATGAATTAATAAATTAAAGGGGAAAGGAGTGTTATGTATTAATGTGCTATGCTCATAACCCTAGATCCTAATATGCATTGGTATTATAAATAGTTTGTAAGTTATTATGTTTAAGTTAGTCATGTAAGAACGCTCTAGTAATAAACACTAAAAACTGCTCACTTGTTTCAATACATGATCCACGCGTACGTGAAGTACATAACAGTAACCTGGCATGATCTACCAACAGCGGAGAAAACTTGGTCAAAACTTCAGAAAAGATGTCTGAATTTTGAGTTAAGGCTAAATGCTAGGGACACAGTGACTGAAGAAAGTGGTGCTATGGCGATGGTTTCCAGACAGATGAAGAACATTTCGATTGAAGATAGGAAGAAGAAAGGAAAGAAGTGCTATCATTGTGGCAAGAAGGGACACATGAAAAGTGAATGCAAAGAAGAAGTTTTCTGCTATACTTGTAAAAAAAGGGACACAAATCTCCTGATTGTCCATCAAAACCTGGAGGAAATGTCATGATGGTGAAAAGTATTTCGTGTGACAGAATGGATCCAAGATCAATGGATGAGTGGCTGGTTGACAGTGGAGCTTCTCATCACATAACCAACAGAATCGACTGGTATCAGGACTTCAAGAAATTCGATGAACCATATTTTTTGGATTGTGCTAAAAACGGAGAGCAAATCGAAGCGGTTGGATCAGGATGGATTCAAACTTCTGTTTTTGACGGCAAATTTTGGACTGATTGCAGACTTGAGAATGTGTGGTACTGCCCGGATGTATCGACAAATTTGTTTTCAGTGAAATCAGCTGCATCAAAAGGAGTTGATCAGAGGATGTAGCATATGTAGGCAGAGCATGTTACTGCCACTGCGGCCATACGACAACTGCTATTTATTTGAAGGAAGCAAAACGAAAGATGATATGTATTACACTTCTATGTCAAAAGTGTTATACGATGCACATTCCATTCAAATCCACCTCTAATGCTCCCTTTCTAACATTCTCTTCCGGCTGCTCAGGGTTGGGTCGTGGGGAGAGGTGATGATCGAGAATGAATATGATTGAAATGGTTTTAAGAGAAAATTGAACTGTTGCACATACGTCATATCAGACACTAGATCTTCATTGATCGGAATGGGGGGTTTGTCACAAGGAACAGCTACCTGATAGCAAGTGCATTAGGGCACTCATTACCGAAGCTGTGAGGGGGCGCGTGTCGTACAGGTTTTTGGCATGCTTGGTGTTATCGCATGCGGAAACTACTTACTCGTACTCGTAGGTACATGCTGAAGGAGTAGATGGGGACGATGTTAATGACGAAGATGACCGATGAGGGGGGAAAATTAGCCAGACATGTCTATTTCCCTGTTAAAAATCAATTTGACTATGAGAGCAAGTGCTGCCTTAGTTGACGAAACGTAATAGTCGCGGACGATATTATGTATATGTGTGGTTATATACCACAAATCAAAACTCGGGATATTTGATATGTATAATTGAAATAAAATTAAAATTTATTGATTAATTCATATATTATGATCGATATGGATCATATATTATATACCTTCTATATTGCTTTTCAGGGATTTTAACACAATTGGGGAATGTATGAAGTGATAATAAGAATGAATGAAATTATTTAATGTTAATGTTTTGAAATATAAATAGTATGCATGTATGTATGATTGATATTAAAGATTATTTAAAATATATAGCAAATGCAAGAATGCTTTGAGTGTTTATATATGAAATGTGATAGTGGTGATTATATTAAATGTATCTGATAAGATTATTTGTTACCTGTGATTTCTGCTCGTAGATTTTCTTGACATGTCAGGAACATCCGGCTTGTTGTAAATGATGACGCTGTTATTATTTAATTAAAGATATCTAACCACTATTTCACTTTTTGTAACACTTAGTTGCATGACAGATATTCAAAATTTAAGTTAAGTTAGGTAGGTATAAACAAAATTAGGCAATTAAGTATTTAAAAAAAAAAGTAGTTTAAGTAGCAAATATATTTATATGTAGGTATGGTATGTGTTAAAAGGTAGGTAAGCAATTATTTCAATTTTAATAGGTATTTTACGAATTTTTAAGTAGGTATTTTTAAGTTTTTTTTTTTTTAAATATTTAGCAAATATGTATTTAGGTGATTTCACTCTTATGTTATAATGTATATGTGTCTTTATATGTAAATCACGAATTGTACACGTGCACTATATATGAGGAACACAGCGTGATTTTCAGGATTCGGACGAGTCTTATGCAGCTGACGGCGGAGATCTCACTAACTGGGCTGGCTTGGTTTTTGGCGGCTATGCGTGGATTTATTCCTGCGCATGTGCGCTCAGCGATCTTGGTGTCGTTTTGGAAAGCTGTCGAGTTTCCCCACGTGTTGAAGAATTTGGCCGGAGTTTGGATGAGATTTGCGTGATTTTTTTTATAACGATGCAATGTGCACCACAGCCTGATATTAATGGTGGGATCAGCTTGGGCAACAAAAAAAAGTTGAATTTTATAAAATCACCTCGTGGATGAGAATCAAGACAAACTCTTCAGCCTCAACACGCTCTGGAGATAGATTTCGTGACGAAAAATGCCAACAAGAACCCTTACTGACTCCGTCATATGTTCCTAATAGAAATTCCGTGTACACAATATGTACTATTAATTTTCTTATAGTACTTATATTTTTAATGGGTACTTTATAATTATTATAATGTTGACTTAATTTTATTATAGCACTATACTATTATAAAAAAAAACGTAATGAAACTCTAATATATATATTAGGACGAGAACATTATCGTTCGGTGGTTTTAGTCTAAAAGAAAGATAGATGCCGGAAATCTTTTCTGAACAAGTCTTTTCGAAATTGCCGATCTTCGAAAGCAAGATCAGTCATAGTGACATCTGTACGTGAGCATCGCTTATCTGCTGTCAGTTTGACTTAAGCTCAGGACACAATGATGACCAGAGACTAGGAATGGATTGATGTTACAAGGATTGTAGGAAAAGGCCGGAAATGGATTTTTTCGCGTGAAGGAAAGCAAATTGGAGTCGCCGTTTATGGCACGACAGATTTGGACATCAGGATAAAAGGTATGTCAAAGAATTTTTACAATCTAAAGGAGTTGAAGCAAAAGACAATAGTGAACTTTGTGTTGGATGTATTTTTGGAAAACATCATAGAGTAACTTTTGGAGAAAGAGTTGAAAAGTCTACTAAGCCAGGTGAACTAGTCTTCGCAGATGTTTGCGGTCCATTAGAAGAAGAGGACATGTATGGGTATAGGTATGTTCTAGTCTTCAAAGATGATTATACTAGCTACAGACATGTGTATTTGATGAGAAGAAAAGATGAAGTCAAAGGTATTCTACCAAAATTCATAGAATACGTAAAGGTACAGGCTGGTTTGACATTGAAGGAACTAAGAACTGACAATGACTCTGAGTTTAATAACAAAGACGTAATAGATTATGCGGAATCTAGGAATGAAATATTCGAAAACTACACCTTATACACCACAACAAAATGGTGTAGCTGAAAGAGAGAACAGAATATTGATTGAGATGGCACGCTCATGGATTCATTCTGCAAATCTTCCAAAGAAGCTGTGGGGCGAGGCGGTAGCTACGGCTGCATACACATTGAACAGAACTGGTCCAACAAAAGAAAGAGGAAAAACTCCTATCGAGTTATTCATGAAGAAAAATACCTCATGGAAACATTTGAGAGTCTTTGGTTCCGTTTGCTATGCTTGGATTCCTCAACCCTCTAGAAAGAAATTAGATGCAAAATCTCGTAAAGGTATTTTTGTTGGATACTCTGACTGTGGATATAGAGTATATTTTCCTGAAAGTAGGACAGTACAAGTTTGCAGAGATGTCAAGTTTGATTACAAAACATCTGTTAAAAAACCGGCATATTACAAAGTAACATTTGATGATGAAATACCATATGCTATAGATATGAATTTAACAGTTGAAGAAAATGTAGATGTAACTTCAGATCCTGAAGAAGAGGAAGAGTATGACGTACCTGATGGCGGTCAGGAACAAGATGTAGACCATGAACGAACCTGTGAGCCTGATGTAAGAATTCTCCGGGATAGGAGTACTATTAAGAAACCTGAGAGATATTCTGATATGCTAATACAAGAAGTTCCTAAAACTTTTGAGGAAGCTGTTGGCCATGGAGAATCGGAACAATGGAAAAAGGCAATGCAAGAAGAAATCGATTCACTTAACAAAACTGGAACATGGGAGCTGGTAGATAAGCCCCCAGGAAGGAAGGTTGTTGATAATAAGTGGGTGTTCGCAAAGAAACTTAACGCGAACAACGAAGTTTTAAGATTCAAAGCCCGATTAGTTGCCCGAGGATTCTCCCAAATTCCTGGAATTGACTACACCGATACTTTCAGTCCAGTTGTACGTTTTGAGACGATTCGAACGTTATTGGCGGTTACCATTCAAAATAACTGGATTATAAAGCAATTTGATGTCAAAACTGCGTTTTTGAATGGAATCTTAGAGGAAGACATTTACATGTCTCAACCCAAAGGATACAGCGATGGAAGCAACAAAGTCTACAAGTTGAACAAAAGTCTATATGGACTTAAGCAGTCATCTAAATGCTGGTACAAGCGTTTGATAGAATTTTTGATTTCGAGGGAATTTCAAGAAAGTTGTACTGATCCTTGCATGTTCTATAAGAAGAATGTCATACTTGTGTTCCATGTCGATGATGGATTAGTTATGGGTAAAGCAGAAGATGTTAACATTTTTATGGAAGAACTTGCATCACAATTCGAAGTACGAACAACAGATGGTGTGTTTCCTTGGAGTTCAAATTAATTATTTCAAAGATCGTATTGAGATGAATCAAACAGCTTACATTGATCGTTTGCTTGCGAAATATGATATGATAGACAGTTATCCGTTATTGATACCAATAGAGCAAGGTTGGTCACCTGGAGATTCAAAATAGCTAAGGGGGGACCATAAGTACAGAGAAATGGTTGGAAGCTTACTGTATTTAACGTTATCGACAAGACCTGATATTGCTTTCGCCGTAAATGTGGCTTGCAGAGCTCAGGATAAGCCAACGGAAGCTCATTTGAATCTGGTGAAACGGATATTTCGATACATAAAAGGTACAAGAAAGGAGGGTATTGTTTTTAAAAGACAAGATGAACAATTGACAATCAAGTCATACAGTGATTCCGATTACGCTGGAGACAAGGTTACAAGAAGGTCAACTAGTGGAATGATGATAAAGCTTGCTGAAGGACCAGTTATTTGGAAATGTTCTCTCCAGAAAACTACTGCATTATCATCGATGGAAGCTGAATATATAGCAGCAAGTGAAACAGCTAAATCAACTGTCTGGATTGATCGACTTCTGAAAGAAATCAATGCTATCGACTCGAAATCGATTCCCACCATTTTTATCGATAACCAGAGCGCTATAAAACTTATTGGGAATCCTGTTTTTCACGAGCGTTCAAAGCACATTGAGACAAGATACCATTATGTCAAGGATATGGTCGAAGAAGGAAGATGTATCGTCAAATATGTACCCACTGATATACAAGAAGCGGATATTCTTACCAAAGGTTTAACTTCCATAAGATTGAATAAGTTAAAGAAAGCTATTGGGATGAATATTTGCACCGAATTCGCTGAGCAACATCAACAATGCGCAATAATATGAAATATTAAGGTGGAATGTTGAAGAAATTACCTTAGTAATATTTCATTTATACGTTTTGTCAGATTTTATTAATTATTTTTCATTCTGTTTGTGTTATTCTTTGAATAAACTTGTTTGTGTTCGAATATTTCATTTTGGTCTCTGACAAATCTTACGAATTGGCTGCGGAGTGCTCCTGTGAAGATTGGTTAAAATCGGATAAAGGGGCGTGGCACCGCCCATACAAAAAAACATTCAAAATCGTATATCTCGAAACCCACCAAATCTATTGAACTCAAACTTACATGTAATCTTACGTACTGGCCGTGGAGTGCTCCTGTGAAGATTGGTCGAAATCGGACAAGGTGGCGTGGCACCGCCCATACGAAAAAAACATTTAAAATCATAAATCTCGAAAACTACCGAATCAATTGTCCTCAAACTTACAGATAATCTTAGGTATTGGCCCTGAAGTGCTCCTGTGAAGATTGGTCAAAATTGGACAAAGGGGCCTGGCACCTCCCTTACAAAAAAAAAGATTCCAATTCCTATATTTCGAAAACCACCTAATCGATTGAGCTCAAGCATACAGATAATCTTAGGTATTGGCCGTATAGTGCTCCTGTGAAGATTGGTCAAATTTGGACAAAGGGGCGTGGGACCTCCCATACAAAAAAAACATTCAAAATAGTATACCTCCTATACAAAAAACATCTTCTATGGGGTGAAACTCGATTACGTTATATCTCTATAACCGCTGGGCCGATTTTTATGAGTCTTTTTTTGTTTTGTTCGTATTGCTGTATTTCAGGTTTAGGCAGAAAGAAAGTTCCAGTTTATTCTCATTTCTCGCATTTTACGAAAGAATATCTGTGCACGGGCAAAGTCGGGTGGGTACAGCTATCTCTATATAGGTATATAAAACAAAACGGAAAAAACTATATGTTTCCCTCTGTCTCCCGTAATTTTCAACCAATTGAGTTGATTTTTTTAAAATGTCGGTAAGTACGGTGATCAATTGGTAGGCCAAAAGAATTAAAAAATTAAAATTGTAAAAAGCAATAAAGGCCTGGCGAAGCCGGCGGGGGTTCAGCTAGTAAAAACATAAATTATTTTCAGCTCATCTTATAAACTATAGGTTGGTATGTAGGTCTAGGTATATAAGCATGAGATCATTTTAAAATACGAATTTTTTTTTTTTTTTTTTTTTTTTTCATACATTTAAACAACTAATAAAGCTACGTATAATACAAATTTACACAATGAATTAATAAAGAAACTGCAATCTATAGTTCATAAGGAACTAGAGGCGAAAGCAGCTAGAATAACATTAATATAACAATATAACTTAATTTAAAAGTAGTGAGGATGGGTTACGACAAGAATTGTACTCTATATTTGTTACAAACTTAAGAGTTATATATATTTTTACAAAATTTTACAATGAAATAGTGATACAAATTGAGCGCACAAATAAGGAGAAACAAAAAACAAGTATCTATGGTTACCCATAGTAATTCATTTATATCTTTATAATTTAAATCAAAGAGCCAACATTTTACTTTTTTGAGAAAAGTGGATTCATTTCTAATAATTCTAATGCTACTAGGTAGATTATTAAAAAGTCTTGGAGCAACTGACGTATAAAAATTTAAAAAAAATTGCAAATTGTGATGTGGTACTAAAGCGAGATGTTGATTATTTACTCTAAGATTATAGCTAGAAGAGCATCGGTTCAATAGATAGCCAGATCTGGCGAAAAAAATCTTTAATACCTTATAAAAATACAAATGCTTCAGAGGTAGGACTTTGATGCTTTTGAAAAGTATTAAACTATCATGTCGACGACTTTTATTACAAACAAGACGAATAATATGTTTTTGGGAAATTAGAAGTGGATTAATTTTATTGCTGTGTGTTCCACCCCATGAAACTATGCCATATTCTAGCTTAGAGTGCACCAAACCGTAATAAATACATGTAAGAAGTTCTCGTGAGCAATAAGATTTTAAAAAGTATATTTGCCTTGTAGCGGCCCTAAGATACTTTTTGATTGCCTCCGTATGAGCAGACCAACTCATCTTCCAATCAACCAGCACCCCAAGGTACTTGTATGATTTGACACACTCAATATCAAAACATTTTTCGGAGCACGAAAGTGATTCAAAAAATGTCTGTGGGTACACTGACGAGCTACAAATTTCTCTACTGTGGTTATATTTCTCACAACTTGCACAATGGAAAGAGAATGATCCACAGTCTACCTCCTTACCAGAAACATTAAAAAACATAATTTTGGTTTTATCGCTTATTACCATTTTATGCATTTCAAACCAGTGGCTTAAGACTTCCAAGTCATGATTAATATCTGCGGAAAGATTCAAAGCAGAGTCACTGTGAAAAGTACATGCCATGTCATCAGCGAACGCATTCACTTTGCAGCGGTATTTTTGTAAAAATAGCGAGTTAATAAAGATTAAGAATAGTATTGGACCAAGCACCAGAACCTTGAGGAACACCCAAAGAGACGTTTCTCAAGGAGCTGAATTCGCCACTAATCTTAACCCTTTGTCCTCTATGAGATAGGTAGGAACGGAACCAATTATGCATTACGCCCCTAAAACCACAATTGTAGAGTTTGTCCAGGAGTATTGTGTGATCGACGGTATCAAAAGCTTTTGTTATGTCGATAAAGAGAGCCGCAGTTAATTTCCTGTTATTAATACCATTGTATATATTAGTGCAGAAATTTAAGAGGGCAGCTTCAGTTGAAAATCCAGAACGAAACCCAAACTGTGTTTCACTAAAGAAATTGTTTCTCTCTAGAAACTTTACCATTCTCTTTACGAGAGAAGAAATAAGAAAAATATACCTCAATTCATACTTGTAAAAAACATCAAAATTCTTTAAAATAAGAAGTCTTTCATTCCGAAAGACAGTTGTGACTAGGGTTACCATCACAAAAAATCGAAAAGCCGGACAGTTAGGAGAAAAAAGCCTGATTATGGAGCAAAAAGCCTGATATTGCATTTTTGTAAATAAACATTTTACTTAAGCCAAATAAGTAGACATAATCATCATTTAAAAAAAAATTACAAAAAAAAGACTAAAGGAACATGCAATAACTTTAGATTTCATATTATTACATAGGTATGTAGTAGGTACATATGACATTATACCAGAAAGTATTTTTTCATAATCTCTCCTCTATCCGTATGGGGATTGCCCTTGATGATTTGGAGTCGATGGCGGAGGATCGAGAGCTATGGAGGGTCCACTTGAGCAACCTACACCCGCAACTGAACCTGAACGTGAGTTTAAATTTGAAGTTCAACTCGTCCGGTTTCACAATCTAATCTGAACTTCAGTTTAATTGAACTCAGTTTAACCAAATTCATTGAATAAAATTTGACAGTATTGTACAGTACTTAGCTTTTATACGACTTTTCCAAAATCTTTCCTTGTTTTTACTTTCAAAGAGCACGCAAAACAACGTCAAATATTTGTGTTTCTGACAATCGGCTGATCTGAGGTTTTTAAACGGCTGAATACCTACTGTAGATGTAGTTTAACTTAAACTACAGAATGAACTCTGTTCAAGGTTTAAACGAAACCGTGAAACTGAATTAATTGTTGAACTGATGTTTAAACTAAAAGTGTAGTTTAAACTCAGACTGTGAAGGCACATTTAAGGCATTTTTTAATATTTTTCAGTTGCATGTATTTGATTTAGAATGTCTGGTTTCTTCAAAGTATAGTTATAAAATTCTTAGGAAGATTTATTTTTAAAATGTTCTTTGCTTTCACTGAGTCTAAATTCAGTTTAATTCTTTTTTTGTCCATTGTGCGGTTGTAAGAGAGAAAATTATTTCTGATATGCTTATGGCATTGTGAGAAGAGATTGAAAAAAATAAACTCACTTTTTTTTTTTATTTCCGTGGGATTGGTTTTGAATATTCAAAATGTGAAACGTATTGCATACCCAATGTTTTTTCAAAAAAAAAATTAAGTGTTATGTTGTATTCTTTTAAAAATATGTACTATACTTTCAAGAATCAAAAGAATCCATATCTTTTGACAATTTATTGCATCCACAAAAAATCGTTAAATCATTTGAATTATACTGACCATTATTTTGTGACTTACGTAAGACGCGGTTTATCGAATGGTAGGTTGTAAATGGTATGGTAGGCAATAATTTGGGAATTGAATTGCAGCATATGTGACTGAAGACATTTCTTTAATAGTAGATATTGTCTCTTTTACTGAACTAAGCTAAGTGAAACCATTCAAAATGCTCTAGTTGCATTTGCATCTATAATTTGATGCATTCAGCAACAATTTACCATTTATGATGATTTTTTTTCGTTAAAATTAAATTGATGTAAATAAAACAACAAAAAATTAAAACCACCACATCGGGGCGAAACGCATTACTGGAGTCGAGGCCACCTCAAATTTAAAAATTTGTGAAAAAATTCAAAAGCCTGACAAAGCGTGAGGCCTGGCCTGAGCCTAACAGAGGCCTTAAAAGCCTGACGCGTCAGGCTAAATCCTGACGTATGGTAAGGGTAGTTGTGACACATGTAGATGGTTCAAAATCTACTGACGTGAAAATGCATCTGTTGTATGGACTAATTCCAGTCCATGTGAAACCAGCGATTGCATTTGTATCCGTGATACACAGTGGAAAAGCTTCTTTTACAATACTGGGAATCAGCGTTGCCCCCCCTACTACAATTGTAGCGTTTTCACTACATTTTTCGCCCTCAAAAAGTCACTACGAAAATTCGTAAAATATTTACAAAACACTACAATTTTAAAATTTCAGAAAATAAAAATCTAAAAGAAAAATTAAAACTTATATCGAATATTGTGTTTGACCCTTAAGCACTTGCGAAGCACTTTTGATTTTCATGCAAAGGCAGAACATTCTATTTCCACAGGAATATTATAATGAAGATATGGTGCAATTTTGGGTAAATTTGAAAAGCGCCAAGAATTTCGAAGGAAAGCCAGCATTTACAAACTTATGTAATTAAATGCTAACGTTATGTAGTTTGCCTCATAGTAGTGCAACTGCAGAACGATGCTTTTCGAACTGAAAGGTACCTAATATTAAAGACGACTTACGAAATAATTTAGATATTTCTACTGCGGATGCAATAATGCAAACGAAATAATTATTAAAGCATGTAGAAAGAGTTTTTGACCCACCCTCATAATTAATAACCTACGCTAATACTTTTTTTTTTACCATAATGCAACACATTATAGAAATAATATGTAAATATTAGTTCAAAAGATATTGTATCCTATACTATTCTATTAACTACATATTTATTTTTCTTAATAATCTTCTTGAATTAAAAGTTTAAATTATCGTTGAATAATTGTTTTTTGTTTTTCTTATGTAAACAATTGCTTCCACAAGAAGTGTTTTTCCGCGTTTTTAAGTAAATTATATTAACCGTGTTTTATTGGACATCTATATCTCAGCAAAGTAAAGTAAAGTAGAATCTTCAATACGCAATTACAACAACTACACTCTACTTGACACTTCCGTAGTTGTTGTAATTGCGTGTTGAAGATTCTACTTTACTTTACTTTGCTTAGATAGATTTCCAGTAATACACGCCTATTGTTTTACTACACGGTTTAATTCCGCCACGCTACATTTTCAACCAGTTGGGGGGGCAACACTTGGGAATATGGTGAATGGTCTTGGTCTTTCTAGGGTTAGTACGAATCCAAGCATATGCTGCTGTGTTAATTATTTTTTTGAAAGGCCCATATACTGCCCGATCCAGGGGCTGCAATTTATGCGTGCAATGTGGCGGAAAAGACAACAATACGATTCCGTTGCTTTTGCTGAAATCTAGACACTTAATGGATAAATGGGACTCATGATTCTCGAGCAAAAATAAAACTTTTATTTTCTAGTGTTGGTTTGGCTTGTTTCCTTAAATGCTCCAGAAAAACCAAAAACTCTGCTTCTTGCATCCATTCGCCACCGTTGCCTGCACCCAATGATCCCACCGGCCCATCTCTAACCATGTGTTCATGATATCGTTTTAGTGAGAATACAAAAAATGGTGGTGTATGACCTCCTCGTGCATTTAATGCAATAGTGACTGTAACTAATCTTCCTCGCTCAGCACCAACTTGTTTTATTCCACGTTTGGCTGTTGTAACTCCGGTCTCGTCTACGTTCGTATGTCCCTTGGCTCAAATTTATATCGGGCCATTACCTCAGCCAACTTGTAAAAAAACTTGTTGACATTAGTCTCGTTAAAGCTCTTTGCACGAGCTAAACTTGCTTGAGTAGAAGGTAGGGTGTCTTCTTAAAAATAGGCCAAACCACTCTGTTTGACTGTCAATTGGTACGACAAGCGCCTAACGTCTTTTGGTGACAGTCCATAAAACATATTGGATGAAGAAATAAGGTAGTTCTCGAGTTCGTTTTCTTCCGTTTCAGGAAACACCGTTCTTATTTATATTTCGATAGCCAACAGTAGCAGACAGATTACCAGTTGAAATTTTTTTGTATGTACCGTGCAAGAGTACCTAACGTGGCAGAGAGCAAATTGTTTTGCCGCGGTCCTGACGCTCTTCTTCTTCTATGATGATCTAGGGCAAACTACACATGCAAATACGTTAAACCAAAGAATATGGAATTACCAAGAAGTATTATCTGACTTTGAAAATGAAATCAAAAACGGAAAGCTCTTTTTTATAATAATGAAAAGAGAGCCGACTGAAAAATAATTGAGAGTAAAGCTCATCTGCATACTGCATATGCATCAACGAAGCGAATTAGAAAATCGTTACTGTGCAGTAATCGTCTCGTCGTTCATCAAGAACCGGTTATGCGGAAAGCAGAGTATTTTGTTGGTATATGTGCGTGTACCTTGCTATAGGCATAAAGAGGTGTCGTAGTCGTAGGTGGTATTATCTTGTACTGTGGATGACTGTCGCTGTTTGTATTGTTGTAACTTATCGTTTTATGAAATTTTCTGAGCGCAAGATTAAAAAGTTCTTGATAAAGAAAAGCAATAGCAAAAGCTGTGAGAGCGGGCAGCAATGTTGGAACCCGCCATACAAAAATTTTCAGTAGAAACATTTGTATGAGAAGCGTCTTCTTGGTAATTCTATATTCTTTGGTTAAACTCATATATGATATGGTCCAACGCAACCACCTATTATGTACCTACCTGAAATAAAAAGAATATTTTGATCACTAAAAATTACAAAATTATGGAAAATATCATAATTTATTACCTGTGATGTGATCGTCCATGTGCAATTCCCATTTCCATTTGTTTTGACAGTTCGTAGTTGTTGCATTTGTTGCATCGTCCCCCTGCAAAATTATGTGCTCATCTCTTCTCTCAGTTCTCTTGTCATTTAGGTTAACAATGTGTAAGGTAAATCAATTTACCGACTTACCGACATCGAGATATTAAGCTCGATCCGTAGTTTTGTTTACATTAATATTTTAGAATTTAGTTTTATGGTGCAATATTTATGTTATTTATTTATTTATTTTATTTATTTATACGATTATTATTTGACTGACTTACTATTACAACATTGACCACAAAAGGAACAGAAAGAAGAGAACTAGTTAGAAGAAGAGAAAGTAGAAGGAGGAGAAAGCGAGACTCGACTAGAAAAGGAAATAGAAAAGGTATAAACGAAAGCACAAGAGTAAGATCGATAGAAGATTAGGACCAGTGTTGCATCAGCAATTTTTTTCCAAAGTTCAGTACCAGTATACCAATTTTCCAGTGCACAAAAGTTTAAAATTATTCAACCACTCGGTTTCTATTATGTGGATGATGGAAAATAAGTCTTATAGTGTGTGAGTATTTGTTATTATATGCGTTATTGTTCCATTTTTTCCTCATCTGAAAAAGTGGTAGATTTGGATTTGTGGGTGGTAGAATTGCGGGTTGAGCAAAAAGTGGTAGAAATACCACTTAAGTGGTAGAAGTCCCATCACTGATTAGGACACATAAAAATAAAATTAAGAGTGTATGACAATTAGCGAAATAGAGTAAGGGGAAATAGTGGTTAAAGAAGACAATACATTGTAATTTTTTTTGCATATGGTTAACCAGATAGATTATAGGCTCGGAGACAGGGAAAAGGAAAGGGGAAGATAGCGTCACACAAAGAATTTGAATAATTTACCGGCAAGAGGCAATGACCGAATAACAGACCGGCCCTCACTTTTCTTGTGATTCCATTAGCTAGTGGTTGTCACAGTGCAGATAACACATAATTCAAATTTTTGACGGTAGTCATTGCAGGTGCCATTTAATTCGCAGTATAGTGGCGTGCGAAAATTTAATTTTTTTGTTCAAAATAAATTTTTGTTGGTGAGTAGTTTGAAAGAAAATTTTTGTTTTCTGTTTGAAATTAATATTGGAATTTGTGCAGGCAGTGAATTCATTGAACCCAAATATCCACTAAATTGGAGAAGAGGTCTGGTTCCTGAAAATGACAGGCTACGAAATCCGATATATATAGGGATTATATACGATACGTAATACGTATAAGTGGAAAATAGATATATCGCAGGTATGTACTTTTGCAAATGATTTCGGTGACCAAATTAAGGAGGCCCCTTTCATTTTTGTGTATAGGATATCGGTTCGATTCCTTTTTCTGATACCATCAAGTGAAGTATCTACCGGTTGCTTAGCGGACGCAGTAACGGGCAAGGCGACCCTCAACATAAAGCGGCTAAAACCGAGGCACTACGACCTAAGGCCTCTTCCCAGTTTTAAAACCTGGCGGGGATTTGAATAGCCACCAAATTTCATCGGCTATCTGTGCAAACCGACAAAGGAGTGAACAGTGGGGTTAGGATGCTTCGCCACCGCCAACATCAATAATTAGTGCTCCGTAAAAACAACAAAAAAAGCAGACAAGAACAATATTTGAATTTTTAAAGTGAAACTTGGAGTAAATTGTAGTTTTAAGTAGAATAGATTTTTGAAATTTTGTGATTTAACGTACGGTTAGGTGAATGATTAGATTTAGTTTTTTTTTAATATTTCTGCTTTTAGTATTTTGTTTTGTGCGCGTGTATAAAGGTGGATTGCCTACAAAATCTTCATCATCATTTTTCGTGCTGCCGCCAGGACAACGGGGATCATTATTAGTGTAATCGTGAGTAATAGTTTTAAGATATCTATTTGAATTGAAATTGTAGGTTATAGTAATTTAATAGTATTAAGAGCAGAAGTAGTAGTTTTTAGTTTTTTTTTATGAAATAAAGTATGAATTGTTCGCTATATAATTCGTAATGTGTGCTAATTTTGACGAAATGTCAGCTTAAGCTTGTTGTCTTCGGTGCGTTACGATGACGGGACTGACGTTTACGAACGGTGACGACTGAACTTAACTCCGACCAACTTTCACTTTTCATTGATGGGGTAGATTGTGGCTAGGAGGCGGTTAGGGGCTACCACTCGCAATATCTGCTAGAGTGGTAGCATTCGGTAGTGTCCACAGACACTAAGGGTGGGCGGGTCAACCTGTGCCATCAACAACAGGCATGTTTCGTTGTCTTGGCGAACCTTTGCCTTTAAAGGACGGCAGGAAGGGAAGTTACGGTTAGGGTATAGTTAGTTTAGGTTAGCTTAAGTTAGTTAGTTTTATATTTTTGGTTTGGGGTAGTTGTAGATTAGGTTAGTTAGAGTTGGAAGATTCGCGTAACCTTCCCGTCCTTCCTTGGGGGCAAAGACAAAAGTTCTCGGGCATTTCTTTTTCACTTTTTACTCTCTTCTCTTCTTTCTCTTTCTTATTTTATTCATGGTCCGTCCGAAGTCAATTTAAAGTAGCTTTCTCATCTTATTTTTTTTCTCTTTTGATTTTTTTTTGGCACGAATAAAAATGTGCTGGGCAGGTGGTACATGGTAAGGGGGCAAGAACAACCCCCGTCCGACGAGCTGAGCCGAGCGACCGCAAGCGTGCCGTGCCCTCCTTACCTATACCGAAGTTGCCCCTGTGGCTCGGTCCTGGCTCGCAACAATAGCGCCCAACGTTTTTTCGGCTAGGCCAATATTGACTCCAAGGGGATGATTTTCCTTTTTAAAAAAATCATCGCCTTGGATTTGCAATAGCTTTCGCGTTCTTTTTTTAATTTTTCAACTTTATTTTAGTTTTACTTTCCTGTCTTTTTCTTAGCCCTTGCTCTGCATAAAGCAGAGTATTCTGTTGGTATATGTGCGTGTACCTTGCTATAGGCATAAAGAGGGTGTCGTAGTCGTAGGTGGTATTATCCTGTACTGTGGATGACTGTCGCTGTTTGTATTGTTGTAACTTATCGTTTTATGAAATTCTCTGAGCGCAAGATTAAAAAGTTCTTGATAAAGAAAAGCAATAGCAAAAGCTGTGAGAGCGGGCAGCAATGTTGGAACCCGCCATACAAAAATTTTCAGTAGAAACATTTGTATGAGATGCGTCTTCTTGGTAATTCTATATTCTTTGGTTAAACTCATGGTCCAACGCAACCACCTATTATGTACCTGAAATAAAAAGAATATTTTGATCACTAAAAATTACAAAATTATGAAAAATATCATAATTTATTACCTGTGATGTGATCGTCCATGTGCAATTCCCATTTCCATTTGTTTTGACAGTTCGTAGTTGTTGCATTTGTTGCATCGTCCCCCTGCAAAATTATGTGCTCATCTCTTCTCTCAGTTCTCTTGTCATTTAGGTTAACAATGTGTAAGGTAAATCAATTTACCGACTTACCGACATCGAGATATTAAGCTCGATCCGTAGTTTTGTTTACATTAATATTTTAGAATTTAGTTTTATGGTGCAATATTTATGTTATTTATTTATTTATTTTATTTATTTATACGATTATTATTTGACTGACTTACTATTACAACATTGACCACAAAAGGAACAGAAAGAAGAGAAAGTAGAAGGAGGAGAAAGCGAGACTCGACTAGAAAAGGAAATAGAAAAGGTATAAACGAAAGCACAAGAGCAAGATCGATAGAAGATTAGGACCAGTGTTGCATCAGCAATTTTTTTCCAAAGTTCAGTACCAGTAGGTATACCAATTTTCCAGTGCACAAAAGCTTTAAATTATTCAACCACTCGGTTTCTATTATGTGGATGATGGAAAATAAGTCTTATAGTGTGTGAGTATTTGTTATTATATGCGTTATTGTTCCATTTTTTCCTCATCTGAAAAAGTGGTAGATTTGGATTTGTGGGTGGTAGAATTTCGGGTTGAGCAAAAAGTGGTAGAAATACCACTTAAGTGGTAGAAGTCCCATCACTGATTAGGACACATAAAAATAAAATTAAGAGTGTATGACAATTAGCGAAATAGAGTAAGGGGAAATAGTGGTTAAAGAAGACAATACATTGTAATTTTTTTTGCATATGGTTAACCGGATAGATAATAGGCTCGGAGACAGGGAAAAGGAAAGGGGAAGACAGCGTCACACAAAGAATTTGAATAATTTACCGGTAAGAGGCAATGACCGAATAACAGACCGGCCCTCACTTTTCTTGTGATTCCATTAGCTAGTGGTTGTAGACGTATAAGTGGAAAATAGATATATCGCAGGTATGTACTTTTGCAAATGATTTCGGTGACCAAATTAAGGAGGCCCCTTTCATTTTTGTGTATAGGATCTCGGTTCTTAAAAGCCCGAATTTGACCCTTGCGCCCGGTTGTACAGATTCCGTACAGATTCCTTTTTCTGATACCATCAAGTGAAGTATCTACCGGTTGCTTAGCGGACGCAGTAACGGGCAAGGCGACCCTCAACATAAAGCGGCTAAAACCGAGGCACTTCGACCTAAGGCCTCTTCCCAGTTTTAAAACCTGGCGGGGATTTGAATAGCCACCAAATTTCATCGGCTATCTGTGCAAACCGACAAAGGAGTGAACAGTGGGGTTAGGGTGCTTCGCCACCGCCAACATCAATAATTAGTGCTCCGTAAAAACAACAAAAAAAGCAGACAAGAACAATATTTGAATTTTTAAAGTGAAACTTGGAGTAAATTGTAGTTTTAAGTAGAATTGATTTTTGAAATTTTGTGATTTAACGTACGGTTAGGTGAATGATTAGATTTAGTTTTTTTTTTTAATATTTCTGCTTTTAGTATTTTGTTTTGTGCGCGTGTATAAAGGTGGATTGCCTACAAAATCTTCATCATCATTTTTCGTGCTGCCGCCAGGACAACGGGGATCATTATTAGTGTAATCGTGAGTAATAGTTTTAAGATATCTATTTGAATTGAAATTGTAGGTTATAGTAATTTAATAGTATTAAGAGCAGAAGTAGTAGTTTTTAGTTTTTTTTTTATGAAATAAAGTATGAATTGTTCGCTATATAATTCGTAATGTGTGCTAATTTTGACGAAATGTCAGCTTAAGCTTGTTGCAATCGGTGTGTGGATGACGGACAGGCCGTCCTTCGGTGCGTTACGATGACGGGACTGACGTTTACGAACGGTGACGACAGAACTTAACTCCGACCGACTTTCACTTTTCATTGATGGGGTAGATCGTGGCTAGGAGGCGGTTAGGGGCTACCACTCGCAATATCTGCTAGAGTTGTAGCATTCGGTAGTGTCCAGTTCACAGACACTAAGGGTGGGCTGGTCAACCTGTGCCATCAACAACAGGCATGTTTCGTTGTCTTGGCGAACCTTTGCCTTTAAAGGACGGCAGGAAGGGAAGTTACGGTTAGGGTATAGTTAGTTTAGGTTAGCTTAAGTTAGTTAGTTTTATATTTTTGGTTTGGGGTAGTTGTAGATTAGGTTAGTTAGAGTTAGGAAGATTCGCGTAACCTTCCCGTCCTTCTTTGGGGGCAAAGACAAAAGTTCTCGGGCATTTCTTTTTCACTTTTTACTCTCTTCTCTTCTTTCTCTTTCTTATTTTATTCATGGTCCGTCCGAAGTCAATTTAAAGTAGCTTTCTCATCTTATTTTTTTTCTCTTTTGATTTTTTTTTTGGCACGAATTAAATAGCGACTCCAAGGGAATGATTTTCCTTTTTAAAAAATCATCGCCTTGGATTTGCAATAGCTTTCGCGTTCTTTTTTTAATTTTTCAACTCTTTTTTAGTTTTACTTTCCTGTCTTTTTCTTAGCCCAAGAACTGCTTACGCTTTTGTTTTCAGCATAGATGGAAGGCGGCTGTCCAATCCTATAGGCAGGAGCCTGTGGATTTGTGAGGTAGCTGGAAATTTATGAAGAATTCAAGAGCGGCTTTTGGCTCTGACATGAACGGGTGGCGGCTGTCCACTCAGTAGTTTAACTTGTCAGGAGACACCCTCATTGGTTGACTTTTTCATTTCATTTCATTTCGCCGAAGACAGTACTTTGAATTGACGGGAGAAAGCTGTAATTGGTCGACTTTTCCATTACGCCGCCATCGGGAGAAGTGAATATTTTTCAGAGCTGTTCTGCGAAGAAAATGTTTGCCATTTAACTGAATACATTTAGTCGCCACGTTGCACAGGGAGCCGTGCGTCGTAAAGGATAGCCAGATATACAAGCTTTCGCCGTACATTGATGACCACGGTCTTATTCGGGTATCGGGTCGAATAGACGCAGCTACGACGATACCTTTTGAAACTAGACGTCCTGTCATACTTCCAAAAAATCATCGCGTGACGGACCTAGTCATCGATCATTTTCACCGATGTTGTGGCCATAGAAACGACGAGACAGTAGTGAACTAAATCCGCAAACGATTTTGGGTTATAGGACTAAGAACTGCCGTGAAAAAGGTAAGAAGCAAATGCCAGCTATGTCGCATCCGAAATTCTAAGCCGTATCCACCACTAATGGGCCAATTACCAGTTGATCGCCTTACCCCAAACGTCAGACCTTTCACATACTCCGGACTGGACTATTTTGGACCTGTCACAGTCACCGTAGGACGTCGAACGGAGAAGAGGTGGATTGCCCTATTCACTTGCCTAACCATCAGGGCGGTACACCTCGAAATTGCAGCGGATCTTTCATCAGACGCATGTATTCTTTGTATACGAAACTTTGTTAATAGGCGAGGAGTTCCAATTCGCATAAGAAGCGACAACGGAACAAACTTTGTTGGTGCGAAGAAAGAACTTTTGACTAACAACATTTTCGACAACGAGGCCATTAAAGCAGAGCTGTCTCTAAAAGGAATTGAGTGGACGTTCAATTGCCCTGCAAACCCACACCCAGGAGGTTGTTTGGAGCGTTTGGTGCAGTCAATTAAGCGAGTCCTATCTCGAACGCTATCGGAGACGTCGCCAAGAATCGATACGCTGCAGAGTGCGCTGATAGAAGTCGAAAATATTGTCAATAGTCGACCACTCACTCACCTACCCGTAATAACCGACGATGAAGAGCCGCTCACGCCAAACCACTTTATCATGGGAGGACCGAATTCGACGCAAACTCCGGGACCAATAGACAGTAAGGCGCTATGTCTGAGAAAGCAATGGAGAGTGTCACAGCAGCTAAAAGACCGCTTCTGGAGAAAATGGATAGTAGAGTACCTGCCCGTCCTGACTAAGAGGTGCAAATGGTTCGAAAAGGTAAAGCCATTGCAGATTGGCGATCTAGTCCTTGTTTGTGATGTTAATGTCGCGCAAAGCAAATGGCTACGAGGTAAAATAACAAACGTATATCCAGGACCAGATGGACAAGTTCGCTCGGCTGAAGTTCAAACAACTTCCGGGATCCTGTGAAGACCTGCAGTAAAATTGGCAGTATTAGAACTTGGTGAGGTTTCCGAAGGAGACTCGGGCGCCTCACGGGGGGTGGAATGTTAAAATATATCGATTAATGTACTAAAATGTAATCGGTAGCTTATGTAGTTGTGTCCTAGATGTGCTGTCATTTGGTTGCCGCGGCCAATTGCAATTCTACGGCGAAACACACTTCAGATTGAATTCAAAAGTCGTCGAGCCCGGACACATCTACATTAGTTGCCGAAAAGTGAGTATAAAGTAAATGTAAAATATCACGTAAACTTAACCATATTAATTTCCTTCAAACAGAGAATAAATGCATTAAAATCTTCACTTGTTAACGTGCGTTTTATTCAGGCGACGAGCGTCGGGTCGGCGACATTAGGAGTGAAGTCTTTCGGCGTATGGTAGAATGCATTGTGGACGACGAATTGGCTTACGACAGGTCATTTACATTATTTATTTCACAATAATTATTGCTATATATACATATAGTGTTTTACTATTTGTAAACATTTGTTGTTTTACAATGACATCATTAGTTACTTTCAACATTATTATAAGTAAGGTTACACATTCCATTATTTTTATGTAATGTTTTACAAAATATTTTCTTTAAGTCTGTATATTTATTCTAGTTTGTTTAAAATATATGAGTATATTCTTATTGGTCTATGATTACAACGGGCTGGTCATTAGGGTGTTCTTGCCCTATAGTGTTGTTTGCCTAGGTCTTCGTTGTTTAGGAATATGTATCTCCTATAGTTCTCATTGATGGCAATGTATTCGCTGCTAATTGAGACGTATCGGTAAGTGTTTTGTTGATATTTTGTCGGAAGTATACTGTCCAACATTCGGTTGTTGTTGTGTATTTCATTAAGCGAATTTTTTATTATTTGTAATGTAATTTTACAGTGGTCTAATGGATATTCCTTGATGGTTGGAATGCAGAGATTGGATAAGGTGTTTACATTCTCTACAATGGTTCTAGTGTTAGCTTTTGTCAGTGAGTCGTTGACATGAAAGAGGAATGTACATTTCGTAAAGGATTTCTCCAGAATGCCCATAGGTTCCAGGTATACACCGGTTTCGTTCAGTTGATGCAGTTCTACTTGCACTGATATTACGTGTATGCAGCAGGGATGGAAAAGTGGATACAATTGTATCTTTTGGATACAATCAGAAAATAAAGTTACACAGTTACAATTCACTCGAAAAAGATACAATTAACAAAACATATTTTTGCTTCAAAAGTTACACAGTTACAATTCTTCTTTAAAAGATACAATTTCATACCCACTCTACGGTCTACATCCAGAATATAAAAATTTGTAACAAAGAATATAAAATGCATTCAGCTTGAAGCTTAAAATTTTATTCTACATTCGGCTAACCAACTAAGGAACAAATTTCATAGGTCATGCGCAGGGACATTTTAAGCACAGTGCATGCTCTTGAGTGTTGAGATTTCATTTTCACAGAAGAAAATTTCACAACACTTATTTACACAACAAAAACCTAGCTTTTCATTCACTGCGGCGTTAACAGATTATGTAGAAACAACGCGATCATATGGTACAAGCTAAAATGCGACTTCAGGTCGTGTGTTGTTCAGTGTTGTTCCTCTACATGTCGACTTTAATTGTCGACTTTTCAACGTAGACATTCATACATGGACATGTCGACAATTGGGAATTGTTTACGTTGAGTTGTCTACACGTAGACAATCGTGTAGTCTTCATGGCACAACACTGCTTCAGGCGTAAATATCAACTTTATATAGTAAATATAGTAAGGTTCAACGCATCTGTCAAAAAGGCATGCTTTTTTCATAGAAATACGAATAGTCACAATTGCCAGCACCGTTTATACGTTTATTGTCACAGTCACAATAGACCGCCATTTCAGTTGCGCAATATTACCTTTAATATGTGGAATACGGATCTGCTGCACGAAATTTTTATTTATTTTATTGTCATTTGGTACCTATATCACCAATAAATTTTTCAAAATGATAGCCATTTGTTTTATTTCAAGGACAAAGAGGGACATTATTATTGTTTTTACATCATACTAGCAAATGCCCGCGGCTCCGCCCGCCGGTTTCTTTTCTTTTAAATAAAAGTAAGCTCTATTTTAAGCTTGCAAAATATTTTATCGTAATGCCTTTTTGTAAACTATACACGTTATTATTTTAGTGGGCGCAAGCATAAACAACTGCAGCTCACACGCGAACATGCAACATATAGCTGACCATGTGAAAAACATTGCTGTCGGAGTCCAACTCCAGCAATGGCCGAGTAGTTCCGAAGATAGCCCCTATAAACCCATTTTCCCTGCCCCCATACTCTCCCAAATAACCTATACTGATCCGGAGGATGTAGCCAGTACAATGTTGAAAGAATTTTTAGAATCGGCCAAATAGTTCCAGAGTTAGTCCCTACGACCCCTTTATCCCTCCCCAGTCACCAACTTAGTCCTTACGCAACCTGTACCGAAGTCCTAAGTCAATGGACATAATAGCTATTTCACATAAATGAAAAGTCGTCACAGGTAAGTATGATTTGATTATTTATATGTACTACGCGATCATATCGTTACACTTTCCATTGCTGCAGATCTCAAATATAGGTATTTATCATTGTGCAAACTTATTTACGTATCACAAATTACTTATATGTGCGTACATATGTAAATAGTTTGTTTTATGCATATCTATTCCATTCCCTACATCAAATTCAACTACGTCATACATACGCATATACAATGTGCATTCTGAATGCTTGTCGTGCGAGGTGCGAGTAATCGTTCTATTTTTAGAACGCAATAAACTACCCCTGAGCACAACTGCAATCGATAAAGCAAATTTTTCGCACTTGGCCAAATAAGATCTATTTTCAATTTTTTGTATCGAAGAAGTATTGCCTAACAACTAAAAGCATATGTTGAATTGACATACATAGATTTATGAGTATAATGGCAAGTTAAGCGTAGTAAGGTCGAAATAGAAAAGTTTGTTTGAAAAGTTTTTCAACCCTTATAGGACGAATTTTGAAAAACGATGAATGAGGTATGTAATAATGTTTGCTTATCTATTAACATACAAACTTTCAAGTTCATACGGCTATCGGTTCGTGAGTCCCCCCTTACTCCCCGCGACTTCTATATATCTGAGCAATTCTCACCGACCCTACGGACTAAGTTGGCCACACATCTATAAATCAGAAAAAAAATCATGAAAATCGGACGAATAGTTCTCGAGTTATGGAGAAACGAACAGACGGACGTTGCATTTTATAAGTAGTATGGATGGATGGATGAGCTAAGTGAAGAGTCTTTATTCATATAGGGGAAATTGTATAGTTTAGCGTTCACTTTGGTTTTTGGCGAAAAAATATCCAAAATTAGATAGATTTTCATGATTTTGATTTTAATGTTTATCGGCAAAAACAGGTGACCGCGAAGCAATTGCCAAAATTTGATTTCATTTTTTTTTTTGTAATTTGTTAGTTTTTTTTGTGCAGATTAAAAAGTCGATTTGGTATCGTAAACAAAATTGTGGAGGATCATTTTGTAAAACCTCAATTTTTTCAGCATTAAAAGGTAAAATCTAATGAAATATTGATTTTTTTTAGATTTCTAAATTATTTTCATAAATCCGCCGTAAATTCGAACATTTAAAAAAAAATCCTTAAAGACCGGTCTAATTTTTTGGATTTTTCATAGATCTCCAAAGTATACAATTGCCTACCAATTTCCAAAACGATGGATACACTTCAATGCTAAAAGTTGCAATTTCAACTTGAGAAAAGTACAATCTGAAAAGTTAATTTACCATCACTGGTATGCAGTATACTGTGATGACGAAGCTGGAATTGAGAGTACCACAGTGCCGTTTTAGTAGTTGTGCTTTATGTGATTGTTGTATTGTGTGCAGTGTGTGTTCTTTGTGTATAAGGCTTTATTAGGTTATTATGTATTACCTTTTCTTTCCTACCTATTTTTATTTTAGAGCTCGTAGGTGATAGGATTTCTACAATTTCATGTGGTCCTTCATAAACTGGAGTTAGTTTTTTATTCGACCGATTTTTTGATTCTAATAGTACCATGTCCCCTACTTTATAGTGGACTTCGTTTAGGTTACGATCGTAATATTCCTTCGATCTTTCTTTAGCTTTCAATTGGTTTTCGCGTATGATTTTATATCCTGTTTGCAGTTTGGTTTTGATGTCCGTAATGTAGTCATCGTAATTATATACAGGTTGTATTTGTCTATTTAGGACTGAGGGGAGTGGAGGTTTGAATCCAAAGAGAGCTTCATAAGGGCTATATTTAGTGCTTGTGTGCTCTGCGGTATTATAGCAGAAAACGGTATATTTGATATATTTATCCCAGTTAGTTTGGTCATTACTTGCATAGTTTCTCAGATAATCGCCTAAGGTTCGATGTGACCTTTCAAGTGCACCGTTCGATTGTGGATGGTATGGGCTTGTTTGTATCTTTTGTATTTTTAAGAGCTTGCAGACATTTTTGAATAGGTCGCTTGTGAAGTTCGTTCCTTGATCTGTGAGAATGGTTTGTGGGATTCCGAATGTGCAAATGACTTGTTTTACTAAAGCCTCAGCTACCGTTTCGGCTTCTTGGTTGGGAATTGCTACTGCTTGAACGAATTTTGTTAAATCGTCCTGAAATGTGAGTATGTATTTGTTATAATTGTCTGTAATCGGGAGTGGTCCCACTATATCAAGGGCTATTCTTTCGAATGGGGCTTTGGCTGTTGTAGTTATATAACCATTGGTATCTTACTTCGCAGGTATAATTTATTTCTTTGACATAGGTCGCAAGATTTGATGTATCTTTTCACATCCGCGTGCATATTTTTCCACTTATATTGTCTCTTGATGCGGTTTAGAGTTCGTTTGACTCCTTGATGACCTCCTAAAGGGGTGTCATGAAATTCGTGTATTATTGGCTTGATTTTCTCTGGATCTGTAATTTCCATGGGCTCTTGACTTTCGTGCATAACGTTTTCTGGAGGGAATTTACTTTTACTGCGAGTCACTACTTTAACTTCAACAGTGTTTAAACGTGACAGGGCATCTGCGTTCGTATTCAGGTGTCCAGCTTTATGGGTTACTGTAAAGTCGTACTCTTCTAGCTTGATGCGCCAGCGCATTATCCTCGAAGAGGGATCTTTTAGGTTAAACATCCATACAAGCGGCTTATGATCGGTAATAACTTCAAAGTGCAGTATGGGTGGATTGGTAATGACTTGTTTCAATTGTTTAAAGGATTCATCGCAAAATGCATCCCATTTAAATGCGACGTCTTTGCGGAGGAGTTTGTTTAATGGGTTTGCTATTTTTGAGTAATTTTTTATGAATTTTCTGTAGTATACTGTTAGGCCTAAAAATGATTTGATATGTTTCTGGGTATTAGGCTTTTCTATATTTTGGATAGCTAAAACTTTCTCAGGGTCTGGTTTAACTCCAGATTCTGAGATTATATGTCCGAGATACATGACTTCCCTCTGCAGGAATTTACACTTGTCTAATTGAATTTTCAAGTTATAAACATCTAAAGCTTCGAATATTTCGATTAACTTTACGTTGTGGTCGTTTAGATTTTTGCCATAAATTATAATGTCATCTAGATATACCAAACATTTTATGCCTTGTAGACCGGTGAGGATTTTATTCATAAGCCTTTGGAAGGTCGGAGGGGCATTCCGCAGACCGAAAGGCATCCTGGTAAACTCAAAATGCCCGTTGGGTGTACTGAAAGCTGTCTTTTCTCTGACTTTCTCAGACACTTCGATCTGGTGGAATCCACTGGCTAAATCTAATGTTGTAAAATATTTTGAATCGCCTAGTTGTCCGAGAATGTCTTCGATGTTAGGGATAGGGTAGGCGTCCGCGATTGTGACTTCATTAAGTTTCCTATAGTCTACAACTACTCTCCATTTCTGTTTTCCCTTTTTTGGTACAACTAGTAGAGGAGCATTCCATGGACTTGAGCTTGGCCTAATTATCTCGTCTTGGAGCATTTTGTTCACTTGGTCTTTTATTTCCTGTGTGTGGATCTGTGCTAAACGATATGGTCGAACGTTAACTGGTGCTATATTTGGGTTAGTTTTTATAGAGTGTGTGATTCCAGTCGTAGATGATAGAGTATCTCCGTCGATGAAGAATAAATGGTTGGATTGGGGACACGATCCCGAAAACCAAAATCCCGAAAATCTAAAATCCCGAAAATCCAAAATCCCGAAAACCCAAAATCCCAAAAATCCAAAATCCCGAAAAAACAAAATCCCGAAAAACTAATATCCCGAAAACCCACAATCCCGAAAAGCCAAAATCCTGAAAAAAGAATCCCGAAAAAGAGATCCCGAAAAATTATATAAAATTAAAAATTTGCGCAAATTTTTAATTTTATATAATTTTTCGGGATCTCTTTTTCGGGATTCTTTATTTTGTTTTGAATGTAAAATAGACAAGTGTTTGTCCATTCCATTTACCATAATAATGTTTTGTAATGTTGCGCTGCAATTCGCAATGTACATTCAGTTGTGCTGATCTCATATAGTGTGATAGCTGACCGACTAGATTTTTGTTAGCCAGTGAACATCGTAATACAAAGTGAGTAGAAAAAGAAAACGTTACGGACTTGTAGGTACCTAGTCCTGCATACTCCCCTAATATTTGGTCGATTTGTAACTTTTTGAAACAAAATCTACCGCGGACACAGAACAACGTAGAGGCGTGGCACAGGCGCCGCCGGCTGAAAGTTCTCGCAGGGCATTCACTTTCACACATTGGTGTATATTCTCTTTTATGTGAAGAGCAAATCCGTGTGAAAACATGTTTGGCTAAAATAATTGCCGGTGAGACGCAACAACTAAGAAATCGTTATGTAACAATTTGACGAAGGGACAAAAAATGTACGCGGAACGTAACGAGCGTTCTGAAATAAGTTTTCTAACAGGAATTGCGTACAATATGAACTTGCATTAGATATTGTTTTGTCAAGGATCGTTTTTTATAATGTTTTTGTTAATAAGACTTGAACTGTTTTTGTTATGATCTATTTATTTGAAGTTTGTTATTTTGTTTATTTTGGCTTATATTTTTGTTGCTACAATAAAATTTTTAGTTTCACTTTCGGGATTTTGGCCTTTCGGAATTTTGGATTTTCCGGATTGTGGATTTTCAGGATTGTGGCTTTTCGGTATTGTGGTTTTTCGGGATTGTGGGTTTTCGGGATTTTCGATTTTCGGGATTTTGGGCTTTCGGGATTTTGGATTTTCGGGATTTTGGGCTTTCGGGATTACATTTTTCGGGATTCTGTCCGACTCCCTAAATGGTTGTAGTAACGGCAAATTTCGGTTACTGATTTCCTTTCTTCGATGTTAAGATGCTCGAGTTGAAGCTAGATTTGGATTTTTCCCAACCTATAGTTGGTTCGTTTTTGATAGAGTTGAGGTTAATTATATGGTAATTATTTATGTCTTCAGCTTCTAGGTCGAGGTTTTGTAGGGTAATGTCTTTACTGTTAGCATTTAGTATTGATATGTATATAAAACCGTTGGTTGGGTCAGTAATAACGGACGAAGTATAAACTTGAGGTAAGATTTCTTGGGAGAAATATATTTGTTTTGAGTATTCCTGTATTCGTCCATATTTAATCACCTTTTCGGATCTACCGGGTATTGTTATTGCATTTCGTTTGTATATGAAATCTGTTGCGTACCTTTTTCCTTTAAAATGGTAAATAAATGTTTTATCTTTATAGTTCAATATCGCGTTGAATTTTTGAAAGAAATCTTCGCCTAATATTCCATCTTGTATAATAGGAAAATTGTCTGATACTACGTGGAACAGATGCTTCAAACTTGTTCCTTGAGTAATTTCTATATTCATTAGTACTGTACCTAGCGTTGACGTAGGTGTGTCGGTGATACCCTTTAATTCTATGATTGTACCTATCTGTGTGTACCCATAGATCTTTTTCTAGTTTTCCTAACTTTATCAAGCTAATACTAGCGCCAGTGTCAAGGAGCATTATATTGAGCTTGCTGTTGATATCTTTTTAGTTCATTTTAATTTCGCTTTTAAAGCTTGATGCTTTGTTTAGGCAACCGATATTTACTATTTGCTTAGGAGGCTTGGAAAGTTTGTCCGCTCGATTTCTGGAACATTGAGGGGCGTTTGTGGAATTTGATGATCCCTTGAGGAATTGGTTCAGGTTTTCAATTTGCACAGGGCTTCGATTTTGGCGGTGATTTTGATTAAGGAATGAATTATTTTTTTTAATTTCCTTTTGGATTTTGCATGAGTTTGATTTTTGGCATGACTGGTTAGATTTTTGGGGTATTTTATCTCTTTTATCGCTTTGTTTTTGAGGACTGCTCTTTTTGCTCTGCTTTTGAGAATTGTTATCTCGATTTGGGAATTTGGCTTTTGAACTAGTAAGTTCAGTGATTTGAATCTGTGAATGCGATTTCCGATTTTGAGAAGTTGGATACAGTGGACTATTTGAAGAATTAGAATTTTTCTCTTCACAGGAACCGCATTTTGAGTTAGAAGATTTGGAAATTTGAATCGGTGAATGCGATTTCTGATTTTGAGAAGACTCGACTTGATATGGTAAATTTGTTTGGCTTCTCTTAGAATTGGAAGTGTTATTATTTTGATACAGAGAGTTGATTTCTTTATTTTGGTTTTGGGCAGTTTTGAAATTTAGGCACGTTGATTCATGTCCTTTATCTGACTCCGCGTGCCGGACGTGCCAGGTCTTGAATCGTTTCCCGAGTTTTGGACGGATTGTTGAGGATTATTTCGGTTGTTATTAAATTGCCTTTTCCTGCACTGTTCTATCGTGTGCCCAAGGTTTTTGCAGTATCTACATGATACTGGATTTTGGACTGTATTTATTCTAGTGGGCTGGTCAGTAACGGGACTTGGTCTTTTCTCTTCCTCCATTGCTATGTCGACGGCTTCATCCAGCTCAGTGCACCTGGCGCTTTTTACCAACAGTTTTATTTGTGGTATTAACCCATTACAGAAGCTGTTTAAGATCATTCCGCTGTTTAAAGCTCGGATGGCTTTATTTGCAGCGCCGTCTGTGCTGTTTGCGTTTTCATTGTTCAGTTCGTCAAACAATGCATTAGCTCTCTCCGTGTAGGAAGCTATTGTTTCAGTAGCCTTGTCGAAACTGAAAGATGTCTGTTTGTATTACCTGAAGCGATCGAGTCTTTCTAAAATTCTTAATAAGTGCATCCTTTAACTCTGGCCATTCATTATAATCGTTATATTTCACAATAACGTTATATGCCCGGCTTGTTAACTTAGACTTTACAATGTCTACTAGTTCCGCTTTATCGGACTCAGTAGTTGCTTTCTTTGATTGAAGGCCAATCAATTGGATAAATCTATCCAAAACGTTGGCAGAACCGTCAAACTCGGGTACGAGTTTTATGGTTTGCGAAGAATTGAACGACATTGTTGCTCTTATTACTGGGGGTTGTGATTCTGGAGGGTTTATTGAAGAGGATGGATCAAAGGTACCGACTTGGTTAGTTAAAACTTTAATTACTTCTTTTGGTGGTACCGCACGTGGTGGAGAATGTCCGATAGGCATTGGTTTGTGGAAAAGCTTAGCACGGGACTCGGACACTTCACTATCAGACGACCTACGGACTTTTCTGTTTCTGAGTGAAATGTTCAGGTTTAAATTCGACATTAACCAGGAAAAAAAATTTTATTAATAAAAAAAAGGCAAGATTTTACTTTACTGCCCATTCGAAAATAACGGTTTTTTTGCACAGTCCGATTGATTTCAGTGCCCTAAACACAAATCTGAAAAAAAAGGTTGGCGGTCTCTCATCGTTTGGGCGTGGCACGCCCCCAAAGTTCAAAAAATACCATATAAAATAGTACCAAAATTTCAAGAACGGAGTGTCTAATTTTCGTAAAATTAATTTTTTTATATTTTTTGCATATACAAAATTTGTTTTTAGCTTATTTATATGAACAAGTAGTTTCTTTTAAGTTGGTTACATAATGCTTCTCATAATGATGGGGATTTTGGTGTTGCTCCTCCAGTAGGCTTATGGATTGCTGATTGTGTTGTTGATAACTTGGTTTCTTCGGGATTTTGGTGTTGCTATCCTCCAGTCACTGCACGTTTATAATTTTTTTTTTTTTACTTATTGTTCCTTTTTTTTTTTCTTCGACTTTTGCACTGAACTAATTTTTTTTTTTTTTTTTTGATTTGATTTAAACAAATTTTTTTTTGAACTGAATGTGTTTTTTTTTTTGTATTGGGAGTTAAGGTAGATGCTTTACCCTTAACTATCCCACCGCTGCCACATTTGTTATTGAAATAAGTAAACAATTAATAAGACACTATGTTGTTGACGTCTGGTGTTCGACTGGGTTATTCGGTTTGGATGACAAAGTGTATTTATGTCATTATGTCACCGAATTGTTCCGTTACACAATATGTGTGGGCACAACACGACACTCGTCAAGACTTCGAGACACTAGTCTGTTGACGTCACAACAAAATGTAAAACATGACGTCATCCGTGACCAAAGCGCCGAACACACCCACTCAACGAAAAATTCCCATATAGCATTTTTTCAAGGCAGCTGTCAAAACCAAAACTGTGTAAACAAAAAAAAATTTATATAAGCGATAGTTTTTTTTGTTAATATATTATTCTGTATTATAACGTGGTAAAAGCGGTTGTTTTATTAATATTGCGGAATTTTAAGAAGCGTTCAAAGTTAAACAGTTGTGGAATAATTTTCTTTGTTCAACGCCCGAACATTTGGTCCTTCGAGCCGGATTTAGTTTTGCTTGCGAATTTGCGATTAATTTTTATTCAAATTGAGTTTTATGCGATTTGTGTGTATCGCTATAATATAATTAAAATTGTGTGCTGTGTATTCGCCACCTCTGGAATTTGCGAATTTTAATTTTTCATCGTCACCATTTGCAAAAATTGTGTGTGCAGCTTGGACTTGGACTGCAACTTGGACTTTGACTGCAACACGGACTTGGACTGCAATTGCGATCTGGTGGACTTTGGACTTTCATCTGGAAAATCAAAATTTCACAAGTAAGTGATTTTTATTTTACTTTTTGTGGCATTTACGTATTTAAGAGTGGTAAAATCAAATATGAAACCTACAAAATTATGTCGATTACTTTCCCAACTCGAAAAGGACGTCATAAATTACTCCATTTGTGTCGATTGTTCACAATAATTCATCGCTGTCAGAAATCCAAAAGATGCACTATCTTAAAACAAGCGTATCTGGAGAAGCCGAGAAACTTTTAGCACATTTGTGTATTGCTAATGGTAACTACACTAAGGCATGGGCTATTCTTCAAGATAGGTATGACCATAAACGGTTTTTGGTGAACACTCAACTCAAGTGTTTGTTTAGTTTGGCAACGTTAACCCAGGAGCGAGCTGAATCCCTCAAAGAGCTGTTAGACACGGCAACAGAAGTGGTGCACAGTTTGGAAAACTTGAATGTGCCCGTTCAACACTGGGACGTGGTACTAGTTTACATTCTGTTACAAAAGCTTCCTTCGAAAACGCAGCAGCTTTGGGAGGAAAAATTGGGATCCAAAAAAGACAGCAAGGAGCTACCCACTTTCGCGGAATTTACCCAATTCCTCGAGACTAGATTCCGTACCCTGGAGGCGGTGAGCTATCAGCAGGCTCGTTCATCAGTAGATCCATCCAAAAAGGCATCACAGCGAAATTCGTTCCATGCTCAACAAACCACCTCGAAGTTCACTTGCAAGCTTTGCAACAAAGGTCAGCATGCTATCAGGAAATGTAACAAATTTCTAAAAATGAGCATTTCTGATAAATATCAAAATGTGAATAAATTAGGTCTATGTGTTAACTGTTTCGTATATTCGTATATTCATTCGTCACAACAATGTCCAAGTACACGTAGGTGCTTTTATTGTCAACAGCCACATCATTCACTCTTACACAATAGTACAAATAACGCTTCTCATTTACAAAACTCATTCCCGCAATTAAACCCTTCTAACAACCCTTCCACTACTCACAATAACCCATACAGTTCTAATTCTCATAATACAAACAACACAAATCAATTTTCACACTCATTTCCACCCAACACTCAAAATATCCAACAACCACAGCAAACACAAACATATATTACCTCAACTTTTAATAGCGAAGCTCCAGCTTTCCATCCATCCACCGAAGAGCAGCCTTCAACCAGTTCCGGTGTGAGAAGCCATCACTCAACACATGATGCCAACACACAGGTTTTACTGGCTACAGCAATTGTGAAGGTAAAGACGTCATCCGGAAATAGCGTACCACTCCGGGCATTGCTTGATTCTGGATCTGAAGCTTCTTTTATTACGGAGTCCGCCGTTCAACTTCTCCGCTTAAAATCAAAATCCACTAATGTCGAGGTGTCCGGGTTGGGTCAGCAGTGGCACTTGTAAGAAGGTTGTGGACATTACGTTTGCTTCGTATCATACTGCCTTCGAAACAACCACGCAGGCGTTAATCTTTCAGTCACTGTCTGGGCATCTTCCAACCCAAATCCTTTCCGTTGGGGATTGGAGGCACCTCACCGGTTTACAATTGGCGGATCCATCTTTTTATAAGCCAGCTAAAATCGATCTTTCGTTGGGCAGCGACGTATTAGCTGACATTGTGTTGCCAGAGATGTCCCGTCATCCAGATAAAACCATTATTCCTGTTGCTCAGAATACCAAACTGGGATGGATTTTGTTTGGCAGATCACCAATTGCTCCTCGATCCATCAGGACTTTCTTCCAAACATCCGATGTCGACGCGCAACTTCGAAGATTCTGGGAACTTGAAGAAACTCCATTCGCACGTTACGAAACCACTGAAGACATCGCTTGTGAAGAACATTTTTTGCAACACATTAAGCGTATGGTAGATGGACGCTATCAAGTAGCACTACCATTCAAGGAAAATGTTCATCCCGTACTAGGTAGATCACGCGAAGGAGCTCTTCAACGTTTCAGGTCCCTGGAGAGACGTCTAGCAGCAGATCAACAATTGCATGACCAATACGCTTCTTGCATTGAGGAGTATTTGAAGCTGGGTCACATGAGTGAAGTTGACGAAGACGACATATCCAGCAGAGGTCACTTTTTTCTTCCACATCATGCCGTCGTTAAGGAAACAAGCTCTACCACGCGACTGAGAGTTGTTTTTGATGCATCATACAGGACATCTGACGAATCTTCCTTAAATGATCACCTGATGACTGGCCCTTCGCTGCAACACAATGTCACTGATGTGACTCTACGTTGGAGACTGTATCGTTTTTCTTTTTCAGCGGACATAGAAAAAATGTACCGGCAGATATGGGTAACCGAGGTGGACTCAAACTACCAACTGATTTTTTGGCGCAACCACCCAGCAGACCAATTAAAGGTGTTTCGCCTCAAAACGGTAACGTTTGGTACGGCTTCAGCTCCTTATCTAGCCATTCGGACTCTGATGGAAGTAGCGAAGGCGGCAGAAACCCAGCATCCAAGAGCTGCCAAGATGATTCGTACCGAGATGTATGTCGACGATCTGTTTTCTGGTGCAGATAGCATTGAAGAAGCTGAAATCAAGAAGAAAGAGGTAAAGTCCATCTTGGAAAAGTCAGGTTTCAACTTACGGAAGTGGATGTCAAACGCAGAAGAGCTTCTTGAGGAAATTCCAATCCAGGATCGGGAATCATCTTTAGCAGTTCCATCGGAAGGATCAGACCGAATTAAAACGCTGGGCATCCATTGGCTTCCCAACGCTGACCACTTCTGTTTTCGGTTTACGCCTCCAGACAGCCCACAGCCAACTAAACGCTTCATACTGTCAACAATTGCTCGGCTGTTTGACCCCATGGGATGGATATCACCATGTATTCTTAAGGCAAAACTCGTCATGCAGCTTCTCTGGATCCAGAAATTCGCTTGGGATGATCCCATCGACAGTAAGATGCTTGAAGAATGGAACAAGTTGTACCACGATTTACCGGCGATTAACGAAATAAGAATTCCAAGGTGGGTTCAAACAGTCGGCAAGAAGAACCGTATCGAACTCCATGGCTTCAGCGATGCGTCGGAGAAGGCGTATGGAGCAGCAGTATATCTTCGGGCAGAAGACAGCGAGGGGAATGTACACATGCACCTCTTGATATCGAAGTCTAAGGTCGCGCCAGTACAACCGGTTAGTCTTCCACGTCTGGAGCTCTGCGGTGCTGTTATGCTGGCTAAACTGCTACACCACGTAGTTACCACACTCGAACTCAACGACATTACAATTCACGCCTGGACAGACTCTACCATGACACTGGCATGGATCCTTGCACCAGCATCACGATGGGAGACGTTCGTCAGAAATCGTGTAGGCGAAATCCAACGACTGACGGACATTCACATATGGAAGCATGTCCCAGCACATCTCAATCCCGCAGATTTAGCGTCCAGAGGGATGCTACCATCGGCACTAGTTCGCGAGACACTTTGGTGGAACGGCCCGGATTTTCTGCTATCGTCTTGGATCTTCAAGTTGCCTACGCAACCAACAAATCTCGCTACAGAGGAAGGCAAAAGAAAGATTCAGGTTCACTGTACAGGACTGATAGAAAACGTACTTACCCAATTAATCCACAGGACATCAAATCTAACACGACTTATCCGAGTGGCAGCCTGGTGCCTGCGCTTTGTTAACAACGCAAAAGCAAACCTTTCCAACCGTCACTTCGGAACACTTTCCCCCAAAGAGCTAGGCAACGCTGCAAAAATGGTTGCGCGCTCTGCTCAGCAAGAAATGTTCACCGAAGTTACGAAGTCCAAAGGAATGGGATCATTAAACCCATTTATTGACGGGGAAGGAATTCTTCGCGTTGGCGGAAGGTTAAAGCATGCCAATATTTCCTATCACCAACAACATCCGATCATTTTGGAACCCAGGCATCACTTCACAAAGTTGATCATTCGTGACTCTCATGAACGGTCATTGCACGGAGGAATCCAGCTTGTGATAGTACACATACGGCAAAAATATTGGATATTCCAAATCAAAAGAGCTGTAAAGAAACATATCAACAGTTGTACCACATGCTACAGGTTTCGATGTCAAACAGCGCAACAGCTAATGGGAGAACTACCTACACCCCGAGTGACAGTATATCAAGACCCTTTTCCCACACAGGTATTGATTATGCGGGACCTATCAATATTCGAGCCTGGAAGGGTCGAGGGTCCAAATGTCACAAAGGGTACATCGCTGTTTTTATTTGTTTGGCCACCAAAGCTATCCACTTAGAAGCGGTAAGTGACCTAACGACGCAAGCGTTTCTAGCAGCATTTAAAAGGTTTACTGCACGACGAGGAGTTTGCGGTAAAATCTACAGCGACTGCGGCACCAACTTCGTGGGAGGCGATGCAGAACTTCGTCGCCTTATGAAAAGCGCGATTCACGATTGGAATTAGGTTGCAGACATAATAGCAGGAGAAGGAACCAAGTGGAATTTCATTCCCCCTGCTTCTCCCCACTTTGGAGGATTGTGGGAAGCAGGGGTGAAGAGCGTTAAACACCACTTAAAACGGATCGTCGGAAACGGTACACTCACCTTTGAGGAACTCGCCACGCTTTTGACGCAGATCGAAGCGTGTTTAAATTCGAGGCCTCTGTGTCCTTTAACCGAGAACCCCGATGACTTCCAACCGCTAACACCAGCACACTTCCTAATAGGAGAAACGCTATTCACCGTACCAGAGCCAGACATGTCCATAGGCAAACAAGGACATATCGACAGATGGAAGGCAGTGCAAGCGCATCTACAAACGTTCTGGAAGCAGTGGCAAGTAGAGTTTCTAACACGGCTGCAGCAACGCCCAAAATGGTTGAAGGTACAACCTCAACTTAAAATAGGAGACCTAGTCTTGTTAAAAGATGAACGACTTCCCCCGGCTAAATGGAGTCTCGGCCGCATCACACAAACTTACCCCGGAGCAGACAACCTTACCCGCGTCGTAACAATAAAAACTCAACAGGGAATTCTAAAACGACCTATAGCAAAACTTTGCCCACTACCAATAAACGAACCTCATACAACAGAAATCGATAACCAGGAACAAACCCAAAATCAACACAAAACAACTACTGCACAAACCGTCACTAATTGAAAACAAATTCCACGCATCTACACATATATTAAAACATTCATCAAAAATAAATAATAAAATTAGTAATAATAATTAATTACATAAATGCTTCTCTCAACAGCACAAACACACAACACATAAATAATAATACACTAAGAAATATAATATATAAATCATAAAACACTTAAAATATTTCTCAAACACACGAAAGAAAACTTTTTCGCACCACTGTCATCAGACAAACAATCATACCCACTCAAACCTAAATCCAAAAGCACTCAACACTATTTCGCAAACATCCGCACACACAAATACAGTCCACTCACTCACTCAATCGCTCACTCTCACTTATCTATCGAGAACTCCGCACAAGAATACACACATTAATGAATCAATTTACCTCCAACCGCACACTAACTTAAACACACGTCTTCAATGCACTCACCCATCGCCAAAGCAAAAAAAAAAAAAAAACTCCATTCATCATCATCCACACACACATGCACATCATCGATGGACGCCAACGAAGAAAAATTTAAAACAAACAACAAATAAAAATATCACTGAATTTACAATTAATTTATGAAATTTTAATGCAACTCACCTGGATTATATTGGATCACACACCAACTTTAAAATTACACTACACTGAATTTTAATTTAACTTTAATTTCAATAATTATACCACACGATTTAATGCGCGCACCACCGAAATCAAATCTACCAACAAATGCAACAAAGAGCTTTCCAGCATTGCCACAGTCATCGTCATCATCTTCTTCTACGACAAAAACAGCAGCTGAATATCGTCTTCGTGTTCATCAACAACAACAACAACAATTCACAAGTTGCAGTAAGCTCTTATACCCAATTCACAATGGCGCTTTGCCGCTTGCGTGCGTTGACAGGCGTTTTAGAAACTTTACCGTACTTTATGTCAACGCGCGCAAGCCGCACTTTTCCAAAACTAAATGGCGCTTCAGAGCGTTGGCGCGTTGAGAGATTAGAGTAGGAGAGATTGAAAGTTCTGTTTGGTTTATGTTGCGTACGTACGTTATGTACGAATTCAGAGCAGAATACAACTACTCCTTTTTGCTTATAATTGTTATTTTAATGCACGAATTAAGAGGAAATTTGTTCAAAATAGTAAAAAAAATTCATAAATAAATATCAATAAAATGTATTTTCACTTTTATTGACGTGGAATATTTTTGTGGAAGAATTGCCTGTGCATTGAAGGTGCATGCCTTCACATGAAAGGTGTTTCAGGCGAGACAGGTAGATTTTTAGTTTAGTTGAGAAAATATGGGTAAATTACATCGAAAATCCCTTCCCTTAAAATTGTGAATTGATTACTTTGTGGAATACTTCTTGTAAAACGATTTAAGTGAGCAATATTACCAAATGGACAGCATTTATCTGAGTTGTGGAAAGAAGTTCAGTCACTTAAATAGAGAAGTGCAATTTTGTTAAAAACTTGGTTTGGCTATTTAAAAAAACCCCTATTAATAAATTCTCAAATATGGATACCCACGATTTACCTGATTTTTCAATTTATATTTATATTTTATTTCAATTATATGTATACATCTGGTGGTATGCTGGACATTCGGACGATTGTGATCGCAGGTACTGCTTCTCGTCGCTCGCTGGGTTTTTACCACATCCGGTCAGCCATCGGACAATGCATATTGAAAGGATTTTATGACCTAATAGGGGTAATTTTTTTGCTATATTTCCGCGAAGATCTTCGCTGTCTTGTCCAGACATTTTTTATGTTCCTATGTACGGACTTCAAACCCTACCAGCCGATTGAGTTCGAATCTATAGGGAATCTTCGATATCTATTGGCCAGAGAATTCCCGTGAAGTTGGGTCAAAGTCGGACAAAGGTGCGCATATTCATGTGCATTGTCCCGATGGACAATAAAAAATATATCTAAGCAATGCAATTCATTGGCACGAGCAAACTTGGGCGGGTAAACCAAGTAATAAAATAATACCTATCATTTGCACATTGCAGGAAATTAGATTTACCCTCAACTAGAATAAGAAACTATAAATATTCTAAACAAAAATGTTTATCTCGTTAATAAATTGTATGAAGAATAGAGTAGTTTCAGACAACATTGAAATATCAAAAGCGTGTACATAACATTTGAGCACATATTTTTTTTATAAACAATCTAAAGAAATCACTAGTAGCATTACAACAAAAATAATATTCGTCATTTCCACACAGTAAAATAATTAATTTGTATTGAAAATACCTCATAGGCTATTAAAAACGAGTATCTACGTATACACCTAAGTGAATCCATGCAACTCCAACAATGAACGGCATATGCTCTAACATTTTAAATATTATCAAATCGAACAAACCAAACCGAAAGAAAACGTCAAAGCCGCCCAACGCCACTGAAAGTAGAAAGTTGCTCTACTTGGGCGCCGCGTTGAACTTTACGATATTTACGATCACAACGCGACCCGAAGCCTGATACCCAATTCACAACGGCGCTTTGCCGCTTGCGTGCGTTGACAGGCGTTTTAGAAACTTTACCGTACTTTATGTCAACGCGCGCAAGCCGCACTTTTCCAAAACTAAATGGCGCTTCAGAGCGTTGGGGCGTTGAGAGATTAGAGTAGGAGAGATTGAAAGTTCTGTTTGGTTTATGTTGCGTACGTAAGTTATGTACGAATTCAGAGCAGAATGCAACTACTCCTTTTTGCTTATAATTGTTATTTTAATGCACGAATTAAGAGGAAATTTGTTCAAAATAGTAAAAAAAAATGCATAAATAAATATCAATAAAATGTATTTTCACTTTTATTGTCGTGGAATATTTTTGTGGAAGAATTGCCTGTGCATTCAATGTACAGAGGTGCATGCCTTCACATGAAAGGCGTTTCAGGCGAGACAGGTAGATTTTTAGTTTAGTTGAGAAAATATGGGTAAATTACATCGAAAATCCCTTCCCTTAAAATTGTGAATTGATTACTTTGTGGAATACTTCTTGTAAAACGATTTAAGTGAGCAATATTACCAAATCGACAGCATTTATCTGAGCTGTGGAAAGAAGTTCAGTCACTTAAATAGAGAAGTGCAATTTTGTTAAAAACTTGGTTTGGCTATTTAAAAAAAAACCCCTATTAATAAATTATCAAATATGGATACCGACGATTTACTTGATTTTTCAATTTATATTTATATTTTATTTCAATTATATGTATACATCTGGTGGTATGCTGGACATTCGGGCGATTGCGATCGCAGGTACTGCTTCTCGTCGCTCGCTGGGTTTTTACCACATCCGGTCACCCATCGGACAATGCATATTGAAAGGATTTTATGACCTAATTAGGGTAATTTCTTCTTAGGGTAAGATCTTCGCTGTCTTGTCCAGACATTTTTTTATGTTCTTATGTACGGACTTCAAACCCTACCAGCCGATTGAGTTCAAATTTACAGGGAATCTTCGATATCTATTGGCCAGAGAATTCCCGTGAAGTTGGGTCAAAGTCGGACTAAGGTGCGCATATTCATGTGCATTGTCCCGATGGACAATACAAAATATATCTAAGCAATGCAATTCATTGGCACGAGCAAACCTGGGCGGGTAAACCAAGTAATAAAATAATACCTAACATTTGCACATCGCGGGAAATTAGATTTACCCTCAACTAGAAAAAGAAACTATAAATATTCTAAACAAAAATTTTTATCTCGTTAATAAATTGTATGAAGAATAGAGTAGTTTCAGACAAAAGCGTGTACATAACATTTGAGCACATATTTTTTTATCAACAATCCAAAGAAATCACTAGTAGCATTACAACAAAAATAATATTCGTCATTTCCACACAGTAAAATAATTAATTTGTATTGAAAATACCTCATAGGCTACTAAAAACGAGTAGATACGTATATACCTAAGTGAATCCATGCAACTCCAACAATGTACGGCATATGCTCTAACACTTTAAATATTATCAAATCGAACAAACCAAACCGAAAGAAAACGTCAAAGCCGCCCAACGCCACTGAAAGTAGAAAGTTGCTCTACTTGGGCGCCGCGTTGGACTTTACGATATTTACGATCACAACGCGACCCGAAGCCTGAAGCCGCATTCTGGCTTGCACCATATGAAAGCATTGGTTCTACTTTATCTGTCAACGCGCGCACGCCGCAAAGCGCCATTGTGGCTTGGGCATGAAGCCGCATTCTGGCTTGCACCATATGAAAGCATTGGTTCTACTCTATCTGTCAACGCACGCACGCCGCAAAGCGCCATTGTGGCTTGGGCATTAATGCTCGTAGTCATGGAGAGAATAAACAAAGTCACATACGATTTCATATGACTACTGGACCCCAATTCTCAAATTCCGCATAACGCAACTCGTATACGAGCAAATCCGCCTGAAATGTTCGCATACGAAAAAAATTGGTATTCTCAAAGTTTTTTTCACCTCTGCGAAAATTGTATTCACCTCTCGCATGAGGTAGAATTTTACGTCGAAATGTACCTACTTTTTGTGCAAAGAATGACACGAAAAAAAATTCAATTCAAATTGGGTAAGAAATATTGTGGATGTGGGTTTTGATATGCGATTAACAAAAACGAAAAAAAAAAAACATTTTCCGATAGTAGGCGTATTTTTTTGAGAATCTATGGCTTGCTCACTTTTACTTTTACATGCAAAACGGTTATACTCACTTTTGGTTATGTTATACTCACTTTTGGTTTTACATACAAAATTGTTATACTCACTTTTGGTTTTGTTATACTCACTTCCCAAAAAAATACGCCTTGTGTGTGATTGGTTCTAATTTCAGTTAATAATTAATTGTGTTTTTACAATGGCTACATTGGGCAAAATGAGATTAGCATTTGTTCAGTTGGCAATGGAGCAGTTGGAGCAACTTCAAATAGACCGAGATATCCGAGAACCCAAAGACTATTTTGAACTTTTCGACACAAAATTTATGAAATTATTTCGGTTAAACAAGCGGTTGGCACAGGAATCCATCGATTTCTTGCCTACTCATATATTATTGACCAATTTAGATCAAACGCTTTATGTAACTGCTGAAGAACCTTCTTCTTTTGTTTTCCTTCCATTTGAATTATTTTTGCTTCTTCACAATAAATTATTTCACACAGAAATTTAAAAATCAAATTGTCAAACTCACAATTCCGTATGCGAGAAGCAAATCCGCCTAGAAAAAGCAGATGAGTAACATTCGAAGAGAAATTCTCGTATGCGGAATTTGAGAATTGCAAATTTCAGTCTTTCGCATGAAATTGGATATTTTGACAGGTAAACGTATGCGAGAATTTTTGAGAATTGACCCCCTGGAGTAGTTGATGATGTTTACGTGTTCTCTTGTAGATTTGTCCGTTAATGTTTTGTTGTCATTCTCTCTATACCATATGCAATAATCTGTTGTTTCTTTTCATGTTACCAAACCAAACGCATGTACCTACATATAACAGATTTTAATAGCAGACAGGTCAGTGGCAACAATATCAATCACTCGTATGACGGAGAGGGAAGGCAGAAGAAAGAAAGGGCGTGTAACACAAACAACAGTCTAAGAACTTCATTCATCGGTGGGGGAGAATGTTGACGTCACAACAAAATGTAAAACATGACGTCATCCGTGACCAAAGCGCCGAACACACCCACTCAACGAAAAATTCCCATATAGCATTTTTTCAAGGGAGCTGTCAAAACCAAAACTGTGTAAACAAAAAAAAATGTTTAGTTTGCTAATATATTATTCTGTATTATAACGTGGTAAAAGCGGTTGTTTTATTAATATTGCGGAATTTTAAGAAGCGTTCAAAGTTAAACAGTTGTGGAATAATTTTCTTTGTTCAACGCCCGAACAAGTCACAATCCGACTTTTCTCTGAAACGACATTTTACGAACTTCGACTTAACAAACCAAATACCACTGAGGAGGTAACGGAAAACCTGACAAGAAAACCACACACCAACGCAAGATAAATAACAATAACCGATAGAGTTCAACAACGAACCAAATATTTTAAGAGCAGCCACATTCAAGTGAACAGCTACAACAAATAATAATAAATAAATAAACCAATACTGAAACGTTACAATAAACATCGCTAGGACACAATAGTCCTTTTTACCAATAAAGTTTTGGATTTTAATTTTGATAAAAAAAAAAACAAGGTTAGGTTAGGTTGAATAGGGTGTGAGTTCATCACATAGGACTAGGCACAGTTACACAGATTAACAAAGCCTTTTGCAATAAAGAGATTGCGCTGTGTGCCTTTCTGGACATAGAGGGTGCTTTTGACAATACTGGATACAACTCCATATCAAATGCTCTGCACCAACGAAACATAGACCATAACACAATAAACTGGATCAGAGCGATGCTGGAAGGTCGCAAAATAACCGCGTCCTCAGGTCAAACTTCAGTATCTGTAACAGCCATCAAAGGCTGCCCACAAGGAGGAGTACTCTCACCTCTCTTGTGGTCGTTGGTCATAGATGACCTGCTATATAAGTTAAGCAATTTAGGCTACAATATTATTGGATACGCCGATGACCTGGTCATCATCATTACGGGCACTGATGCAAACAAAGTTACCTCACGTATGCAACGAGCCCTTAGGACAGTACTAGAATGGTGCAACGACGAAAATCTGTCAATAAATCCCAGTAAGGCTGTCATAGTTCCTTTCACGAAAAGAAGAAATCTAAACTTAGGTCAAATTTCAATAAATGATACAATCATTGAGTACTCCGATGAAGTCAAATATCTAGGAGTAATCCTAGACAAAAGACTTAACTGGAACTCCCATATAGACGATAAAATAACGAAAGCAACTAAAGCTTTATGGGCTTGCCGACGTATGTATGGCACAACCTGGGGGATCTCCCCAAAAATCACTCACTGGATCTATACAGTGATGATAAGGCCCATCATAACATATGCTTCTTTAGTATGGTGGACCAAAGTCAAACAAACAACCGCCATCTCAAAGCTTAAGAAGGTACAACGCCTAGCATGTCTGGGTATTTCAGGAGCCATGCGCACCTGTCCTACGGATGCTATAGAAGCCATTATAGGACTAACACCTCTCCACATATATATCAACAAAGTGGCAATTCGCAGCTCGGCAAGTTTGTTACAAGCGAAAGAGATAAGTCTTAAGTACCACCCGGAACTAACGACACTACTCTCAGAAATTCCTGAACTTGAAATGACCTGCGCGGTCACTGACCGCATCCCAAAAACTCTATGCTTCGATAGACGGTTCTCCACGGAGATCCCAAGCAGAGAAGCATGGGCAAGCTATTGCCCACCCAACTGCCATAACGGCCTAAAGTGGTATACGGATGGTTCCAAAATGGAATCCGGGGTGGGAGCTGGTATTCATGGGCCAAACCGAAATGTCTCAATACCAATGGGGAAATCCCCTTCTGTCTTTCAGGCAGAGCTCTATGCCATCAAAGAATGCGCAAACATTATCTTAAATTCAGGTATTAAAGGCGCTAACATCCACATTTTCACGGATAGTCAATCGGCTATAAAAGCCCTTAGCTCATACATCATTGACTCAAATTCAGTGCTACACTGCTTCAACACCCTCCAGGCACTCAGCATCAGAAACAAAATCAGGTTATGTTGGGTCCCTGGACACGAGGGTATTGTAGGAAATGAAAATGCTGATGAACTTGCCAGAAAGGGCTCGGTATCTCCTTTTATAGGACCAGAACCGTATTGTTCAATCCCCAAATCAGCTATAAACGCGGCCATAAAAAGCTGGGAACGCAATAAATGCATTTCACATTGGGAGAATATCCCGGGACTTAGACAAGCCAAAAAATCAATTCAACCTTTTAAAAAAGATGCCAAAAAGATCCTAAATCTACGTAGGCGTGATATCAGATATCTAATAGGATACCTAACAGGCCACCACGGCTTACGATATCACTTAAAGAAAATGCAATTAGTCGACTCACCGGAGTGCCGACTATGTCTTGAGGAAGACGAAACAGCTGAGCACATCCTATGTGAATGCCCGGCCCTATATGGTATAAGAAGGAAGTAATTTTTCAGGGAAATTATAAGTACCGATGCACTAAAGACGACCTCTGCTGTATGCATTATCAGCTACATTAAGAAAGTTGAAACGCTACTTTCCTAACTAATTTCTGACGCTTCAAGCACAAAAGACCTTACAGGTCGAAGTGCTCTCTCTATATCGCCATGGCGAGTCAGAATGTTTTAAAAAAAAAACAAAAAAAAAAGGCACCATATTGGACCCATTGCCATCAGTGGGGAACCTTAACGGTCAAATAAACTAAACCACTTCGCCCAAACAATTAATTTCCCTACAGAACCTTCAAATTGCTTCAATTTAGTTTGCGAGGCCAACCTCCTCCAAATTATCGAAGAAGTACCTGTCAAGGTATTTCCTCCTGTACCGGGCAATAGCTTGACATTCACAGAGGAGATGAGTTATATCTCATAATAATCTCATGGCGTGCTTCCTTAGGCTTCAGTTATAGCCATCGGAAAAATCCATCCGTAAAAACACGAAACAGAACAAAACTGACACATTTAACCATAGCATATCATAGGAATTCAGTGGAATACTTCGTGAAACTGGTTGAGAATCTCCTATTGCCATTCGTAGCCTTGATCTGCTGAGATTTTGTAATTCTACAGATTTTTTCCGATCTAGCTTAGGCCACAGAGCCTTTGAGACCCTGTGCCCTAATATATTCAACCATCTCTGATCTGCCCTATTTTTAATGTTCTCGAGAATAATTCTCTTGGCCACGGCCATTGGTGGTCTTATGCCCTCAATTGTTTCATTAGAGCTCTGCTCCGGTTTTGGCCAGAACATCAGCCCGTTCGTTACCCTCGATATCGCAGTGTCCGGGTACCCAACACAATCTGACCTGGTTCTGCGCGCATAGTGCTCTGAGCATTGTGCGGCAGCTCCTGACTAGTTCAGATTTGATGATGAAGGACTCTAGCGCCTTTAGCGCAGCCTGACTATCAATGTAGATAGCGATATTCTTCTTGGATATTGATCCCTTATCAAGTAGATCCGCAGCTTTGAGCACGGCCAGAACCTCTGCCTGGAACACACTGCATGTATCCGGAAGTCTTAAGGACACGTATAGGTCTATATCCCTAGAGCATTATATACCCGACCCTGTACCCTCCTTAGTTTTGGAGCCATCCGTATAAATCGAAATTTCATTATCATTCGAGACCTCATTCTTTTGCCAGTCCTCCCTATCTGGGTATTGTACTTCGTACGGTGCGTCGAAGACAATTTCCCCCAAACAGTCATCCGTTTTTTCGGGGATGTTGGAGAAGTATGGAGCTATGGAGTATGGAGCTATGTCCTACCTGTCTAGTTTTGAAGAACCCTGTGTTAGTTAGCCGAAGCGCACTGTTACCTGCTTACAGTTTTATTTGTAGGTAAAAGATAACATCCATCCAGGAACCATGGGTGTGGAAAAATCGCATCTGTGGCCTTGGTGAGTTGAGCGGTGCATACCATGTTCTTTACGATGAACTGTCCGAGAGACCTAGGACATGTCTTGTTGTATCGAAATCCCTCAAACGGTTTTGTGGCCAAGATTTGGTTGCTGCAACCAAACCATGCAAATGGCAATTGGGAAACCTTTGTTGTTGCATCGGCTTACTTCCCCTACGACTCTCTAATTCCTCCACCACCAAAGGCAGTTGTTGAGCTCATAGAGTACTGCGAGGTCAAAAAGATTGGTCTTGTCTTATGTTGCGATGCTAATGCTCAAAACACTGTTTGGGGCAGCAGCAAATGCAATATACGAGGAGATCGTCTTCTGGATTTCATCCTATCGTCTGACATCACCATCAACAATGTGGGTCGTCGGCCTACATTTGTTACAGCCAGGAGACAGCAAGTAATCGATATTACCCTGTCCAACAGGCATTCCAAGACTATCATCAATTGGAGGGTATCGCCACATAGCATTTTGTCAGATCACAGATACATCGAATTTCAAATCTACTGTGAAGTTTCACCTTCGCAAGAGAGGAGAAATCCGAGAAAAACGAATTGGGCACGGTTTAAGGAGGAACTTGGCAATTATGTTAAAGCTCCACTTAAATTAAGGTCAATACAAGGGGTAGAGAGGTCTGCTCAGGATCTGAACAGCGTCCTTATCCGTTGTTTTGAACAAGCGTGTCCGGTTACAAAAAACTCCTGCAGAAAACCGGTACCTTGATGGAATACCGAACTGCAGTGTATTCGCAGAGAAACCAGGAAGCTCCTAAATCGGTCTTTAAAAACCAACTTAGAAGAAGACTGGAATCTGTATCGATCGAAGCAAAAAGAATTTAAGAGACTGATTCGTAAATCGAAAAATGACTCTTATAGGAAATTTTGTGAGGAGGTCGAATCACTAAGTGCGACCAGTAGACTTGTTAAAGTCCTCAAAAGGGACAGACCAAGTAAACTGGACTCGCTCCAAAAATCTGATGGCACCTACACTGAGACAAAGGCGGAGACTTTCAGTCTTCTGTTGGAGACTCATTTCCCGGGAAATCAGATCACTACGCGCTCTTCAGTGGTACCGGAAACGGTGGCCACTACGGAACTGACAAACACCACGCGGCGTAGCTGGTATATTGCATCCAGAGTGGTGACGGATGACGCTATCAAATATGCAATTGCATCGTTTGAGAGTTTCAAGGCACCTGGTCCTGATGGAATTTACCCGGCTATGCTGAAACAAGGTTTTAGTCAGCTGATGCCGACGTTGAAAAGAATTTTCACCGCTAGCTTGGCCTTGGCCTACATACCTTCTCTTTGGCGTATGGTTAAAGTCGTGTTCATACCAAAAATCGGTAAGACTGACTACACTCTCGCCAAAAGTTTCAGACCCATAAGTCTGTCCAGTCTTTCCTTCCTGCTGAAAAGTTTGGAAAGACTGGTTGAGCTGCACGTGCGCAATGTTGCTCTTCGATCGCATCCTCTTTCTGAGATGCAACATGCTTATCAGCGCGGAAAATCCTGTGAAACTGCGCTTCAGAACCTTGTTGGTAGGATCGAAAGCGCTCTTGATCGGAAGGAGTACGCGTTGGGTATTTTCGTCGATATTGTGGGTGCTTTTGATAATGCGACTTTTGACAGCATGTGTAACGCAGGTAGACATCACGGTATAGATGAAACATTGGTGTTGTGGATTAAAGCAATGCTAATGTACAGGACGTTGATTGCCGAGGCGGATTGTGGCAAATGCGTCATGACAGGGGTAAACAGGGGCTGCCCACAAGGTGGTGTTCTGTCTCCCCTTTTATGGTGTATGGTAGTAGACTCTCTGCTAACGTTACTCAATCTTCCTGGAACCTACACACAAGCCAACGCGGACGATGTCGCCGTTCTGTCTGTCGGCTCGAACCTAAGGACTGTCTGCTCTCAGGCGCAGAGATCCTTGGGCTTGATCGATGATTGGTGCACAAGAAATGGGCTTTCAGTGAATCCTCTTAAAACTACGGTTGTTCTCTTCAGGAGAAGGAGGAACTTCACTGGTCTGACTCAACTTGTGGTGTCACTATCCCAATCTTCGACGAAGTCAAATATCTTGGAGTAATCCTCGATAGAAAACTTCTTTGGTCCAAGCATGTTGAATCGAAAACCGATAAAGCGCTGTCGACTTTCTGGCAGTGCAAAGGCGCTTTTGGTAAGACATGGGGCTTATCTCCGAAAAGGGTCCTTTGGATCTATACGGCAATGGTAAGACCACTTCTCTCATATGCATCGGTTGTGTGGTGGAACAGGCTTTCGCGGAAACGTGTTACTGCCTCTTTCGCCAAACTCCAAAGAACAGTTTGCCTTGGCTGCACAGGGGCCTTCCCCAGCACTCCGGGTTCTGCTCTAGATGCTATGATGAACCTCCCCCCCTTGATATTTTTATCAAGGGGTGTACACTGAAAACCATCTCCCGGTTAAAGAGAGGTGGCTTTTGGTACCACGCGCATTGGAATTTTGATGAACTTGTGCGAGAATTATCCTTTGACCCCTGTCTTATGGATATGCCGTCTGATGCAATTACACCAGAAATCCTACTGCGACAAAACTACCACGTCAACTTTCCTCAGGCAACGGAATGGCTTCGGCCGGACTCTGAGCCAGGGAAAGAATGCCATCGTGTATTCACGGATGGCTCTAAAACCGGACAGGGGTCTGGTTCTGGAGTCTTTGTGGAATGCGAGAACATTAGACTATACTACCCTTTAGGTAACCACGCGACTGTCTTCCAGGCGGAGATTTTCGCTATCCTTATGGCTATGCGCTATATTGTGACAAACAGGTGGAGGGCTAGAAGTATATGCGTTTGCAGTGACAGCCAGGCTACACTAAAAGCGCTGCTTAACCCTCTTACCTCGTCCAAGCTAGTGCCCGAACTCAAGCTTGCTTTGAACTTGGTCGGTAGGCTAAACACGGTCAAACTTGTTTGGGTCCCAGGTCACACTGGTAGCCAGGGAAATGAGATCGCTGATGAGCTTGCCAGGCTGGGTTCAGAAGAAGCTCTTTCAGGACCTGAACCCGCGCTGGGTCTGCCTGCATCTGTGGTTAGGTCATCCATCGATATTTGGGTTTCTCGCAAACACGAGCGTCGGTGGCGTGATTGTGCTGGGTGCAGACAGGCCAAGCGACTTTTTCCGGACATCTGCAAAAGGTCCGCGTCCTTTCTTCTGTCTCTCAGGAGAATCGACTGTAGACTGCTTGTGGGCGTCCTTTCGGGCCACCAAGCTTTCGCCAAACACTTAAATGTATTGGGCTTGAGCGACACCACCATCTGTCCTGCTTGTGGAGAGGACGATGATACGGCGGAACACTTCCTCTGTAGTTGTCCTGCCTTTGCTCGCATCAGGTGGCGGATTTTTGGGGTTGACGTGGTGAGTGCCGAACATCTAAGCTCTTCACTGAAGCTCCTTCTTATCTTTCTTCGAAAGACGGGAAAACTAAGTACAGCAATGTAAGGTTTCTGTTTGGCAGTACAATGGACCAGTAGTTGTGTCTGAGTGCTCCATCGGATAGTAACAACCTCCGACAAAAAAAAAAAAAAAAAAGGTAAAAGATACATAAACGCCTCTAGTGCAGCTGTGGGAGTGGTGCGTAAAGCACCAGTGATGGCAGTGCAGGCTGTTCTTTGTACCCTGGTCAGCATATCCCGTATATATAGCTTATCTGTGGCTTTCCACCAAACAAGAGCCCCATAGGTAAGGATGGGTCTAACCACCATGATGTACAACCAATGCATAATTGTTGGACTCAATCCCCACTTTTTTCCTGCTCTTCTCTTACAGACGAAGAGAGCATTATGAGCCTTTCGGACTCTTTCCTGAACGTTAAGTTTCCAATTCAATTTTTTATCTAGGACCGTACCAAGATATCTTGCGCTATCCGAGAGGGAAAGGTCCACTCCACCAATCCTGGGTAGTTTGAAGGGTGGTATCTTGTATTTTGTACTAAAAAGTACTAGTTCTGTCTTTTCCGGGTTGACACGAAGTCCACACCCTTCCGCCCACTTTCTGAGCTTGTTGAGGGCTGATTCCATGGTTTCACTCAGAGTGTTCAAGAATTTACCCCGAACTAGAATCGCCACATCATCCGCATAAGCGGTTACGCTAAACCCTGCGTTGTTGAGTTCTTTAAGTATATCGTCTATGACAAGAACCCAGAGAAGGGGAGATATAACCCCTCCCTGGGGAGTGCCTCTAGTAACCGATTTTCTTATTGAACTGTGTCCGCGAGTGGAATTGATATTTCTGGTGACAAGCATCGTGCAAAGCCAATTGCTGATGCCATGATCTACATTTATCTTTTCCAGAGCGCGTTTGATTGCATCTTTAGAAACTAACTTAAAACTTTGCTTAGTTAATCTTTCGATAAATTCAAAAAAATTGATCGTAATTGCTTAACAGAAATAAATTGTAACGATTGCTCACCCTTTTTTCATTATTCGTGCGCTACCATCACCGAAGAAAATGCTGACTATATAAAATCAAGTGGAAATTCTTTTCGTTGTGCAGTGACAAATGTGCAGTGCTTAGACGACGTTCTCTCCATTTGCCGCCACCAAATTCGCCAATACCACACAACAGCAGTGTATTAGCTGAAACTAGCAACTACAACAAAAACCAAATGGATAGCAGTTCCGCAAAAACAACAGCGGCTCGATCTACACAGCTCAAAAGCAGCGAAAGTGAATGCACTCTTCAAATGATTTATCAGAAGCTCTCTGACTTATGTCGTTTTCGATTGGTAATCCAGAATCGTCCGGAAGCATTCCGAACGCTTCTGAAAGCGTTCGATTGGCACTCAACTGACAGTTCTTCTACTGAAAAGAAGAGAAATTTGCTTCTGGATTTGAATTCAGAATCGCGGAGAGTTCTTCCGGACGCTTCTGGATTACCAATCGAAAACGACATTAGAGGAAGCTAACCACCGTTTTCTCCAGCAACTTGCTACGATGCAGTCTGAGAATACAGAGCTTAAGAACAAAGTTGAAGCTTTGGAGAGTAAGCTTAATTGGCAGCAACAACATCTTTTTAGCAATTGCATTGACATTGTTGGAATGTCTGAGTCTGACGTCAACGACAAAAATGTAATGACCGCGGCGCAACAGCTCTTCAAAAATGCTCTCTCCATCGATGTTCCTGATGATAAAATTGATATCATATGCGTTTAATATGACCAAACCATCGAAACTTGGACCTCTCCGTCCGCATAAAAAAAGTGCAAGTCAATAAAAATAATAAACAAATAATCTGTGTAAGATTTTCTGATCTACATACGAAGCAGAGATTAATGAACGCTAAGAAGATTAGTCTAAGAGCCAGTGACATTTTCTAGTGATGATTTAGGTAAGGTGTGTGATTGTGTAAGATTTTCTGATCTACATACGAAGCAGAGAATAATGAACGCTAAGAAGATTAGTCTAAGAGCCAGTGACATTTTCTAGTGATGATTTAGGTAAGGTCTATGACTAAGTGTCATCCGTGAGGATGGACCCCGGTAGCGGTATGGGAGGGAGGCAGAACGCCCTTAAGTTGTAAAAAAAAGTGCACGAAATTATTATTTAGGTTAGGCTGATATTTTTTTTAGTGTTCGTCTCGCAGTCCACAAATATGACTATAATATTGGCAGATCGATTGGCCGGTATTAACAGGGTGGCAGATGACTCCAAACGCGTCGTGTGAGCAACGAAATTTTTATCATTTAGTTAAGCTTAATTTTTTAATATGTTGTTAGGGCAATCATTTCAAGTATACATTTTCATTGGCAGAACAATATGTCGGCATTAACCCCCTGGCAGAACGCTTCAAACATCTCATATGCGCACCTTCATATTAGTGGAGCGGCATAGTATAAAATTGTATAACAATTGTGCACTTTGTGATAAAAGCATGAAATTTTTACCATGGTGGACACATTATATGAGAATGATTTTAAGATATTGGTGCAGTTCATATTGCGCGTGGGTGAGATTTGACAGCAATTTTAAATTTTCATATATACAAACGTTGGTATACGTTTCTTAGCGATCGTGTAACTCCTAAACGACTTAACCAATTGAGGTTATATTCACATAATAGACTTGTTTTGTCAAGCTGATAGTTTATAGATATGCTAAAATCCGATAGGTGGCGCTGTAGTATCCACGCTACATATCCCACAGTATCCCATCATCATATCTCTGTTTTCCCACAAAACACCTTTCACAGCAACATAAATTATGCTATCTTTACCCTAAACTCTATCTTTCGTAATCCAAAATGTCATACGTCCACATAAAATATCAAACAAATGACCTACAAATGTGTCGGCACTAGGTCACTATCGCACCAATGCATTTCACTTGCGCAATCCACTTCGATTCCGTAAACACCAAAATGCAACCCTTGCATATTGGTACCCAAGCAACATACTATACCCATCAGGCACGCTCATATGAAATACTACATACTACGATTACGAGTATACATACTATGAGTATCGTGTATCAATGGATGGTGACGTATGGCGACCACTGGGAACGCGGAAAGGAACACAAGTGTTAATGACATGGGTACTGCTGATAGCGCATTGACTCATTTTGGGTACAACTCAGAATGGTCGAAGTGCCAATGACATGTTGCGACACATTGATGGCATAGCGTATATTGTTGGACACTATGATTACGAAAATAGGTTTTTGGGATAAGAAATGCCTTGGATTGCCGATTCTAAGTGATTGGAGGGGAAATTAACTGAACTAAAATTAATATAAAAAGGAGTGGTTGAAAGGGTCAGGCAGAGAGTTAAGAATTGAATTTTAAAGCAAATAGATCGCAGCCAAGCCGAAGACAGCGGGTCTACTTTGCAAGAACAAAAATAATAATATAAAAGATTAATAAAAGCAAAACTCAGAGTTGCAGCCAAGCGATAGACAGCGGGCTCTGTAGTGAATACATAATAGAAAACATAATCTGAGTGGGGAAGCGAGGAGTAACAACGATTCTCGCTTGTTTGGGATTGACCCTGACAATTTCTGTTGGGAAATTATGTCGAATTACAGTCTCTGAATTATTGTTTGAGAGAATTACATTAACAACAACTCGTAGACACAGCCACTTTGGTAGGAATGATAGCTATTTCGAACTACACCACTAATTCATCATCAGACTCCTTTAAGTGATTGTTTGAATAGTTTTGAATTCTGACAGTCAATTCTCCGTATATATCCACTTGGGAAGACATTTCTGTTTTCCCCTGTTAGGAAGTGAACTTGCACCTCGATTTTTCTCAATTGACCAAGTGACTACCACTTGCGCTAATTGAGCGACGAATACAAGCCCGCCAACTGGTGATTAGAACGGAGGAGAAGACCAACCTCTGTGCGTTGTTGTTGCTACGAACATAATCTTTTCATTCTTATATCTCTCCGTTTGGTACTCTTCTCCCGATAACACGGGAAAGCACGGTACCCAAACGCAACATTTGGTGGCAGCGGTGGGATACCCATAGAGGTCCCAACTACCATAAAACCAAACAAACGAGTCTGCTTGCACTCGATGCGTACTGGGGCTAACCACCAGTAAAGTGTAAAATAAAACAAAAAAAAGTGTAAAAGAAAAAAAAAAAGAAAAAAGTGAAGCGTTACTGGGGCATACACCAGTAAGTGTAAGTGTAAAAGTAAAAAGTGTAAAGTCTCAGAACGTAAGACCTGGCGAATTCCTTTTATAGGACGCCGGAGGCAAACTTGAGTAGTGCCAGTAAAAGACCAGGAGACCTCACCTCTAGGGCGTGAAGCCTGCCTGGCATCGACAACAGCAGCAACCAACAGCAGCAGAAAACATCAGCAGTAATCATCACCGCAAAAGGAATTAAGGTATTTAAGTATATAAGAACTCATTTTTGCCTTTAAAAAGTGTAACACACACCACATGTTTTATAACCGCCTGCAGATAAGCATTTAGCTTTGTGGGTAAACTATTATAAACTGAAATTATTGTAAAAATAAAGAAACTTTTGAAACTTTGAAACTTTGAAACATTCTTTTTTAATTTTTAATAAATTAAACAAAAAAAAATATACACACAATACACAAAAAAAAAAAAAAAATTTTAAAACTTTTTGATTCCTTTTCAATTTCAATTTCATCATTCCACAAAAAAAATTTTTTGTTGATTTCATTATAAGACCCTGACATTTTTTCGCATTTTCTACCCATTTTGTCATCCTTACTCCCAAAAAATTACCACAAGAAGGCAACCTGCGACAGCGCAGCTTTTCGAGCAATTACCCTTCGATCTAAATTTAAACGAGAGTTCTATTTCTGACACCACCATGTCAGAATACAAGGTCAGTCTTAACGACATATACAACATTATTCCGACTTTCAGCGGAAACCCGGATGAATTGAACAAATTCATTGCTTGCGGCAATATATTGTTCACTTCCATCAAAACCGAACCGGAACACAAACTCTTTTTGGAGGTTGTAAAAACAAGACTCCAAGGACCGGCATTCGAGCTGGTCCAGTTAAACTCTTTTACCAAATGGAGTGATTTAGTCTCTGAATTGGAAAGACAGTTCAAAGAACAAAAATCTCGTTCCTCAGCACAGAATGAGTTGCTGAATGCTAAGCAAAAAGCTAGCGAAAGTGTTAAGGAATTTGGTGATCGCATCAATCGATTATTAACCTCCTTAAACTCGGCTACTTTTGCTAGCACTAGCGACGAAGCTGTGAGGAGGTTTCTCTCCCTTGAAAATGACAGGCTAGCCATACAGGTTTTCGAAGATGGTCTTCGAAACCAAAATCTTAAATTTATGGTTCAAGCCCACGGAGAAGGCGATCTAAGGAAAGCCATAGCATACGCAGAAGAACATTCCGTTCGCCTCGAACGTACAACGGCAACACATTCTTCAGTGAATAGAAGCTATCCAACAAAGTTTTCCCCCTCAAAGCTCATTTGTCAAACCTGTAACAAGGTAGGACACACATCTACCACCTGTTACAGAAACCGAAATACAGTCCCCACTTCCAGACCTATCTGCCAAACCTGTAAAAACCAAAAAACCAAACCTGGCTCCAACATCTCCAATAAAACCCTATATACTGTATCTTCAATAACAGGAGAAGAATTTAGCACGATAGGAGAAATCATAGGATCTTTGGAATTCCAAACAGAAGATCACTTAATTCTCCTGGACCATCCATTTCAAATAATACCTAACCATTTAAGTTTAGCGTATGATGGCATAATCGGTAACGATTTCTTAAACGAATTCCAGTGCTATATTAATTACGAAAATAGGGAAATAACAATTAAAACCCAATCCAACGGCTTAGTCACAACTAAGCTAAATAAAAAAGACTCAGCAATAGTAAGTAAGACTGAGCAGAATATAAAAGACTCAGCAATAGTAAGTAAGACTGAGCAGAATATAAAAAAGAATATAAAAGACTCAGCAATAGTAAGTAAGACTGAGCAGAGTATAAGAGGCTCAGCAATAGCAAGTAAGACTGAGCAGAATATAAAAGACTCAGCAATAGTAAGTAAGACTGAGCAGAATATAGAAGACTCAGCAATAGTCAATAAGACTGAGCTAAATAGAAGGGACTCAGCAATAGTCAATAAGACTGAGTTACCAAATAAACACCCAGCTAAACGTAAGACTAAGTCAAAAAAGAACTTAGCAAACAGTAAGACTGAGGAAAATATATATACTAACCAAACTAAAGATGAGAAAGGTGCCTCCACCAGAAAACTCACATTGAAACCCCGAACGCAAAACGTGGTAGAAATTCCATTCCTTGAACCAGGTAATATAGATTTGATTATTCGAAAAAAAAAAATTGTTCCAGGCATATATATCGGTGAAAGCTTGACTCGATCCAAGGACTCCAAAATAAAGGTGTTAATGATGAATACCTTGAACACAGAGCACAGGCTAAACACCACAGATATCAACCTCGAATGGGATACTCTGGATAATTTCAACTAGGTCTCCAATAAAACAAACGACAAGATCAAAGGCAGACTAGACAAACTAAAGTCAGTCATAGACCTTGAACATTATAACCAAGAAGAAAAAGAATCAATCCACAAAATTTGCAGAGAATTCAACGATTTGTTCTTCCTCGAATGTGACCAGCTTACCTTCACGGATGCCATAAGCCACAGGATCATAACTGACCAGAACAAACCACCATTATACGTCAAACCTTACAGATTGCCCAATGCACATACAAGTGAGATCCATAGGCAAGTTAACGATATGCTACAGGATGGAATAATCCAGCCTAGTGCAAGCCCGTGGAACTCCCGCTTACTTCTGGTCCCAAAACCCCTAACAAAATTGCTGAAAAAAGACGTAGAATTTAAATGGGATGCATTCTGCGACGAAGCATTCCAAATGCTAAAACATAAACTCATAGAACCCCCTATCCTATCATACCCCAATTTCGAAGAAGACTTCATAATAACCACTGACGCTAGTGATATCGGACTAGGCGCCATTTTGTCACAAGGAATTATCGGTCAAGATAAACCAATTTGCTTTGCCAGTCGAACTCTAAACGACACCGAAACTCGGTATAGCACTACAGAAAAGGAATTATTGGCTATCATCTTCGCCGTCAAACAATTCCGTCCTTACATCTTCGGTCGAAAATTTTCAATATGCACTGATCATAAACCACTACAATGGCTTATGAATCTTAAAGATCAAACATCGAGACTATCTCGTTGGAGAATACTATTGGCTGAATATGAATACCAAATAGTCTATAAAGCAGGAAAAACCAATTTAAATGCCGACGCATTAAGTCGCATACCCGAAAAATCGGAAAATATAGCTGAAACTTCCAAGGCTGTCATGGTAACTACACGTAGCCAAAACAGAAACAAACAACCTATACAAAACATACGTTCTGACCTTTGAGACATTCAGGTTCTTTCCAGTATTACTCTACACGAACACACAGGATCAATATTTGCTGACAAACTAGCCCAACTCCAAATAATAATATTACCTCTAATACATTCACCCGATGAAGAGATGCTACAAGAGAAGTCACCACAGTTTGTGAAACCTCAATTAGGAAAGAAGATTTTGATACAGTTAAGTAACCAAGAAGAAATCTGTGTAATAACTCTACCAGTACCATTCCGAAGCTCAACCGATCAGAAAATCGCGAGCACATGTCTAAACGATATTAAGGAAATATGCTTTGAAAAATGCTTTAAATGTATCGGATTCTCTTTACCTGTAATAGGGGATGAATTTAAGAAAACTTTCAAAAACCTTCTTGAAAATACATTTCAAACCCTTGATATAGAGATCCATATTTTCGTTGACAACAGAATCCTTCTAACAGACGCCAAGGCCATATAAGAATTACTCGCTGAGTATCACGACTCACCTTTTGGCGGACACCAAGGAGTCATTCGAACACTCAAGAGAATTAAAACCAAATACTTTTGGCCTACAATGACAGCAGACATAACTGAATACATTCGAAAATGTGCCTCCTGTCAGGTTAATAAGAGCAGGCGAAATCCGCCCATACCCATGAAAATTACGACTACTAGTTCAAGACCGTTTGAAAGGATAGCACTAGATATAGTTGGACCCTTGCCAACAAGTTATGGTGACCATAAATATCTTTTAACCTTTCAAGATGACCTTACTAAATACTCAGAGGCATACGCTTTACCCAATGCGGAAGCTCTAACAGTAGCAAGAGTTTTCGTCGAAAATATTGTTTGTCGACACGGCATTCCATTTTCACTACTAACAGACCAAGGTGCAAACTTCCTAAGCAAAATGTTTTTAGAAATGTGTTCTCTCATGAAAATAAAAAAGACAACCACAACACCGTATCACCCCCAAACAAATGGAGCGTTAGAACGTAGCCACAAAACCTTGATCGAGTATTTACGACATTACGTCAACCAAGATCCACTTACATGGGACACATGGATTCCTTACGCGATGTTCGTGTATAACACGACTCCCCATTCAAGTACAGGCTTTACGCCATATGAACTGCTCTACGGTTATCCAGCCAACGTACCTAGCAAGCTTGCACAACAACCAAGCATTTCGTACAATTATGATAATTATGCGAACGAATTGAAGGCACGATTGCAACATGGATACCAAGCAGCTAAGGAAATACTCAACAAACGAAAGGAAAACTCCAAGAAATATTTTGATGCGAAAACCAATCCCAAAATATTTAACGTCGGTGACAAGGTCTTGCTAAAGAATAACGCAAGAAAGAACAAACTATCACCATTATGGGAAGGTCCTTTCGAGGTGATTAAGATAATATCCAACGAAAACACAATAATCAAGATAAAAAACAAGTCCAAACTAATACATAATAATAATTTACAGTTTTACAACGAATAAAAACACTTATTGAAATTAATAAGAAACCAAATATTAATACTAGAAACAACAGCAAATATATTCAAAAAAAATCTGAAAATACCATGGAAAACCAATTAAAGGCTATAAATTCAAAATTTGACGACGTTAAGTACATGCTCAAAAATCTAGTAAATCAATCTTCCGACCAATCAACCCTAATAAAAATGGAATCTCTCACATCATTAGCCACACTATTAATAATTAGATACGAAAACACGATTTCAGATATCTTAGACATACTTACCAATGCAAAAAACGGTACACCTCACCCTACCATAATTACGCCTGATCAGTTAAATACGGTATTAGTAAACATTAAACAAGAACTACCCAGTGACACAAGACTCTCGTCTCTAATAGACAACAACAATATACTCCTCTTATACCAGATTAGTAAAATAAGTGCCACAATATTAGAACAAAAGGTAATTTATGAATTCCTAATCCCTCTTCCATCCATTGAAAATTATCACATCTACAAAGTCATCCCATTACCTACTCGTTTTAAAACGAACTTCGTATTCATACAACCAGCTATGAAATACATACTCATTGATTACAAGAAGGAACACTTCTATAATCTCAACGAAGAAGAATTAAAACAATGCAAAACTCGAGAAAATCAATTTTTATGCGAAATAGCTCACCCCTTATTCAATACCAACACTAACAATCCTCCATGTGAAATTCAAATACTCCAACGTACAAACACGTATCCGACCAATTGCGATGTAAGAGAATCAAACATACCAACGGTTTGGATACAATTGTCCCAAACTAATAAATGGTTATTCTCATCCATCAATGAATATTCTTTTGATGAAATATGTCAGGACACCCTTACAACATATTCCCTAAAAGATACAGCTACCTTACAAATTTCTGGAGATTGCTACCTCTAAACTTACTAGGTAAGCTGACAATCCGAGCAAACAAACAAAAAGGCTCATATCGTTCCCTTTCTGCGTTAAGCACGTATCTACAAAACATTCATTCTTCAGGAATTAAAAAAAATAATAGCTTCCCTTAATCGAACACAATACACATGTCAAAAATCATATCAAATTTTGACAGGCTGACATCATATTGACCTCCAGGTTAGTCAAACTGTCAAATTAGAAATAATAGAAAGATTTTACTGATACATGCGTTTAATTATTCCTGAAGAATAGATGTTTTGTAGATACGTGCTTAACGCAGAAAGGGGACGATATATTCATAACGTTTTCATACCATCTCTTAACATTACCACTATTCTAACAAATCATACCAGTAAAAACTGGACTGAAGTAAACAAAACTACCTTCGTAAAATTTTCAAGCCAAGACGACTTAAAATCACTCTCTGAAAGTATAAATTTCATGAAAAATATAGAAGATAACCCTCTCGTATCCCTAGACAAACATAATATACACCATTACGCATCTACCTACATTATCATTGCTCTAATTCTAACATTATTCTGTTACAAACAATACACCAAGTATAAGTTCAAACACGATTCCATTTCACCCAAAACCTCATCTGATACCAAAAACAATCCCGAAAAAATTAATGACATTGAAACTCCTACTATTGTACTTCAAAATTAATAAAACTTAAAGATTGAAAATTGAAAAAGAAATATGTGTGTGTGAATCATAAAAGTCAAATTAGTTTTAAGTACCTAATTTTATAAAAAACAATAAATATATATATATATATGTCGGAGCGTGCTTGAGGCTTTAGTCCTGTTGTCCACGGAAATGTAGACATACCCAAAGGTAGTTATGTCTAAGCGAGATCAGAGAACAACTAGATCGCCAGAACGCAGATTAGAGACTCGAAGGTTTTGGTCGATCTCGAATCAAGGAGTAGGCGTAGGTAGAGGTAGAAGGCAGATTGAAAAGGGGACAACAAAGGAAAAGTCGAGCCCTGGGAGCGCTGCAAGACAGTGTGTACTGTGTACTAAAATGGACGAGATTAATACTCCTGGTGAGGAGATTCCGACATATATATATATGAATATCTAATAATAATATCTAATAAATTTAAAATTACCTTTTAAAATACATAAATACAATATCATATTACAAAAATAGTTTAAAATTGTCTAAAAGAAATTATATCAATAGAAAAAAAAAATATATATATATGTATCTTGTTCAAATAGATAATAATTAAAAAAAATTCTCAAAATCTTGTTTAAGTAATAATTTAAAAAAAAAATTCTCAAAATCTTGTTTAAGTAATTATATTTAAAAAAAAAAACTTGTTTATACCTATACCTACTAATTTTGAAAAAAAAAAAATGTTTCAAGTTTTATACCTCATTGTAATAGAAAATAAGTAAAAACTAATCATCAACTGACCTGTACCTTTACACCCACTACGACTCCACAGAAAATTAACCTCTTCAAGGTAGTAATTTTCTTTTTTTAGGGGGATGGGATGTAGTATCCACGCTACATATCCCACAGTATCCCATCATCATATCTCTGTTTTCCCACAAAACTCCTTTCACAGCAACATAAATTATGCTATCTTTACCCTAAACTCTATCTTTCGTAATCCAAAATGTCATACGTCCACATAAAATATCAAACAAATGACCTACAAATGTGTCGGCACTAGGTCACTATCGCACCAATGCATTTCACTTGCGCAACCCACTTCGATTCCGTAAACACCAAAATGCAACCCTTGCATATTGGTACCCAAGCAACATACTATACCCATCAGGCACGCTCATATGAAATACTACATACTACGAGTACGAGTATACATACTATGAGTATCGTGTATCAATGGATGGTGACGTATGGCGACCACTGGGAACGCGGAAAGGAACACAAGTGTTATGCCCCGTTCACAATGTGGGCGTGATAACTAGACGAGAGCGAGGCGAGAATCGCTCTCGCCTCGTTCTCGCTTTAACCTCGTCCGGCAATTCACAATGAAACGTGGTACGTCGGCGAGTTTTTCTGACAACGAATAGAGGGACCACTGAAACTACAAAACCATATTGCCACTTAGATTTTTTTTACAAAACAGAGCTGCACTTTTATTGCTTTTTTAGCACTATTGCATGCAGTTTGAATATTCTAAAAACAACCAATTCGCAGTTTTCAGGCGTCGCTATCATCAGTCGCTATAACTATCAGTAAAATGCAACCGAAAAAAATTCTGTTGCTTTTTTTGAGCACTTAAACTTAATGACTGAACGCAATCTTGGTCTTAAAATGTTGCTTATGAATTATAAAGTTAGTTAAAAAAATTAAGCAATTGTTGTCTAAGGTTGAAAACTCACCGGATAAAGCAAAACGTGTTTTTTTGTTTCGTGAAACAAGAGCACATTGTTTCTTATGAGGCAAAACACACCAAAGCAAATGAAACAAAACAGATGTTTTTGTTTTTAAGTGTTTCGGTGGTGGTTGTCAAAAATACATGCCATTGTATACAAGCATAACACACACCGAATGCAACAAAACTGTTTTGAACCAGCGTCGTTGACGATAATTGCCTACTTTCTTAGAGCGCAACACACACCAAAGAAAACAAAACATAAAAACCAAAGAAAAACAGAAAAACATGTTTCGTTGCCGATAGTTAACCTGTTGTTTTTACGAAACAAAATTTACATGTCGTTGTAAATAAGATTTGCACAACTTCATTGTCTGAGTCCGACCAACACTAAAAGCAAGTCGTAAATTCCACACCAAACGAAACACGAAAACAAAACGTTTTGTTTTGCTACATTCTGTTTCGCTTGGTGTGTGTTCAAATAAAAAAAGATTTTTTTCGAATCAAAAACGTGTTGTTTAATCTAGTCTACATTTTCTAGAAAATTAATTTATTAATTTTTTCGTACGTACGTACGTACAACTGTAGTTTTCTGTTGAACTTCTTAGTCAATTCCAGAACAGGTTCCAATGAATCCCTATAAAAAGCTTACAGTCTTACATCCTAATAAAATTTGCTCAAGAAAATGACCTCCAATAACCAAGAAATCAAAAAGAAACACAATCAAAACGTATATATTTTCGCGGCAATGTTTGTTTAAAGAAATACGAAATTCCCTTTTTCACCGCATTCATTATTATGGGAAAATAAGTTCTAACATTGTCGCTGACTTATTTAAAAATTTCTCAGAATAATCGAACCGTATCAAAATAATAACAAAAAAAACGATAAAAGTGCCGCCCTGTTTGCTTGAGAAAATACAAGTGGCAACCTTAAGTACATTCCTATGAAAATGGCGTCGCTTCCCACTCAGAGAGTAAATGTCATCGGTGTCTCGGGCGAGATTTTTCCAAATTTCCGAAATGGTCGCGAGACGCGGCAACGAGTCTCGCGCCATTGTGTATTGGTGCATGCATTTCCTTTGATTGGAAATTATTTGACAACTCGCGCTAGACTCGATCTCGCTCTCGTCTCGCTCTCTCGCTGTATTGTGAATCGGCCATTAATGACATGGGTACTGCTGATAGCGCATTGACTCATTTTGGGTACAACTCAGAATGGTCGAAGTGCCAATGACATGTTGCGACACATTGATGGCATAGCGTATATTGTTGGACACTATGATTACGAAAATAGGTTTTTGGGATAAGAAATGCCTTGGATTGCCGATTCTAAGTGATTGGAGGGGAAATTAACTGAACTAAAATTAATATAAAAAGGAGTGGTTGAAAGGGTCAGGCAGAGAGTTAAGAATTGAATTTTAAAGCAAATAGATCGCAGCCAAGCCGAAGACAGCGGGTCTACTTTGCAAGAACAAAAATAATAATATAAAAGATTAATAAAAGCAAAACTCAGAGTTGCAGCCAAGCGATAGACAGCGGGCTCTGTAGTGAATACATAATAGAAAACATAATCTTTTCATTCTTATATCTCTCCGTTTGGTACTCTTCTCCCGATAACACGGGAAAGCACGGTACCCAAACGCAACAGCGCTGTAGACAAGTAATTAACAAATTCTTTATTTATGAACCAAAATGATTCATATTTACAATATATCTTGGTTTGGTGTAAAAATGGAAAAACACAAAATCTGGACCCGATAGGTGGCGCTGTGGTCTAGTTATTAATAATTTTTATCTTTAGGTACCTACACGGTAAAAAATTTACGGAGTAAACCCGGATTAAAACACAAGTAAATACGGAGTGAATGTGAAATCAAATTCACTAAACTCAAATAATGAAACGCAATGTTACTCATACAATGAGGGGAGTCGCAAAAATATTATAACCTGCACACTAGAGGGAGTCGCCTTATAGAAAAGATTGGGAGCCCCTGCCCTAAGGTAAACTGCGTGAAGTATATAGAGGCATGAGACTGCCTAACATTGCGTACAAGACCCCGAACTGTGTGACCGATTGAAACTATATTCATCAACGAACTACTTGGCCCCTATAAATACTGTTTTAAGACAGGTATAAGTCCACCCGACGAATTTCACACTACGGCAAAACACAAGAAATTCAGATAGGTACATAATACACCAAAGACCAGTTTATCAATTTTAAGGTCGGCATCTAATAGCATTATAGAGAAGAGTTATTTAGAGTGTCTAAAATAAGAAGAAACACGGATGACATTAATATCATTCGCACAGCTGTCACTGACGAGTTTCCAAATATTGGATCAGAAGAGTAAAAATGGGTTTAGTTGTGAATGAGGACAAAACCAAGAAAAGACACACAACACCGACCAATCGGACGGAACAACGTAATAGATACGTCACATTGAGATAATTAGAAACTATGTCTACCTCCGCTACTCTATAAAGTGTGGAAATGGCATATCAGCAATCAAGCGAAGAGCCTGATGCCTGTTGGAGTCAATATGTACTTATGAAAAGTACTGTATTATATATAAAACTTCAATAGTCCTTGTTTTTATGTTTATTTAACTTTTATAAATTTTGTTTAAATAAATTCATTCCTATTTCTGACTTCATTACAATATGGGCCTACGTTTTGGTCTTTAAAATAATTTTTCCGACTGCGGATTATTATTGGATTATTGTTAAAATGACGATGAGTGGCCATCTAACAATAGAGAAACTTCGTGGCAGAGAAAATTTTCATAACTGGAAATTTGTTGCTGAACAATATCTGATGGAACATGACATGGGATTGTGTCTTTGGTGAAAAATTATTAATAACTCGACCACAGCGCCACCTATCGGGTCCAGATTTTGTGTTTTCCCATTTTTACACCAAACCAAGATATATTAGGGGTATTCATGCAACGTCGTAAACTCGTCGTAAACGTCGTAAGTTTACGACGTGGTAAATGAACTGTCAAAATTTGTATGGAAAATAATTTACGACGAGATTGTAAACTTACTACGTGAATTTGTGTGGAAAACCGAGATGGTAAACTTACGACGAGGGTGTTGTGACATTTCACACTTGAAATAAGGGCGCGAAATCAGAAAAAAAATACTTTGCATGCATTTATAATACTTTTGATGCATTTATAAATAGAAATTGCACATTTTACTATTCCAAGTGTAGGATAATTAGTTAGTCCATCAAATTGTATTAAGAAAACAAGTTTTAAAAGATACTGTTTCGACCAATGTATCGACTTTGGGTTTTCCGTGTTGAAAAGAACTTGTACTTCACCGTTTTCTTCGACTTCCTTTTGTTCGCTCAATTTTAACACCCAGAAAAACGCTCTTACTTCGACCACGTTATAATAATTCTTTCTTTATTCTCCTCAAACCATACTTCAAAAACTGTTGACATTTGACAGCATTTTGCATTTGACAGAAATTGACATTTGTAATTTTCTTACTTAATAACAATTAAACATATTAGAATTAATTAATAAGCTTGATACACAATTTACGTCAGCAACATTCTCCCCGGCCGTGAACTTCGTTCGCAATAGATAATTCAATTCAGCATAAAACAAAAGTGGCACCACTGGTTGAGCAGTCGTCTTGAGGATTTATTGCAATTATTCTATCCAAGAGCTTCATTGTATGTTTGTTCCCTTTCACTGTGAAATATAATCATTAGTGGAACAGAGAAAGAAACAATACAAACAAATAAACAGATAGCCTAACGTAAACGACCCCTAGTGATAGTGAATAATAGCGTGCCCTATTGCCCTCCTACTTGTTCGCATCGTAGTTCCTGCCGACGATTTTCCCTTTCCTGTCTGTAGTTAGCTTAGCTTTGGCTTGTTTACAATCGCGTTGACTTATCGTTCGGTCGTTTGGTGGTGGCTGCGATCAATTTTAGTATGTTTTATTTTATTGAGGAGAAGATTTTATTAATATTTTGTGCGGGATAATTCGGAGGTGATTCATTCTAATTTGGCATAATAATTTTGTTCCTAATAGGTTTTCATTGGTGTTTTCTTGTGATCTTTATTAAATTTTGTTGTGATATTTGATATGTATGAGTGTAATGTATTGGTTGTTTATATTAGTGCAAGCAGCATAAAGCTTTTATGATGTGCATGCGGTAGTGAAAGTAGAGCAGATATATTGGACTGTATAACACTTTTAATTATGAATGGGTTGTGTAGTGTTGTCTGACGAGTGGAAATTTCTCATTATTTTATTTTTCGTTATGTGGATTAGAATGTTTAGTACGATAATTATAGATATATTTGTGTAGTGTAGAATGTGTGTAGTGTAGTTTTATAGTTTAGAAAATTTGTTGTAGAATATTTATATTATATTATTATTATTATTATTTTTTTTTTGTTTGTGAGAAAAGTGCTTATTTCTTATGCGATTATGTAAGTGTTTCGAAAGACGTTGTTTTATTGCTTGGGAGCAGGCATATTTTTGTGATTGGTCGTTTCAGTTCTCCCGATGGGGTTTTTAATGTTACAACGCGAACCAGGTTGTCTGTTCCTGGGTGCAAATTAATTACTCTGGCTAACATCCATTTACAGGGTGGAATCCGTTCATCCTTGATGAGTACTAGGTCGCCTATTTCCAGTTGCTGTTCCATTTTTTGCCATTTTGGACGCTGTTGGAGACGTGCTAAATACTCCGAACTCCATTGTTTCCAGAATGTTTGGTACATTTTTTGTATACGCTGCCAACGATCGTTGTAGCCAATATTTTCATCAACAGTGTCTGGTTGAGGTATGCTGTTCATTGGTTCCCCAATGAGAAAGTGTGCTGGGGTTATAGTTGAGAAATCATCTGGGTCATTTGTTTGTGGACACAATGGCCTCGAGTTCAGACACGACTCAATCTGGGCCAGAAGCGTGTATAGTTCCTCGAAAGTCATAGTTGAACTTCCAACAACTCGTTTTAAATGGTATTTGATGGATTTTACTCCGGCCTCCCATAATCCACCGAAGTGAGGTGAGGCTGGGGGAATAAAATTCCATTTCGTTCCATCGTTGGCCAGAGCTTTCGCAATCTCCTTGCTCTCGTAATTTGCTGCCTTGAGCAGTCTTTGCAGCTCCCTACTCGCTCCCACGAAGTTTTTCCCACAATCGCTGAACATTTCTTTACAAATTCCTCTCCTTGCTGAAAATCTTCGAAGTGCAGCCATGAACGCCTGAGTTGTCATGTCACTGACTAACTCAATGTGTAACGCCTTTGTAGCCAAGCACACGAAAATTGCAAAGTATGCCTTAAATGTTTTTGAGCATCGGCCTTTCCACGCCTTGATCTCAATTGGACCAGCATAATCTACGCCGGTGAATGTAAAGGGCCGAGAGATTTTTACTCTTGGTGACGGCAGATTTCCCATTAGCTGTTGTGCTGGTTTTGCCCTGTATCTAAAACAGATGGTGCAGTCGTGGATGCATTTCTTTACGCAATTTTTTATTCCTAAGAACCAGTATTTCAACCGTAGATAGGCGATCATTTGTTGAATGCCCCCGTGAAAGGTCTCCTCATGTGCATTTCGAAGAAGCAGTCGACTGAAATGGTGATTCGATTTTAAAATAATAGGGTGACGCTGTTCATAGCCCAATTCTGAATTCGCCAATCGACCTCCCACGCGTAAAATACCTTCACCGTCGATAAAAGGGTTTAAAGATTTTATTCCTCGTACCTTTGTATGATTATTGCAGAAGTCTGTAGAATCCTTGCCAAACATAGTGCCTTGAACTACCCTGACTGCGAGTTTTAAGGCTGCATGTATTTCCATCGGAGAAAGGGTCCCCAACTGTCGATCTGCTGCTGACTTGCGCAAATTTGAGTAAAACCTCATACAAAGGGCTAAAATCCTCAACAGGTTTTGAAGGCTCGAGTGCTTCTGGATCAAAATATTGACGTCGTTGTTGACAATCGTTGTAACGCAGTGTGTTTGTATTTGTCGCTCTTCTTCTTTAGTGGCTATGGTTGATGGTTGAGGTGGACTGATGAACGCCCATTCGACCCTGAGGAACTCCGGCCCGTTCCACCAGAGGGAACATTCATTAAGAGTCGATGGTAGGATTCCGCGAGAGGCCAGATCCGCAGGGTTTTGATTGGTGGGTACGTGTCGCCAAATATTGCAGTTGGTGAGCCTTTGCACTTCCGCGACCCGGTTGCTGACGAACGTTTTCCATTTCGATGGGGGTGAAGTGATCCAAGCCAGCGTAATCGCCGAATCCGACCAAGCATACACTCTTACATTTTGAAATCGCAGAACATGTATTGTGTAGTCTAAGAGCGTAGCCAACATAACTGCCGCACACAGCTCCAATCTTGGGAGAGTTACCGTCCTCAGCGGAGCGACTTTGGTTTTGGATATCAGCAAGCTTACATGTATATCACCATTCTCATCTAGAACACGTAAATAGATGACAGCCCCATACGCCTTCTCTGATGCATCACTAAATCCATGAAGCTCTACATCCTTTATTCCTTTCTGCAGATGAATCCACCGAGGCAGCCTGATATTTTCGATTAGTGGGAGCTCTTTGCAAAAAGTGTCCCAGTCAGCCTTGAGTTCCACCGGAATCTGATCGTCCCATGCTAATCCGCGGCACCATAATTGTTGCATCAGCAGTTTTGCTTTGACGATGCATGGCGAAATCCATCCCAATGGGTCGAAGAGTCGAGCTATTGTGGATAGCATCGATCTTTTTGTCGTAACCTGTGAAACATCGAAGGACACGTTTTGGAAGGAGAAAGAATCATCATTCGGAAACCATTTTATTCCCTACGCCTTGATGTGTTCTGAGGATTCAAATGGTAAGGCAAAACCAAACTCTCTCTGATCCATTGGAATGCCGTTCAGAACGTCCTGGGAGTTGCTAGTCCACTTCCGCAGAGTGAATCCTGCGGATGTCAGCAAGTCTTTGACTTCATCGCGTTTGTGTAAGGCCTCCAACAACGAATCAGCTCCAGAGATTAAATCATCGACGTACATCTCTTCCCTAACAGTACGCGCACCCACAGAAAAGCGAGTTTCTTCATCAGCTGCTGCCTGGTCAAGTGTGCGGATAGCGAGATATGGTGCACTAGCTGTGCCGAATGTTACCGTATCCAATCGATACACATTGAGTGGAGCGCTAGTATTACTGCGCCAGTAGATGAGTTGGTAATACGCATCCTTTTGATCCATTCGTATCTGCCTATACATCTTTTCGATGTCCGCTGTAAATGAATATTGGTAAGTTCTCCATCTTAAAATTATGTCGATAATACTATTTTGTTTTTTAGGTCCTACCATTAAGCGCTCGTTTAAGGACGTACCAACTGCAGATTTTGCTGCCGCATCAAACACGACACGAAGCTTAGTGGTAGAGCTGGCTTCCTTCATCACTGCGTGGTGTGGGACAAAATAGTGATACGGAGTTTGTATTACCTCATCATTGTGGACATCTACTTGCTGCATCTGGCCTAACTGAAGGTATTCTTCCATACATTTTGTATATTCCTTATGTGGTGTCGGATTAGTTTCAAACCTTCTCTCCAGTTGGTGAAACCTGCGTAGTGCTCCTTGCTTCGAAGAACCAAGCGCGGGTCTGCATCCATCCTTGAACGGTAGCGATACTTTGTATCGTCCGTCCGGTAAACGCACCATTGTCTCCTTGTAATGCCTTTCACATGCAGTGTTCTCCTCGCTCTCGGCGACCTGGAACGGAACTTCTTCTATTTCCCAAAATTTTCGAATTTGGGTGTCTATATCGAAAACTTGGAAGAAGCTACAAACCACCCTTTGAGTAGTCGCAGCTACTTTTCCCAAAAGTATCCATCCGAGTTGAGTATTTTGAGCAATAGGTGATACTTCATCACCTCGTGTTATATCCGGAAGAACCAATTCCGCAAATACGTCGCTGCCCAGCAACAGATCAACAGTAGCTGGTTTGTAGAACAAAGGATCCGCTAGTTCCAATCCATTGATATGCTTCCATTTATTGAGCGTCATTTCTTTGGCCGGAAGAAGCCCAGTCAGGGATTTGTACACATAGGCTCGTGTACTGGTCTCAAAAGTAGAATGTAATGAGCCGAACGAAATGTTAACGTACCTATGGCATGCTCCACTGTTGACCTTCCCCAGCCCCGACACTTCAATAAATGTACTCCTGGTCTTCAAGTTGAGTAATTGAACAGCAGATTCTGTAATAAACGTTGCCTCTGATCCCGGATCTAATAATGCCCTAAGCTGGAAATATTCTCCTGTTGCAGACTTGATCTTGACAATTGCGGTGGCTAATAGAACTTGAAAATTTGTGTGGTGTTGGGTATGATAGTTGTTCACTACACCTCTACTAGTGGATGCTAGCATTTCGCTAGCAGAGTGAAAAACTTGGTGCATTGGGGTTAATGGTGGAGGCTTGGTATGATTGTGTGTTAGAATTAATGGTTGGTGTAGGGTTTTGAGAGTGTAGTGTAGTGTAAGTTTGAGAATTTGAGTGCGTTTGAGAATCTGGGTGAGTTTCAGAATGTGTACGGATATTATCTGTAGCGTGTGATATAATGGGTAAACGTGTGTCGAGAGTATTTATAGTGTTATTATCTGAATTGTTTGTGTTAGTATTAAGATGCAATAATGAATGGTGTTTCTGCTGGCAGTAGTAGCACCGAGCCTGGCTTTGGCATTGCGACGTAGTATGGCTGTAAGCCAAGCAATTACCGCAAACGCCGACTTTGCTTACTGCATTACAACGTTCGGGTATTTCCATTTTAATGAATCGGTTGCAGGTGCGTAGCGAATGCTGACCCTTACCACATACACTGCAGTTAAACTTCGGCTTTTGTTTCAAATGAAATGAGTTTTTTGTTGCAGACCCTCGCTGGTTGGAACTCTTTTGGTTAGTTTGACTGCATTTGGGCTTTTGCTGATCGACAACTTCCAGTGTCCGAAACCTCATCTCAAGAAACTCGGAAAATTCCTTGAAGGTTGGTAACTCCTTCCTTACTCCAAGGCGTTCTTCCCATAATTGCTGAGTACTTGATGGGAGTATCTGCAACATTATGTAAATGATGATCAAATCCCACTGCTTTACGGGAACTTCCAAATTTTGAAGGGAGTGCAGACACTCTGCTGAAGTGTCCAGAAGCCTTTTTAATCCTGCCGCGTATTCACTACTTAATATTGGCTGAGAAAAGAAAACCTTTAAGTGTGTGTTTACTAAAAACCGAGTATTGTCATACCTTGAGCACAAAATCGACCACGCCTTATCGTAATTGCCGACGTCGATGCCTAAGTGCTGCAGCAAACGGTCGGCTTCACCAGACAAACTAGATTTTAAGTAGTGTAGCTTTTGAATTTCACCCAAACCTGCGTTATTGTGAATTAACGATTCAAAAGTGCTTTTGTACTGTCGCCACTTTTCATAATTTCCAGAAAAAAAGCGGCAGAGACATTTCTGGTAAACGGAGACCATTTTGTAATTTAGCGGTACTTGGTGCGTCGGTGGATGTCGACATTGTAACCTTATCCAGACAATCCATTAACTCAGCACTATATTCCAAGTAAATTTCCCTTATTTCCCTTATAATATTATCAAATTCCCCAACTAATGTCTCATCCTCTACAGCTGATGTGACTAACTTCTCATTCGTGGTTTTGCTCTGCCTGAACAAGTCTTCTAGAATGGCAAGTCGGCCATTGATGATGTTCTTTGTCTTCTTTGCTTCTGGCGTCGAGGAGAAACTCTTATAGTCCATTTTTATAATGGACAAAGCATTTTTCAAGAGTTTTACCTCTTTAATGTAACTCATTTTGATGTATTATTGTTAATTGAAGGGAAATTTGATATAAAAAGGGCTAAATGGCTAAATGCTATTATTCACTTACCTCAGCTTTGCTTCAATTCGTGATTTTCTTTTCGCGCCGCGTGAAACCGTTTTGCACAAAAACTCACAAAATGTATTAATGTCTTTTTAATTAAATGTTTGTAATTATTGTAGTGTGGATTGAAAAGTACTACTTATTGACCACAACGCCATCTAATGGAAAGTAGACGAACTTATTCAACGGAACTTCGAATCGTCGAAACTCAACGAATGGTGAATGGTCTAAAACGAAACTAGTACATTCTCGATTGTTTCGGTTGGAGTATAGAATATTCGAGAAGCTTTCGTGGGGAGTATAAAAAGGGTTGCGAAATCCGACGAGAGGACAGTTTATCTTTAAACCGTGTAAAGCAAAGTTCGAATAGTATCGGTAGTGATTTAAAATAAGTGGAAAAAATTGTAATAAGTGGAAAAGATTGAAATAAGCGGAAAAGTTGATTTTAAGTGATATTGTCTTGTAATAAAAGTGATTTATTAAAGTTTAGTAAACAGAATAGTGTTTTATCTTTTCGAATCCCAGCCGAATATAACATTGGTGTCAGAAGTGGGATAAAACGTATTCTGTACGAAGTGTTGTGAAAAAAAAAAAAAAAAAAACAGTGAATAAAAAAAAAATAAAAATAAAAAATAAAATAAAATAAGAATAAAAAAAAAAAAAAAAAAAAGTGAATTACCTAATTTGTGGCAGTAGAAAGACAAGACTAAATAAAGTGAAGTGAAATTGAATTCTGTGCTAAGTGTAGTAAAGATTAAAAAAAAAAAAAAAAAAAAAGTGAATTAGTAAATATGGTTCGCACATTGGCATTACTTCAACTCAGCATACCTCAGTTAAAAACTGAGCTGGAAAAACGGAATCTCTCCACTATTGGGGGAAAAAGTGACCTCATACTTCGTCTGCAGGAAGCTGTCGAAAGCGAGGGAGAAGATCCAAAATCCATGCTATTCGAAGTGACAGAAGAACAAGTAGCACAAGTAAGTACAGGCGCTGACATGGCCGCTATGATGGCATTACTTCTTTCCAAGTTCGAAGAACAGAAGAATTCTATGGAATCTAAGTTCGCGGAACAGAAGAATTCTCTAGAAGAACAGAAGAATTCTCTAGAAGAACAGAAGAATTCTATGGAATCTAAGTTCGCGGAACAGAAGAATTCTCTAGAAGAACAGAAGAATTCTATTGAATCTAAATTCGCAGAACAAAAGAGTTCTCTAGACGAACAAAAGAATTCTCTAGAAGAACAAAAGAATTCTCTAGAAGAACAGAAGAATTCTATTGTCGCTGCACAAAAAGATTCCGTGGAAGAATTTAAGAATGTTCTAGAAGTAAAATTCGACGCGATTGATAACAAGTTAAACCAGCATGAGACACAATTTGACGAAATGAGTCAAAAATTACAAAAACATGATACAAACTTCGAGAACTTAGCAAGAGAGCATGAGACAAACTTCGAGAACCTAGCTAGAGAACTGGACAAAGTCAAGAAACAGAAAGCCCGAGAATATTCTGCTGATTGCCCTAGCAGGAAGGAGATGCAACCGCCTGTTTTCGATGGTCAAACATCATGGCCAATTTATAAGCGGCAGTTCGAAGCAGCTGCAATGACCAACAGCTGGGACGACGAGGAAAAGTCCATCGCACTAACGCTAGCACTACGAGGCACAGCTGCAGAGTTGCTTCAAACTATTTCTGAAGAAAAGCAACGCAACTACGACGCATTGGTGAAGGCTATCGAAATGCGCTTTGGTGATGACCACATGCAGCAAGTATACAGGGTGCAACTGCGCAGTAGAATCCAGAAGCGGGGAGAAACGCTCCAGCAGTTGCAAGCGGATATCGAACGGCTGGCGCATTTGTCGTATCCCAACGCCGGCGAGGATGTCATCAACGAAATGGCTGTAGAGGCGTTTACCCAAGCCATAGAGGACCGACAACTGCAAATGGCTGTACGAATGGCTGGAAATAAAACTCTCCCTGAGGCACTGGCATTTGCCCTGACCATGAAAGCTGCTGACCAAGCATCACAAGGGTTTCACCGTGTGAGAGAGATAACAACCGTCGAATGCTCGTGCCAAAGGGCAAACGTCGTAGAACAGAACAGTGCTCGCAGGGGACCGATTCGTTGCTGGAACTGTAACAAAATTGGACATCTACAGCGACAATGCAGAGCTCCACCCAGACACACTAGTTGTCCGTACTGCAGCGCTAGGAGTCGTAATGAAGGGGCATCTGAGCGTCCAGCGGATGACTCTTCTCAAAATTATCAGTCGGGAAACGTGTAAGAACCAACTTCGCGGGGCAGAAGTTGGTTTCTGGAATCGACGCCCCCAGGACCACCATTCAAGTTTCCCAAACCAAACGAGGTAACAAGAGTTTGACAGTGGAAGCCCATATCGGCCAGAAAATGTATGTGGCCACCATCGACACCGGTGCCACCGCTTCCATTATAAGGAGGGATATCGTTCGCCAATCATGGCTGCACAACACCAGCAGCTACTGTCTAAAAACAGCAACTGGAGCAACAGCAAAAGTGTATGGAGAAGTACTGCTAACAATAAATCTTGCGGGATTAGTCTTCTCCCATACCTTCCTAGTGGCCGATATATGTGACGAATGCATCATCGGAATCGACTTTATGAAGGCGCACGATGTAGTACTGGACATCGGCTTGCAAGTACTAAAGTACAGGAACGTCGAAATTCCCATGATCTACGGGGACGAGCATGTCACAGCTCTAAGGACAGTCATGAGTGAAGACGAGATATTACCACCTTCTTCAGAAACACTTATTTGGACAAGGCTGGAAGGTGATCCTGGGAGCCACCGATTCTACCTAGTTGAGCCAGATCCAGAAAATCATTATCAAAACTACGTCGTTGGAAAGATGCTTGTAGAACCTAAAAACAACATGGTTCCCGTACGAGTTCTAAATGTTGAACATAGAAGCATGAAACTGAAGCAAGGGGAAGTGGTGGGTAAGTGCGTACCAATTACTGCGGTCACAAAATTATCCAATGAGGGACCTACCAAACCTCTTACATCCACGGAAATGACGGAGATAAAAAGGAGTATATTTGGACAGTGTGAGTTGAATCAGGAGCAGCAAGAAATGGCGGGGGAACTAATCAACGAGTTCGCTGATATATTTGCTTCGAAGAGCGGCGAGTATGGTCGGACACATCTCGTACAACACCGAATCGACACAGGAGACGCAAGACCTATTCGTCAGCCTCCCAGACGACTGCCATTGGCTAAGCAGACGGAGGTTGCAGAAATGGTGTCGACGATGGAAAAGGAAGGGCTGATTGAAAGTTCGAAAAGTCCATGGGCGTCACCGGTTGTACTGGTCAAGAAGAAAGACGGCAGCACGAGATTCTGCGTGGACTATCGTCAGCTGAACAACGTCACCAAAAAGGATAGCTACCCTCTGCCAAGGATTGACGATACCCTGGATACACTATCCGGCGCCAAATGGTTTTCCACCATCGATTTGAAGAGTGGCTACTGGCAAGTGCAGATCCATCCCGAAGACCGCGAGAAAACAGCTTTTACAGCAGGAAACGGGCTCTGGCAATTCACAGTAATGCCATTTGGACTGTGCAATGCTCCAGCCACCTTTGAACGGCTAATGGAGCGTGTTTTGCTGGGACTAACGTGGAAAACCTGTTTGGTGTACCTGGACGACGTCATCGTGGTAGGAAAAACGTTTGACGAACATCGAGACAACTTGAAGGAAGTGTTCCAGAGACTTCGAAGCGCGCAATTGAAGCTGAACCCGAAAAAGTGTGCTCTTTTTAAACCAGAAGTGAAGTATCTCGGGCACATTATCTCTTCCGAAGGAGTCAGGACTGATCCAGAGAAAGTCGATGCTGTGAAAAACTGGCCGGTTCCCAAAGACAAACATCAACTTAGGAGCTTCCTGGGACTTGCGACCTACTACAGACGCTTTGTGAAGGACTTTGCCGGGATTGCCAAGAGCTTGCATCAACTGACAGAAAAAGGAAAACAATTCAAATGGTCAGGTGAGTGCGAAAAGAGCTTTGAAAAACTAAAGCAGCAACTGTGTGACGCCCCCATACTAGCATACCCTACTCCTGGAAAAACATTTATTGTGGATGCAGACGCTAGTAATGTGGGAGTTGGAGCCGTCCTTTCGCAAGTGCATGATGACCAAGAGAAAGTAGTTTCTTACTTCAGCAAAGTTCTCTCCAAGCCAGAAAGGAACTACTGTGTAACCCGGCGGGAACTTCTCGCTTTAGTCCTGGCGACAAAACACTTCCACAAGTACCTTTATGGGAGCAAATTTATTCTTCGCACCGATCATGCATCTTTGAAGTGGCTGCTGCAGTTTAAGAACCCTGAGGGACAAGTCGCGAGGTGGATCGAACGGCTGCAGATGTATGACTACGAGATACAGCATCGAAAGGGAACTCTTCACTCTAATGCAGATGCTCTCTCCCGCCGGCCTTGCAAAGCCGATTGCAAACATTGCGTGCGTCAGGAGGAAAAAGATGCCGTTTCCGTGCAGAGGCTGAGGGCTGAGCCCATTGGTGGCTGGACTGCGAGAGAGATCCGGGAGGCTCAAAGGGAAGATCCGGATATCGAGCCGATTCTCGCCTGGAAGGAGCATGAGGGAAAGCCAGACTGGCAGGAGATATCTAATCGGAGCCCCGAGCTGAAGGCATACTGGGCGCAATGGGACTCCCTTCATGTGCAGGACGGCATTTTGAGGAGAAGATGGGAAAGCTCGGATGGGAAGTCGTTCGTGATGCAGCTTATTGTTCCCAGGTCCAAAGTAAGTGAAGTACTAAAGGAACTGCATGATGGAGTATCTGGGGGCCACTTGGGAATAAATAAGACGCTCGAAAAGGTGCGAGAGCGATTTTACTGGATCCATTCGAGGGATGATGTAGAAAACTGGTGCAGAAAGTGCGTAACGTGTGCGGCCAGCAAAGGCCCGAGGGTGAAAACTCAAGGCAAAATGCACCAATACAATGCTGGAGCCCCTTTCGAAAGAATTGCAGTTGATATTGCCGGACCGTTTCCTGAAACGATTAATGGAAATCGTTACATCCTCGTGGTTATGGACTACTTCAGTAAGTGGCCAGAAGCATATGCTATCCCTAACCAAGAAGCCAAAACCGTGATAGAGCAGATTGTTTTCAACTGGGTGAGTAGATTTGGTGTACCACTGGAATTGCACTCGGACCAAGGCCGAAACTTCGAGTCCAAGGTTTTTCAAGGAGTAGGTATGCCAGCTATTTGGGATTAAAAAGACTAGAACAACGCCGCTCCATCCGCAATCAGATGGGATGGTAGAACGCTTCAACAGAACCTTGAATGAACACCTATCTAAGGTTGTAGGCGACGACCAGAGGGATTGGGATAAGCAGATCCCAATGTTTCTACTAGCCTATCGCAATGCTGTGCATAACACTACGGGACATACACCATCAGAAATCCTGTTTGGTCGAACAGTCCGGCTACCTAGCGAGTTGATGTTCGGATCTCCCACTGAGGAACCCAAAAATGGGGACGATTATGTTGCGGACCTCAGAGAAACCATCAAGGACGTGCATCGAAAAACTAGGGATAAGATCAAGATAGCCACCGACCGCATGAAGACGAGGTACGATGTCAAAGCAACAACTACAGGATTCGAGGAAGGAGATCTGGTATGGCTGTACAATCCCCATAGAAGAAAAGGTATGTCGCCTAAGTTGCAACAAGATTGGGAGGGGCCCTATAGAGTAGTCAAGCGAATCAACGACGTGGTCTATCGAATCCAACGAGGTAGAGGTAAACTTAAAGTTGTCCATGTGGATCGTCTTCACCGTTACATTGGGGAAAATGTTGACGCATTTGTTCGGGACGAACAAGTTTAAGAGGGGGATATTGTAGTGTGGATTGAAAAGTACTACTTATTGACCACAACGCCATCTAATGGAAAGTAGACGAACTTATTCAACGGAACTTCGAATCGTCGAAACTCAACGAATGGTGAATGGTCTAAAACGAAACTAGTACATTCTCGATTGTTTCGGTTGGAGTATAGAATATTCGAGAAGCTTTCGTGGGGAGTATAAAAAGGGTTGCGAAATCCGACGAGAGGACAGTTTATCTTTAAACCGTGTAAAGCAAAGTTCGAATAGTATCGGTAGTGATTTAAAATAAGTGGAAAAGATTGTAATAAGTGGAAAAGATTGAAATAAGCGGAAAAGTTGATTTTAAGTGATATTGTCTTGTAATAAAAGTGATTTATTAAAGTTTAGTAAACAGAATAGTGTTTTATCTTTTCGAATCCCAGCCGAATATAACATTATTGTTTATGATTTGCCAATCCAAATTTGGCTCGAATGGACCAATGTTTCGACCAATGAATGGACTTTGGGTTTTCCGTGTTGAAAAGAACTTGTACTTCACCGTTTTCTTCGACTTCCTTTTGTTCGCTTAATTTTAACACCCAGAAAAACGTTCTTACTTCGACCACGTTATAATAATTCTTTCTTTATTCTCCTCAAACAAAAACCATACTTCAAAAACTGTTGACATTTGACAGCCTTTTGCATTTGACAGAAATTGACATTTGTAATTTTCTTACTTAATAACAATTAAACATATTAGAATTAATTAATAAGCTTGATACACAATTTACGTCAGCAACAGATACTAAATAACGAAATTTACAATTCCAAACAAAGGGAGATTTCGTTCGCGGCAAAAATATTGGTATTGTAAATTTCGTTATTTAGTATCTTTTAAAACTAGTTTTCTCAATACAATTTAATGGACTAACTAATTATCCTACACTTGGAATAGTAAAATGTGCAATTTCTATTTATAAATGCATCAAAAGTATTATAAATGCATGCAAAGTATTTTTTTTCTGATTTCGCGCCCTTATTTCAAGTGTGAAATGTCACAACACCCTCGTCGTAAGTTTACCATCTCGGTTTTCCACACGAATTCGCGTAGTAAGTTTACAATCTCGTCGTAAATTATTTTCCATACAAATTTTGACAGTTCATTTACCACGTCGTAAACTTACGACGTTTACGACGAGTTTACGACGTTGCATGAATACCCCTAATATATCTTGGTTTGGTGTAAAAATGGGAAAACTCAAAATCTGGACCCGATAGGTGGCGCTGTGGTCGAGTTATTAATAATTTTTCACCAAAGACACAATCCCATGTCATGTTCCATCAGATATTGTTCAGCAACAAATTTCCAGTTATGAAAATTTTCTCTGCCACGAAGTTTCTCTATTGTTAGATGGCCACTCATCGTCATTTTAACAATAATCCAATAATAATCCGCAGTCGGAAAAATTATTTTAAAGACCAAAACGTAGGCCCATATTGTAATGAAGTCAGAAATAGGAATGAATTTATTTAAACAAAATTTATAAAAGTTAAATAAACATAAAAACAAGGACTATTGAAGTTTTATATATAATACAGTACTTTTCATAAGTACATATTGACTCCAACAGGCATCAGGCTCTTCGCTTGATTGCTGATATGCCATTTCCACACTTTATAGAGTAGCGGAGGTAGACATAGTTTCTAATTATCTCAATGTGACGTATCTATTACGTTGTTCCGTCCGATTGGTCGGTGTTGTGTGTCTTTTCTTGGTTTTGTCCTCATTCACAACTAAACCCATTTTTACTCTTCTGATCCAATATTTGGAAACTCGTCAGTGACAGCTGTGCGAATGATATTAATGTCATCCGTGTTTCTTCTTATTTTAGACACTCTAAATAACTCTTCTCTATAATGCTATTAGATGCCGACCTTAAAATTGATAAACTGGTCTTTGGTGTATTATGTACCTATCTGAATTTCTTGTGTTTTGCCGTAGTGTGAAATTCGTCGGGTGGACTTATACCTGTCTTAAAACAGCATTTATAGGGGCCAAGTAGTTCGTTGATGAATATAGTTTCAATCGGTCACACAGTTCGGGGTCTTGTACGCAATGTTAGGCAGTCTCATGCCTCTATATACTTCACGCAGTTTACCTTAGGGCAGGGGCTCCCAATCTTTTCTATAAGGCGACTCCCTCTAGTGTGCAGGTTATAATATTTTTGCGACTCCCCTCATTGTATGAGTAACATTGCGTTTCATTATTTGAGTTTAGTGAATTTGATTTCACATTCACTCCGTATTTACTTGTGTTTTAATCCGGGTTTACTCCGTAAATTTTTTACCGTGTAGGTACCTAAAGATAAAAATGATTAATAACTCGACCACAGCACCACCTATCGGGTCCAGATTTTGTGTTTTCCCATTTTTACACCAAACCAAGATATATTGTAAATATGAATCATTTTGGTTCATAAATAAAGAATTTGTTAATTACTTGACTACAGCGCCACCTATCGGATCTTAGCATATCTATAAACTATCAGCTTGACAAAACAAGTCTATTGTGTGAAAATAACCTCAATTGGTCAAGTCGTTTAGGAGTTACACGATCGCTAAGAAACGTATACCAACGTTTGTATAATATATGAAAAAATTAAGCTTAACTAAATGATAAAAATTTCGTTGCTCACACGACGCGTTTGGAGTCATCTGCCACCCTGTTCATACCGGCCAATCGATCTGCCAATATTATAGTCATATTTGTGGACTGCCAGACGAACACTAAAAACAATTTCAGCACAGATACTATAGTTCCATAGATATCGCACCCAGAGTAAAAAAAAATGACCATTTTTCAACTCAATGGGACGTACCGCTACGTCCCAGTTTGATCAAACTAGCGTCAATAATACTCAGACATGATGTTACCACAGATAATAGAGTTCCATCACAGTGCAAACAAAAATGATCACTATTTTTCGTTCCCTATTTCAAGCGATTTGTTGAAGTCAAACCTTGCAACCAAATTCAACAGAACAAAATCAAACCTATAACACGAGCTGTGATGTGACTGTGAGTTGCATTCGAAAGATAAATACATTTGCTTATTTGAATTCGTTTTCGTTTGCCAGTGCAACGCCAACGACTGACTGATGAGGACAGGGATGCGGATGGGTGGTCTAATGTGGTGTTGACTTTGTTTGGTCGTGTGTAGGTATACATGTCTATATTTTTTTTCGGACGGCTGGTTTGCGCTGTGCGCGGCGGCTGTGGCTTCTTATTTTTATTTTCATTCGCTGTCGACTTTCGAACGATTTGGATGTTCATTTATATTGTTGAGAGAATTGAGATATTGTTTTCTTTGTAAATTTTATTGTCAGCGTTACTTTTTCAGCGTTATTTTTATACCTTCCACAGGAAGGTATATTCACTTTGCCATTATATTTCTAACGCCAAGAAGGAATCACCGGAGACCCCATAAAGTTTATATATATTCTGAATCAGGATCACATTCTGAATCAATTTAGCCATGTCCGTCTGTCTGTTGAAAGCACGATAGCGTTCAAACGAATCGACTTAGGCGAATGAAATTTTAAGAGAGGACTTCTTTTTATGATTGCCAGGTTGGTATTGAAAATGGGCTATATCGCTCAAGTTGTTCTGGTACCTCCCATACAAAACTACTATTAGACCCGTGTGTCTCTCTGTCTGTTGTAATCACGATACCGTCTAAACGAATCGACTTAGGCGAATGCAATTTTGTGAGAGGTATTCTTTTAATGATTGTCAGGTTGGTATTGAAAATGGGCTATATCGGTCAAGTAGTTCTGGTACCTCCTATACAAAACCAATATTAGACACATGCGTGTACCTGACAGTACATACTAACTCGCATGGCAAACATTTTGCATGACTTTTATGCAGTGGAGGGTATCAAAGCATCGGCCAGGCCGATGATAACACTTTTACTTGATTTTTAATAGTGTTGCAATGCAACAAACCATCGCGATCGCAGCATCAATCATCGCAAGCCACCACCACCTACTACCTGCATAGCATCTCCCGTCGGCAAATGCAAATTATGCAAATTAACTCTATCATCTTACGATCGAGTCAAAATACCGACGGCAAACGCCTATGCAGGTCAGGAGCAAATGAATTCAATCAGCTGGTAGTTAACAACAAAAACACGGAAACTTGATGACAACAGCGAAACAGCGTAAGTGCATACAAAAAAAATTCTATATTTTTGGGTTAGAGCTCCACCCACCGACGACAACTGATCTCCTCACACAACGATGGCTAAGCGATCTGCATTGTTGTTAGTTATTTTGTTTATGCTTGCACAATCATGAAATCCCGAGCTAAACAATGCACACACAATGATGACGAACCAGCTGTTAGATTTCGGGTGACGATTTGCACAAACGGCAAGTGCGTATCAGTGGTTGAGGATCCGCAAACCCAGGTTAACGACCAGAGAAAGACGCCAAGGCCGATGCATGCAATATTTTAGGAAATTATATTTATTCCCAATAGTAGTAGCGAACAGTCGTCATCAAAACCGAAATAGTTCAACCGACTAATAAAGTAATTTAAAATTTACTTTGCGCTTTTTTTTTGTTCGTAATTTTCTTTTACGGCGAAATTAATCTACATAGGTTCTATACAAAATAATTGAATCGGCACGGAAATACAAATAATTAGTGATACAATGAGTGATAAGAGATTATCTGGAGTTTCTTGTTCCGTTTGTAGGAAAACGAAAAGAGATTACCCTAATTTGAGAATTTTTCAATGCCCTTCTAGAGAAAAAAATGAAATTTTAAATAATTTGTGGAGGCAGGCGTGTGGTTTCAAAAATGAAGGCAAATACATTGTTTGTGGAGACCATTTTTGTCCCGAGTTTGTGGGAAGAAAATACCTTAAGAAGGATGCTGTTCCTTCCTTAAATTTAAATTCTGATTTAGATTCAGACTTAAATTTAGAAGGTCTTAAGTCTCCTCCAAATAAACGAAGAAGAACTTCGAGCAGTTGTAGCATTTCGTGTGTAAGGTGCGATCAGTTATTAGAGAGATGCGCAAAAGAGGAGAACAAAAATGCAATTTAAAAAAAAAAATTGTTAAGTTACAAACTTAAAATAAAAAACTTGAAAATTAAACGTTACAAAAAAAAGAGAGCGCATACTGCTTTTAACGTTTTAATAAAAGGGAAAATATCTTTATGGTCTCAAATCCAAGAGCTCAATATTTCCGACCATTCAAAAACTTTTTGCGCTATGTTGATGGGGTTGTCGAAATCTACAAAATACAATAACAACGAAAAAGAACTTTCCCAAAATATTTTTTATAGGTCGCAAAGCGCTTATAAATTTCTGAGAGATGGGCTGGGATTCAGACTTCCTCACGTATCCTCTTTTTATAGGTGGGCTCCTGTAAAAGGACTACAACCAGGATATGAAAACAATGCCCATTTGTATCTAAAATCAAAGTTCGCTTCATTAAACCAGCGAGAACGTTGTGTTGTCTTGATATTTGATGAGATTAGGATTCGTCAAAACCTCACATATAATATTAAAAATGATTTAATAGATGGTTTCGAAGACCTAGGAGCAGAAAGAAATAGATTTTTTGCCAATGAAATATGTGTTTTCATGGTAAATGGTTTGTTTGATAGTTGGAAAAGTGTTTTAAACTATTTTGTGTCAGCAAACGGTGCAAATGGGGCTAACCTAAGCGAAATTATAAAAAACAATTTGAAAATCTGTCAAGATCTTGGTCTTAAGGTTTGCGCTGTAGTCTGCGACCAAGGACCTAATAATAGAAAAGCTTAGAAAATATTAGGTGTTTCCGAAGAAAAGCCATTTACAATTTTCAATGATGAAAAAATATTTTGTTTTTATGATTTTCCCTTACTTATTAAAATCACTTCGTAATGTTATACTGAATTCAGATTTACAAACTCCAGATGGTAGAGTTTCTTTTGATGTTTTCAGAGAAATATATACAATTTGGAAATTGACAACGTGGCTAAGACATGTTTGAAATTTCGAAGTTCTCATATAGCACCAAATGCCTTTGAAAAAATGCATGTTCGCCTTGCAACGCAAATATTTAGCAGGACAACAGCGGCATCGATTCAAACTGCTTTTGAACTTAATTGCTTAAAAGAAAGCTCCTTAATTAGGATTCAATTATTTTGTATAGAACCTATGTAGATTAATTTCGCCGTAAAAGAAAATTGCGAACAAAAAAAAAGCGCAAAGTAAATTTTAAATTACTTTATTAGTCGGTTGAACTATTTCGGTTTTGATGACGACTGTTCGCTACTACTACTTACTCGATCGTAAGATGATAGAGTTAATTTGCATAATTTGCATTTGCCGACGGGAGATGCTATGCAGGTAGTAGGTGGTGGTGGCTTGCGATGATTTATGCTGCGATCGCGATGGTTTGTTGCATTGCAACACTATTAAAAAACAAGTAAAAGTGTTATCATCGGCCTGGCCGATGCTTTGATACCCTCCACTGCATAAAAGACATGCAAAATGTTTGCCATGCGAGTTAGTATGTACTGTACAGGTACACGCATGTGTCTAATATTGGTTTTATATAGGAGGTACCAGAACTACTTGACCGATATAGCCCATTTTCAATACCAACCTGGCAATTATAAAAAGAAGTCCTCTCTTAAAATTTCATTCGCCTAAGTCGATTCGTTTGGACGCTATCGTGCTTTCAACAGACGGACAGACAGACAGACGGACATGGCTAAATTGATTCAGAATGTGATCCTGATTCAGAATATATACACTTTATGGGGTCTCTGGTGATTCCTTCTTGGCGTTAGAAATATAATGGCAAAGTGAATATACCTTCCTGTGGAAGGTATAAAAATAACGCTGACAATAAAATTTACAAAGAAAACAATATCTCAATTCTCTCAACAATATAAATGAACATCCAAATCGTTCGAAAGTCGACAGCGAATGAAAATAAAAATAAGAAGCCACAGCCGCCGCGCACAGCGCAAACCAGCCGTCCGAAAAAAATATAGACATGTATACCTACACACGACCAAACAAAGCCAACACCACATTAGACCACCCATCCGCATCCCTGTCCTCATCAGTCAGTCGTTGGCGTTGCACTGGCAAACGAAAACGAATTCAAATAAGCAAATGTATTTATCTTTCGAATGCAACTCAGAACTCACAGTCACATCACACACAGCTCACAGGTCAACGTCTGTTGTTTGGAAATCGTGTTATAGGCAGAGATGACAATTTACTTCATATGTAGTAGATCTACTTCATTTTTGAATTATTGTTCATCTGCTACGTAGCAACTTATTTCTACTTCGTTTATTTATGGTTCAAAATATCATTATACTATATTGATCAATTTGACTCCAAATACATCAACAACGACGTAAAAATCAACTAAATATAAATATCACGAAAAAAATGTGTCATGTAATGCAGCGGTTCTCAAACTTATTAAGCTGTGGAACCCTAAACAAGGCCCAAATATATTTCGGAACCCCAACTAAAAAAAATGAAAAATAACACATTTCAAAATCAATTTTTGTATGATATTTTTTCAAGGATAGTGTGAAGAATGAAACTGTTTGATTGTTTGATTTATGTATTTTTTTAAATTGACTTCTATCTCCGAAAGCTGTATTCGCATATCTGGGACAGCGTCCAACCCCGATCTGTATTTAGTCTTTGCATAAGTATACGCTGAAAAGGGTATCATGACGTTAACTAGAACGACTAAAATCTAGAATAGTCAAAAGCTCGAAAATGAATTTGATAAATCTCGAATGCAAAAATCTCGAATGAATGGGTCAAAATCTAGAAAGTACAAAAATCTCGAAAGACTATCTCGAAAAAAAATCTCGAAAATAAAAAGTAAATTCGACATTTTTTTGCACCCACCCCATATCCAAACAGTAAACCCAATCGGGGGGGTTGCAGGGGGGCAGCATGCCCCCACATACGTATCAAGATTTTTGTTATTCGAGATTATGCTTTCTAGATTTTTTTTTTGAGATTTTTTAAATTCGAGATTTTTTTTAGAGATTTTTACATAAGAGATTTTCGACTCACTGAAAAGCCTGCTTTACAGGGATGCGTTGTGACAAAAGGGAGCAAATTTAATATACACCCCTATCGTGGAATCCGCCAGGGGAATTGTTCACGGAAAAAAATATTTTCGTATCGTCAAATCCGCAAAGTGAACAGTTCCCCGTGTGGGTAATGTGAATGAGTTTCACTGTATCGTTGAAAACGTTCAAATCGAATTTTTCCCGAACAAAATGACAGTTCTCGCCCGCATCAAAAGCATTGCTGATTTTATAGGTTTTCTTGCTTGCTGCAAGTCGTCGTGAGAATTGTAAAAGAAAATGTACATATAAAAAAACTGCTTTATTAAGCCGAATATTTGTAATAGATCTGTGCAATATTGAACTTTATTAAAATCAATAAGTAATCGTTCTAAAAACACATTTCATCTGGGATTTCCATGAAATCATGCACTGCTCCTCTTAACCTGTCTCGTATTCTTCTCTGAGATCTCCGCTCATTTCGTTCTTCCTCTTATGCTTCCAAAAATAGGGCTATCGTATCCATTATTATATGGAAAACTTTATTTTTTATTTAAATCACTTTTAAAACAAACTTTTCAAATGCCTCCGACAAATGCAGCTACACATTTGTATTGACAAATGAAAGACCGCCGTTTGACAGTGAAACTACCTTTTCCAAAAACGTGTCGATAAGGAAAGGTTTCCGGCGGATTCCACGATAGCAGTAGAAGGTGAAAGGGATCGTACCTATAGTTGAAGTGAAACTTAATTCCGAAGGATTCCACGATAGGGGTTTGCCTGTTTGGCAAGTTCAGGGTATTCACTCTTAATAGCATACCAACCCAACATTCGTTCAATGATACAGAATCAAAATACATTTTTTGATAAAGAAGAACTATGTAAGTACATCTATAACGGCCATTTTATTCACTCACTTTAATCCGGATTAAAGTTCACACCCTGATGGTTTAAGTGAGTTTAACCCAAAAATGAAATCCAAATCCATAATATTCAGTCGATAAACCCGATGATAAACCCGTTTTTTAACCTTGTTAGCGTTTAATCCGATGTAAATAATTTAATTTAAATAATTTAACAAACAAAATTTCATATTATTGACTAATTTGCTTTAAATTATCGGGTTTAAAAAAATCTGATTAATGATCGGGTGTAAAATTAACTACTTAAACCTGACTTATACCCGAAGTAAATAATGTGGCCGTCGTAGGCTGGGTTACATTCTGACTTATTTTCATTCTTTGTAAGATAGTGTGTAGTACCTCATAAAAGCCATGCGCGAACTATACTCACACGAATGCATACATCATGGATTGTTGCTCACAATTATTTTGGGAAAGTGGATGTTGCTGTACCATTTTTGTTTGCTTTTTTTTAATTATGGGTAGCTCACACTTCAATAAAAATTAATATAAGCTTCAAACATTTTTTTGCCCAAAAATGTTTGCAATTGCATACCTTACAAAAATTATTTTTGTGGTTTACTATTCTTAATTCAAGAAAGTCGCGGAACCCTTAACCCAGGGTTCCGCGGAACACAGTTTAAGAACCGAGGATGTAATGCACTGTAGAATATCATTTATGTGCTTTCTGTCACACTACACATCCATCTATAGATCCCATTATCCCATTGAAGACCTAACTTTATCATTTTGAGCATTTCGCCAAATGTCTGCTTCGTTTTTTGTAAATCTACTTCGTTTTTTCGGGCAATTTGCTACTTTTTTTGGGTTCAGCATTATCATCCCTGGTTATAGGTTTGATTTTGTTCTGTTGAATTTGGTTGCAAGGTTTGACTTCAACAAATCGCTTGAAATAGGGAACGAAAAATAGTGATCATTTTTGTTTGCGCTGTGATGGAACTCTATTATCTGTGGTAACATCATGTCTGAGTATTATTGACGCTAGTTTGATCAAACTGGGACGTAGCGGTACGTCCCATTGAGTTGAAAAATGGTCATTTTTTTTTACTCTGGGTGCGATATCTATGGAACTATAGTATCTGTGGTCATAGACTATCGTCCAGCAGATGCCCGACAAATACAGCGGTGTAGTACGCCAAGAGGGCACCCCAATTGAACGCCATCCCGAGCACCAGCTGTGGCCAATAAGTTATGCGCTTCATCAGCGGATATGTGATGACCAAGCTCAAGGAACAAGCACCGAGAATCGACTGTAAATTCAGTTCTAGCAAAATAAGCAGCCCGAGACTGAGTTGTGCTGAAAGAAACACAACTGCGTCGAATTGAGAAATTTCGCCTCTAGCTAGAGGACGGGTTTTCGTGCGTTCTATTTAAGCGTCCATATTTTTGTCCCACAAATCGTTGATGGTGCCACCAGTGCTTCGATTTTTAACGCCACGATGCCAAAGAGGCCAAGTAAAAAAAATTAAAACTTCCACTTCCACAAGAAATCGAATTTAAATAATTTAATGACAGTAGGTTTTTTTATGGTGAGTTTCGATCAGCGTTCCAAAAATTCGATTTCAATTAATTTTTTTTTTTATTGTAAACAGCAAAAATCAATATGATTTATGTGATTTTCCATTGGGCACATCAGATTTTTATTTCAGATCTCAAATTTTCAATGGCAAATGGAACATGAAAGCATGAATTAGTAAAATGTAAATGTATTCGTGCGTTGTTTCTAGTAAATCGGCTGTGCAAATTGTTTTCGTTTGTCGGTGGAAACATACGAACTTCATATGGATAATCATATCGACGAAGAATCGAAATCCACAAATGACGAGGAAGAAGAATAATATGACGAAGATGATAGCAATTGCTCCAATTTTAAGTCCATGTCCATTATTTACGTTATTGTTCTGAATAATTGCTTTTCAAGAGGGTTTTAGTAATTTCGTTTTGAAAATAAATTGAAATTCAAATTCAAATATATTGGTATTAGTGAGAGTATGTGTGATCTAGATCAAAGAAAGGTTGATTTTTTGCCCAATGGAACATGAAAAGTCATCTAGATCAAAAAAAAAGATTGATTTTTTGTCCCAATACACCACATAAAATAATCAGTAAAACCCTAATCGTTACAGTTTTGTTGATATAATTGTTCACTGTTTTTACCTTTTTGTTGTATATTTTAAAGAAAATACATTTATTTTTATTGAAAGTATATTTGTACAGTGCATTAAATCCTTAAAGTCATTTTTGTTTGTATGTTTTATTGAGCAGCAGATAGGTATCTGATATTTCAGGTCAATAGGACCCAATTTTTAAAAATTCGGTTTTATGGTGATTGAACGGCACATATTTGCAATTTGGCAATATAATATATATTGCATATTGTATGTCATATATATTTTTGCGTTTAGAGCTATTATAGATAGTGTATTTGTATATTTGGTGTATTTTATGCATTTTCGTGATATGCATTTTCAATATAAAAAATACACCACTTTTTAGTGCAGTTTTTGCACATTTAATTTCGATTCAGTGTAAATAATACCGTGTTCTCGTATATAATTAACACCGGCTGTACAAAAATTATACCGATTTTCGGTATATAAATTGTGCCAGTGGTATAAAAATTGTTCTGGTTACTAGGATATAATATACTCCAGAGGTGTATATTATGTACTGATAATTAGCTCAAATCATACACCAAATGGTAAACAGTTTACACCACATTTTGGTGAAAAACTTTTTCCTTGAGTGTGAAAAATACACGATAATTCGATTGATAAAATACACCATTAGCGTATTAAAATCCTAAACTTAGAATTTATTCTGATTTAAAATTTAAACCGAAGTTTATTTTTTGCATCGGAAACAGAGTTTGAGCTAAAATTTATTTTATGCATTTTCGTGATATGCATTTTCAATATAAAAAATACACCACTTTTTAGTGCAGTTTTTGCACATTTAATTTCGATTCAGTGTAAATAATACCGTGTTCTCGTATATAATTAACACCGGCTGTACAAAAATTATACCGATTTTCGGTATATAAATTGTGCCAGTGGTATAAAAATTGTTCTGGTTACTAGGATATAATATACTCCAGAGGTGTATATTATGTACTGATAATTAGCTCAAATCATACACCAAATGGTAAACAGTTTACACCACATTTTGGTGAAAAACTTTTTCCTTGAGTGTGAAAAATACACGATAATTCGATTGATAAAATACACCATTAGCGTATTAAAATCCTAAACTTAGAATTTATTCTGATTTAAAATTTAAACCGAAGTTTATTTTTTGCATCGGAAACAGAGTTTGAGCTAAAATTTACACCGTTTTTTAAAACTCATTCTATGATTCTAAGTAGGTATTCACATTCATAATATAGACGTAAGAAAATCATGAATAAATATCAATGTGAGTGCCTAATTTAACAACGAAGCCCAATCTGTCGATTTATTTTCTGTCCTACCCCGTCTAAAAATCGAGCGCCTCGAAAATTTTAATAATTAAAGATTTTTTATTCGATGCGTGAAAATTAGTTTTTCGAAAATTATAATTTTCTGGTTGTTTTTTAATTATTTAGAGACGTACTCTAAAAAACGAGTCAAAAATACAAAAAATGCGGCATGATTAAGTCGATATATATAGTAAAATAAATAATCATTGTCTTCATTCTAAATATGGCGGCCAGCCGAATCTTATTTTTTCCTAATATTCCTTGAAAAATATGGCCGTCGTCCAAAATATACACCAATTCCTGAATTTGGATATAAAAATGCACCAATTTAAAAGAAGAAGGAGAAAAATACACAATTGTAGAAGTTATATGCAATATTCTGTTTTCGGTGCATTTATTTTGCTGGAAACTGTGTAAAATATTCACTGATTTGTAGCATTTCGTGAAATTGATGCAAAAAATGCACCAAAGTTAAAGGAGAAATGAGAAAAATGCACCATTGTGACAAATACAGTGCGGTTCACTTGTTTAGTCGCACACATTTTATTAAAATTAGGCAGGAAAAAAGTGTTGAATTTTCAGAAAAGTCAAAAGTTAAAGCTTAACTCTCGAAACGCTTTTGAAATCGTGAAATGGCTCATAAAAACTTTGTAAACAATAGAGTATCTTATGGAAAGAACTACAAAGCAAGGATCGTGAAAGTTTTAACACCACAAAACAATCGAAAATTGTAAGAATAGTGCCTTATGGCGCTCAATTTACAAACAAAATTATAGAATTTGCTGGTTTTTTTTTAGCAAATCCACTTGCGTTGTGCTATTGTCAATGCTTTATACCCAAATTTTACAAAACTACAAAAAAAAAAACCACCGCCTAATCATGGATGCAAGAAACCCAGGCCTTGAATTTTCAAGGTCTGACATGGCATGGGATATGAACATTAAGGTGGTCTCCAGAAATTGAAGCAAAGACGACTTTTCGAACAAAAAGGAGTTTAACTTGGATGGTCCTGCAACTATAACTATTACTTTCATGATCTCCACAAAGAAAATATGTTTTGAACCGACATCATTCAAAATTAGGGGTACTTATGGTATATGTGGTGCAATTTCATTCTTCGGCGCTTTTAAATTGGAAATCGTTTCCAATAAAATATTAGTATTTCTTGCAAAACTTTTTTTGGACACAGTTTTTTCCGTAATAAAGCACCTTTGTGGACTTATTCCATGGATATTCCAGAAGGATAACGTGCATATACGCACAATTCACGCCTTGTTAAATAATGGATTGTCAGTGAAAATATTAAAATATTGCACTGTCCCCCACATTCGCCTAATTTTAATTTTATTGAAACTCTTGCCCCGTGAAATTTTTTGAAGCAACAATCAGTATCAACACAATCAAGAGCTGATTGTAGCGATCAAAGCTTCTTGAGAAAATATATCCTTGAATTACCTACCTTCAAAGTTCATTATGGCTCTTTGAAGAATATAACTTTTGAGATTATATCCAATGGTACTGCCTCACACATTATTAAAATAACTAAAAATTGACTAAAATAAATAAAAATATTGCAAACAATTTTGGTGTTTTGTTGTTTTTCGACTTTTTAACAGGTGCGTCTATTCAAGTGAACCAAAAAAAAATGCACACGTTTTGCATGGTGTATTAAGAAATTAGTAATGATTTTTTTATAGTGTATGAATGTATCTTTCTGCCAAATAAGTTTTTTTTTCCTTTGTTCCACATAATACGAAAAAAAACAAGAAATAAATCGTAACTTTTGTACGCCTAAACAAATGAACCACACTGTAGCACTAATATTAAGTACACCGAACTCGGTGTGGTGCATTTTTTACCAAAAAGTGTATTAATTACACCAAACTCTCTGTGAAGTGTATTCAATGGTGAATATTTTACCAAATGGTGTATTAAAATCACCGAACTCTCAGTGTGGTGTATACAATGGTGCATATTCAACCAATGAGTGTATTAAGTACACCAACCTCTCTGTGTGAATTTTTTTAACCAACAAGCATTTACTGTGAAAAAAATATACAGTGGACGAGATTTTCTTTCAGAACAATTTATATTTCCAAACATTTTTTTCAGTTAACAAAATACAAAAGTAGGCCAAAATTGGAATTTGCTACTTCGGAAGAGAGGTAATCCGTCAACATTGAATTTGAGAAGAGCTTGCATTGTTTGATTTAATTGACGAAATGCAATACGGAAACAGTTCAATGCCATAGTACCAATATCCCATTGTATGTATAGCAATATTCCGTGTTGTATGGAGCAAAGTACGTGCATCTTTTGGCAGTTAATTTTTTCCTTCAGTTCGCAATAAAACAGCCCAATCAGCTAATTTAGACATGAAATGAATATGTGCGTTCACATCATCAATGACGCAATCTTCCGAAGACAGTTCCAATTCGCGATATACAATTTCCGCAACTTCGTCATTATCATCCAAATCATCATTCGAAATTGATTCACTTGATATTTCATTTGCCTGTAATACATACAATATTAGGTGCATTTAAAATAATATTTTGTCCAGATAATGAACCATTTTTAGAGTTTTTAGGCCGAATATAAAAGTTGATGTTTCCCCAATTTCCGAATAAGTTTCGATGACTTTGCTGGATGTTGTTAACTGGTTTGACAATGTTTTTAAATTTGTTTAAAAAGTTTTCAATTCTACGATAACACTTCAAATAATTATTAAACTCGAGGTACTAAATTTTGTTAATATTTGTTAATTTAAAAAGACAGTGCTTGTTAAGAATGCAGAGCTCGTTAAGAATAACGTAACTGAATAACTTCAATAACATTTTGTTGTTTATTTTTCACACTTATGTAGTTTGGTGTATTTAATTTCCACAGGGTGTAAATCCTTCACCGAAATATAGTTGGCCATTTAAAATGGTGTATAATATCTACAAAATATAGTGTATAAAATATGCCATGTTGGTTGGTTTCAGAATCGAATAATTTTATGCACCATTATTGGTATATTATAAAAACAGCTGAACATCGGTTTATTTTTTGCACCGAATTTCAAAAGAAATGTTGAAATTTTGCACAGGAAAGACAATGGTGTAATTTTTATACCGATAATTTTGACAGATACACCAAAATTTTGAATTTTTCTTCAGTTTTCTCAATTTTGCACCAAAATTTACGAATTCACACCAATTTATACACCAGTGTGCTACTTGAGGTATTCCTAAATATTGTATTTGGTGTTTTTTGGCTATTCTATATAGGCTTAGAAAAATAATTTCATACAAATTCAATTCTATATAGATTTCGTTAGCCCGGATAATTATGAATGTATAAGTTATTAAATTCTTATTTACACCTGATGCATATTTCTTGTGATATAAGCCGATATGCCAATGCGCACTTACGATTTGGTCTAAATTCCGATGACCAACTAATTTATAATTGTTCAAAATCAATTCATGACATTTTCCTTGTAGTTGAAATAAAACAATAAACATAAAGCCTCACAAAACGAATTTTCTCTCTCCTTTTGTATCAGCAACACTAAAAAATCATGTTTGATGATTTTTTCCTGACGCGTGTCACGCATTTTAGTTTTGCAGCTTAAACTAATATTTTTTTCGTAAAAATGTCAAAGGAATTCAAATTATTACAGTAACTACCTACCCATTTATATTTATTATGCTTTTTAATGAAATATAAGTTCGTAATAAATTCACCACACCGAACACACAATTTGCTTAACACGTCCCGATAACGGACAATTATTTGAATTATTTCAAAGTTACCACCGAATAACGGTAAATGTTATTAAGTGCCAGTGTATGCGTGACCAAATTTGCCCACCATTTACTTTAACATGGCACACATACTTAACCACTTAATAACTTTTTGAAACTGGCTCTATGGATATCTCATTTTTGGCCGAAGCTGGCGGTCTAGTTCTTACTGGTTTGTGATCTTAGTCAACTGATACGTACTTTTCTGACAAGGTCGATGTCGCTGTACAGCTCGTAGAGTTCGCTGTTAAATCTCCTCCTCCAAAGCCCGTCAACGCAAACGGGACCGAAAATCACTCGAAGTATTTTGCGTTCAAAGCGACCAAGGAGACCTTCATCCGTCTTTGATAACGCCCATGATTCTGCGCCATAAAGCAGGACTGGGATGATGAGGGGGGGTTATATGGGAAGCGCATCAGCTATGGCTCACCGAGAAAAAAAATTGAAATTTGAAGATTTGTATCCTACATAACAATTTTACTGCCTTGTTTTTTCGTAGGCTTACCATACGTCCCAATTTTTCATACCAAAACGTTGTCCCCCTTATTAAGTCAAAATTCTATAAAAGAAAACCATTCAATTGAAAACTTTCTTTTAATATTTTTAACAAGATTCTCTGTGAACACATCCATTTGAAGTGCAATTGATGCTTTTTCCTAATAGAAAAAATTTAAATATGTAGTACCTACCTATCTTTAATTTTATTTCACATTATTTTGACTCTGGGGTTAAAAAAAAAATGTTGTTCCCCTTTTTGAACACTTGTCCTGCCTAGGAAACTCACGATGTACCCCTTTCCGTAGTTTTTAATCTGGTAACCCTATTTTTCTGTCGAAATGAAAAATGTTGCTGATTGTGGCAATATAAAAATATCTTTTAATATATAATATACTAAAAAATATAGTTTTACTTCCGATCAACATCAGAAGGAGCCAAATTAAAACACTGAACAAATTTGGTTTAAACTTTATAGACTTTATTGAGTGCTGGAATTCAACTGGCAATTGGTTTTGATTCAAAGCGATGCTTCGATATGATATTATGTGCAAATGCAACATTGATGATGATGCATAAAGATGATCTTCGTCGCAGAAGGCGACGTTTATTGTTTTAAGTAATGCTGATTCATAAAGATGATCTTCGTCGCAGAAGGCGACGCTTATTGTTTTAAGTAATGCTGACGTTTGCGAATACAACGTCGCTGGAGGTGGTAGAAGTGTTTATTTCGCAGAAGGCGACTGAATTATAATAAACAAAGTATCAATTTGCTTAAGGCAAATTAGTTCTTAGAAAATACGAACGTTTGGTTCGTTTTCTTTATATACAGATGTGGATATGTCACTATATTATTGCTATCGATACACAGCGCATGTTAAAAAGTGATACGTCGCTAGACGTTTGCGCATTTTACTACGTTTTATAAATTTTTGAAAAATATTTCGGACGATCCAGTTTTTAATTCGAAGTTCGTAAAATTAGTCGAAAATATTTACATAGCTAGCTAGTAACTCCTGGCAATGCTGTTGCTTCAATATGAGAATGGCTAGGTTAAAAAAAAGTCGCGTATCTACTGCTTTTTGACAATTTGCTATAGCTATGTTGATTGTAGCCTCAGTGTGAGGGCGACATGGTTAATCCGGCACTGGTCCCATGTCACTGAAACCTAGAAGGAAAGAAGTTCGCCCATGATTTGACAAAAAGGGTATGGAATGGAGAAATGATGAGAAATCAACTTGATGTTTACCTACACTTGAGCCAAAGATAATAAAACACCTAGATGACGCATTCAAATGGCAATTGTTGTCATATGAAATCAAAATTCGATACCCTTAAGAAGCTTTTCAAAAAAGCTTTTACCGCTGAGAAAAAATGAAACCGAAACTGAACAACACTAATACCACAACATTACCACTACGGAACTGACTCCATCAGAGTCCAGCCACACACACACCACTTATCTTATAAATATAATTGAACATTGCATGCATTTGCAGTTCTTCATTTCATTTAATTATTCGGCATTTGTCCTTCGACGAATTCGGACGTGCTGCGTTTTATATGCAATTTGACGTCATATAAATGCGAATTGCGAATTTGCGATGCGAGTGTATCGTCTGGAAGTGCACTTGTGCAGTGCATCGTTAATGACTCTCTTTTTGTTTTCGTTTTATGCTATACTTCTCGTTCTCTATAATGAATGTCCCCTTGGCCCTACGTGGGTAAAGCTGGATCCACCACATTCGACTTTTGGAAAACAAAGTACATGGGATTTAGTTGCTATTTAATTGCTATTTAATTGCTATTTAATTGCGGCAATTTTGATTTTTTTGCTCTTCGGGAAGTGGTAAATCGTGTGGTGGACCTGGCTTACCGGTAAAGCTGGATCCACCACATCGCCTTTTCAAAAAAAAAAGATGAGGCATATACCGCTGATTTAATTGCTCTGGGAAAATGAAAAAATTTTTCCTATCAGACAAGCCGTTCCGCCAGAATTAACCGTTAAAGTTTTAAAACCCCAGTTCGCTACCGAACTCTTTTGTTTTTTTTTTGAAAACTTAAAAAAAACGATTACCCCGTTCGAATTTTTCTGTTTTGAATATTGCAAAATAATTGCCTATGCCTAGGCTATCTTACCACTTAATCAAATAATTTGTCGCTCCTCTCTAAAAGTGACAAATGGCGAAAACATTATTTCAGAAGTTACTTTTTACTACTTACAAAAAAACTAATACCCCGTGCGAATTTCTCCACTTTAAATATCCCAAAACTATCTTCAATTCATTGGCTACAAAACCTCTTAATCAACTAATTTGTCGCTCGTCGATAAGTATGTCAAAAAGTCAAAATACCATTTAGTACCAAAAAGGGTACTTTAGACATTTTATATGGAAATTTACCGAAAAAACCAAAAAAGTCATATACCCAGATCGAATTTGTCCAATCCAAATACCACAAAACAACCGTCTATTCATTGGCTATCAAACCCCATCTTCAAATAATTTGTCGCTCGTCGATAAGTTTGTCAAAAATTGAAAATTTCGACATAGTATCATAAATGGTACTATAGACATTTTATATGGAAATTTACCGAAAAAACCAAAAAAGTCATATACCCAGATCGAATTTGTCCAATCCAAATACCACAAAACAACCGTCTATTCATTGGCTATCAAACCTCATCTTCAAATAATTTGTCGCTCGTCGATAAGTTTGTCAAAAATTGAAAATTTCGACATAGTATCATAAATGGTACTATAGACATTTTATATAGAAATTTACCGAAAAAACCAAAAAAGTCATATACCCAGATCGAATTTGTCCAATCCAAATACCAGAAAACAACCGTCTATTCATTGGCTATCAAACTCCATCTTCAAATAATTTGTCGATCGTCGATAAGTTTGTCAAAAATTGAAAATTTCGACATAGTATCATAAATGGTACTATAGACATTTTATATGGAAATTTACCGAAAAAACCAAAAAAGTCATATACCCAGATCGAATTTGTCCAATCCAAATAACACAAAATAACCGTCTATTCATTGGCTATCAAACCCCATCTTCAAATAATTTGTCGCTCGTCGATAAGTTTGTCAAAAATTGAAAATTTCGACATAGTATCATAAATGGTACTATAGACATTTTATATGGAAATTTACCGAAAAAAACAAAAAAGTCATATACCCAGATCGAATTTGTCCAATCCAAATACCACAAAACAACCGTCTATTCATTGGCTATCAAACCCCATCTTCAAATAATTTGTCGCTCGTCGATAAGTTTGTAAAAAATTGAAAATTTCGACATAGTATCATAAATGGTACTATAGACATTTTATATGGAAATTTACCGAAAAAACCAAAAAAGTCATATACCCAGATCGAATTTGTCCAATCCAAATACCACAAAACAACCGTCTATTCATTGGCTATCAAACCCCATCTTCAAATAATTTGTCGCTCGTCGATAAGTTTGTCAAAAATTGAAAATTTCGACATAGTATCATAAATGGTACTATAGACATTTTATATGGAAATTTACCGAAAAAACCAAAAAAGTCATATACCCAGATCGAATTTGTCCAATCCAAATACCACAAAACAACCGTCTATTCATTGGCTATCAAACCCCATCTTCAAATAATTTGTCGCTCGTCGATAAGTTTGTCAAAAATTGAAAATTTCGACATAGTATCATAAATGGTACTAAAGACATTTTATATGGAAATTTACCGAAAAAACCAAAAAAGTCATATACCCAGATCGAATTTGTCCAATCCAAATACCACAAAACAACCGTCTATTCATTGGCTATCAAACCCCATCTTCAAATAATTTGTCGCTCGTCGATAAGTTTGTCAAAAATTGAAAATTTCGACATAGTATCATAAATGGTACTATAGACATTTTATATGGAAATTTACCGAAAAAAACAAAAAAGTCATATACCCAGATCGAATTTGTCCAATCCAAATACCACAAAACAACCGTCTATTCATTGGCTATCAAACCCCATCTTCAAATAATTTGTCGCTCGTCGATAAGTTTGTCAAAAATTGAAAATTTCGACATAGTATCATAAATGGTACTATAGACATTTTATATGGAAATTTACCGAAAAAACCAAAAAAGTCATATACCCAGATCGAATTTGTCCAATCCAATTACCACAAAACAACCGTCTATTCATTGGCTATCAAACCCCATCTTCAAATAATTTGTCGCTCGTCGATAAGTTTGTCAAAAATTGAAAATTTCGACATAGTATCATAAATGGTACTATAGACATTTTATATGGAAATTTACCGAAAAAACCAAAAAAGTCATATACCCAGATCGAATTTGTCCAATCCAAATACCACAAAACAACCGTCTATTCATTGGCTATCAAACCCCATCTTCAAATAATTTGTCGCTCGTCGATAAGTTTGTCAAAAATTGAAAATTTCGACATAGTATCATAAATGGTACTATAGACATTTTGTATGGAAATTTACCGAAAAAACCAAAAAAGTCATATACCCAGATCGAATTTGTCCAATCCAAATACCACAAAACAACCGTCTATTCATTGGCTATCAAACCCCATCTTCAAATAATTTGTCGCTCGTCGATAAGTTTGTCAAAAATTGAAAATTTCGACATAGTATCATAAATGGTACTATAGACATTTTATATGGAAATTTACCGAAAAAACCAAAAAAGTCATATACCCAGATCGAATTTGTCCAATCCAAATACCACAAAACAACCGTCTATTCATTGGCTATCAAACCCCATCTTCAAATAATTTGTCGCTCGTCGATAAGTTTGTCAAAAATTGAAAATTTCGACATAGTATCATAAATGGTACTATAGACATTTTATATGGAAATTTACCGAAAAAACCAAAAAAGTCATATACCCAGATCGAATTTGTCCAATCCAAATACCACAAAACAACCGTCTATTCATTGGCTATCAAATCCCATCTTCAAATAATTTGTCGCTCGTCGATAAGTTTGTCAAAAATTGAAAATTTCGACATAGTATCATAAATGGTACTATAGACATTTTATATGGAAATTTACTGATAAAACCAAAAAAGTCATATACCCAGATCGAATTTGTCCAATCCAAATACCACAAAACAACCGCCTATTCATTGGCTATCAAACCCCATCTTCAAATAATTTGTCGCTCGTCGATAAGTTTGTCAAAAATTGAAAATTTCGACATAGTATCATAAATGGTACTATAGACATTTTATATGGAAATTTACCGAAAAAACCAAAAAAGTCATATACCCAGATCGAATTTGTCCAATCCAAATACCACAAAACAACCGTCTATTTATTGGCTATCAAACCCCATCTTCAAATAATTTGTCGCTCGTCGATAAGTTTGTCAAAAATTGAAAATTTCGACATAGTATCAGAAATGGTACTATAGACATTTTATATGGAAATTTACCGAAAAAACCAAAAAAGTCATATACCCAGATCGAATTTGTCCAATCCAAATACCAGAAAACAACCGTCTATTCATTGGCTATCAAACTCCATCTTCAAATAATTTGTCGATCGTCGATAAGTTTGTCAAAAATTGAAAATTTCGACATAGTATCATAAATGGTACTATAGACATTTTATATGGAAATTTACCGAAAAAACCAAAAAAGTCATATACCCAGATCGAATTTGTCCAATCCAAATACCACAAAACAACCGTCTATTCATTGGCTATCAAACCCCATCTTCAAATAATTTGTCGCTCGTCGATAAGTTTGTCAAAAATTGAAAATTTCGACATAGTATCATAAATGGTACTATAGACATTTTATATGGAAATTTACCGAAAAAACCAAAAAAGGCATATACCCAGATCGAATTTGTCCAATCCAAATACCACAAAACAACCGTCTATTCATTGGCTATCAAATCCCATCTTCAAATAATTTGTCGCTCGTCGATAAGTTTGTCAAAAATTGAAAATTTCGACATAGTATCATAAATGGTACTATAGACATTTTGTATGGAAATTTACCGAAAAAACCAAAAAAGTCATATACCCAGATCGAATTTGTCCAATCCAAATACCACAAAACAACCGTCTATTCATTGGCTATCAAACCCCATCTTCAAATAATTTGTCGCTCGTCGATATGTTTGTCAAAAAAGTTAATAGTTTATTTATAAGCTTGTCCTGTGATAAGCCCTATTTAAGCCCTGAAAGTATGCATTACTTTTCGGACCATTTGCTCAACCCTAAAAGTAAAAATTACTCTGACATCAATTTCTGTCACTCCTGAGAGTAGGCTGTGATCCTGGTACAATATATTATAGACCCTGAAGATAGTCATTTGTTTTATTATTCAAATATGCATCTACCGGGTGAGTGAAATAAATGTGTCAAACTTTTTGTTATCGTAAAATAATTTTGTTCTGTGTTCAGTCTTCTATTACTAAAAGCGATTAACAGAGTTTTGTGTGAACTACAAACTAAGAAAATATACCAGAGTTGTATCGGTTCCAAAGGAACAGTATGAACGAAAAAAAAAATAAAATCTATAGGACAAAATATTTTCAATGGCGAAAAAACCAAAAAAGTATTATGTAGTTATAGGCCTGTTTTATTGGCAATCTATCTCAGTGAAATAAATTAAAGTAGAACAACTAAATAGAGTCTCGAAAATATCAAGCAGTGTGTAGTTGTTGTAATTGCGTGTTAAAAATGCTACTTTACTTCACTGAGATAGATTGCCAATAAAACAAGCCTTATATTAGGCAGGTTTTGACAAACTGCACTTATGCTACCGAAATCGTTTTTATTTTTTTCTTTGATAGCAGCCTAAAGTATTATTTATTTATTTTAATTTACTTAGGTCGTTATGAATTGTTTTTTTGTTTTGCAATATTGATCTCAAACTTCTGCTGCCTAAAATAAAAAGTTCATTGTGCTTGTTTTTATTTATTAAAACCTAGTACGCTATTGTTGCGAAACGAAAAACCCTAACCAAAAAAGTAACATGGTGAAATCATAAACGAAACATTCGTTTGCTGGCATTCTGTTGCATGCAAATTTTTAATCGGTTTTGTTAAACAACGAAATTACAATAAAACTATTAAAAATAAAAACAAGTTAATATACACATAATTGTTTAAAAATAGTTTAGCAAAAAAAAACAAAAAGGTGATCAATTTTGAATTGTCATTTTAATGAGTGAT